>VDFB02075321.1:400804927-401303273 GCA_007258455.2 Sequoia sempervirens
TTTTCAGTTGCAAGTACTTTCATGTGCATGTTCAAATGTTTATTCTCCTTCATGCACTTCTTGGTGACACACAATTTCAGGGGACCTCTCATGGCTCTCCCTTACTGTTGGTGCTAATGCTTCCTTGGTTTTGTTTTGGAATAAACTATATATCTAGTATTTGTTCCTATTTACTAGGTGGATGCAGCGGTTGGTTACCCATGCACTTCGATGAGATGAAACACTTACCATATAGACACTCCTACATTCCTATTTCTAGAGGCGACCTTCCATCTTCACTTGATCAGTGTTCTTCAAACTATTGGTACCTGTATTTTCAACTTGCATCTTGCATGGTTGAGTAGTGTCATTAGGATCACTTATGCAAATTCATGTGCCATTTGTATATTCAACTGTCAAGTGTTTTCCTTTGTTTTCCATCTGATCATTGTTTGAGTAGTGTCGTTGGGGGCACTCATGCAGATTCTTGTCTTCTTGATCTTGATCATCATTTATTTTCAGAGAAGGTTCTTCATCTCAGCACTATAGCAGTCATCTTTTGACAGTTGTCTATAACTTCTTCATGTTGATGTTCATGTACATCGTCGGTCTCTACTTCCAACCGATCTCCTTGTCATATTGAATAAATTAGATAATAGCCTTTGACTATCTAATTTATATATTTATTGCGATTTAATGAAGAGGCACGAATTCTTAAGAAGATACAATTTAATTAAGGCCGACATCATTTGTTATGAAAGATTGCGATTTGTTTATTGAGGCCAACCCATCTCTAATCGGCGATTATATTGGAAAGTTGTCACATTTCATGAAGGCCGACTTTATACTTGAATGGACGCATCTATTGAAGACTCCTCATTCAAATTGTATATAAGGAAGGTGCCATTCGTTCATTCATTCATA
Organism: Sequoia sempervirens; assembly: GCA_007258455.2. Classification (NCBI taxonomy): domain Eukaryota; kingdom Viridiplantae; phylum Streptophyta; class Pinopsida; order Cupressales; family Cupressaceae; genus Sequoia; species Sequoia sempervirens. The sequence continues at coordinate 400,805,831 of VDFB02075321.1, forward strand.
CAGTTCATTCGATATTCTTCATATCATTCTTAGTGCGAATTTCATACAAGGCAGATCGAGTTCAAGAGAAGTTCGATATTATTGTTGGCTGAGATTATCTTCATCAGATTGTCTTTTGTATTGCATCAGATTGAAGTGCATGTTATAAGCCTTCATATTGGCTTCTATTGTAAAGGAGATTCTAATATTGTTTCAATATATAAGAGATATATTGTTGCTCGGTTTTTCTCCCTCAAGAGGAGGGTTTTCCCAAGGTATCTGTTGTGTTATTGTGTCTGATTTTGAATTAATTTTCTGTGCATTTAATCTGATCACTAAATTTAACACTTCGTGCTTCAACGATGTTCTTCATGTTCCTAGTCTTTTTGGAATATTGTTTTTTGGGAGACTTTTTAGTCCTTCATTCGCCTTTCTCTCTTTTAGAGAGGAGATTTTTCCATGAAATTTTCTCCTTTTCTCCAATTATGAGAGATTAGATTGCTTGTACATGGGTGTCTCATCAAGCCTTGTTGTCAAAACCCATTCATGCATTCTTTGTTTTCTATGCATTCGCTTTTAGAGTTTTTTAGCTACTCCCTAAATTACACTTAAAGGGGGGTTTAGAGTAAACATTTATTAGCTATTAATTAATTAATCTTTAATTGATTATTAGGTTAATTTCACTTTATGCACTTAAGCTAAACTTAGGAGTGTTTTTTTCTTTTATTAGATTGAACTATTATTAGATCATTATGTCCCATTACATAGGATGACAACACTTGTCATGATCTAATCCCTTTCTCATTTAGGGTTTTCTCTTATAAGCATTATCCTTCTTTGCATTATTCAATTTTGTAAGTTTTTCTTTTTGAGAAAATAGCAAATAATTGTTTGCAGCTCTCATGCATGGAAGGTGTTCTTATTTGCTGTTTGATCCCTGCTTTGTGAATGTTTCACAATTTCAACAAGAAACACTAATATTATAAAGAGTTGCATGCTCAACAATTTGTTGGATAGGCATTAGTAATGTTACAATAGAAAAGCTTGAAGTTTTGTTATGGGAAAACTATAGATAGCTTCAAAATAAGTTTGGTAGTCATCCTTTCAGCATAATTATGCAGAAGAATATTTATTTACAATTATTTTATAGATTCTGCTGGATGAATGGTGTATCTTAAGGCAGAAGAGGACATCTTTAATATGGATGATCCAAGTCGGTTGTTCGTTAGACACTTTCTTAAGACTGGACCTTTGGAAAGAAACTATAAATACAGAATTGAAAATAAACGATGGAAATATTACATCTTAATCGGTATGGTTAGTAGGTATTAGATGTGAAATATATGATTGTTAGTTGGTTAGTATGTTTTATTAATCTTGTTGGGTAGAGTGGTTTGGTAGACGATAGGTAGTTGTTTATGGGAAATGGTTGAGGCTTTATGGAAACCATTGTATTCTATGTCAAGTCAATTGATCAATCCTGTGAAAATAATATTACATTGTTTTCATCATCTTCAATCATGGTATATTATTGTTTACTATACATTTACCATTTCAATGTGGTATCAGAGCATGTTAAAATGAAAATGAAAGGAGGGTGAAGACAGAGGATTCCAAGCAAAGGCACTGAAATGTTTTCTGTTTTGCTAGTATGACCATGCAAGACAAAGCCAGAGAGGTTTGAAGATTGAAGTGCAGCCATTTTTCTAAAATTTATGGTCTGCTTGCCATTGTGGACTGTCACGATCTGCATAGCCTTTTTTTCTAAGACCTAGAAGGCTGACATCTTAATTGATAGAAGTGGATTACTAGTTTATTTACTAGTTCAGTTACTGGATAAAAGCTTTACTCAATATAGATCTGATTTTTTTCTGAATCAAAATCAAGTTTTCCCCTTTGGAGGTGGATTTGCATCAATGGAAAAATGATGAATTGATAATAAAAAAATTCCCAGAAGTATTTCACTGAATGAACAACAATTTGAGGCAACAAATCATGAAAAGTAAATTTGGGTGCATTGCAAAAGTGGTGAAAACATTATTCAAGTTCCATTTTACCTTTTTCTGTAATGCTTACACAGTTTTATTAAGCAAGCTGTTTACTATGATATATAAACAGATGTGAGGCAGACGTTGAGCCATTTTCTTTGAAACTTTATGGTCATGAGATCAAATCTCTGTATTAATATATAAACACTAAATAGAGCATAAATAAGCGCATGCAGCAAATTTTCATTTGCTGATGAGAAGTAGCACAGTTGGTGTCTATGCAACTTTCAAAGTTGTGACTGCTAAAGTTGGAGGTCACAGGGTCAAGGCTTCATAAAGCAATTTTTAAATCATGTCATTGAAACGTTTGAATATGCTCCATGGAATAATAGTTTTGAGATTTATTTTTTTAAGCAAACATAGGCATATAACCAATCAAATTATAGGTTTTTCGCTACTTTTGGATCTGTTGGTGGTGTTAGTTTTCCAGTTTTTGAAGCCTTCTTATAGGATTTCTTGGAAAATGCATTCTCAATGGGATCTAACACCCTTGGTAATTGAATTTACAATGGCCAGACTAGACATGCATGCTTTTGCTCTTGGGGCTATCAAAGATCTTCTGGTGATTTTTATGTTGCATCCAATGGGCAAGATCTAAGGTATCTAAGAGGAGGTTGGAGGGCTCACCAGGAGGATAGAGGAACGTTTTCCATCTCATATTAGCTTCTCACTTGAAGATTGGGTACATTGCTGAAGATGCACCAGCTCTTCATATTGTCTCCCCTTTGGATCAAGGAGGTGTGTTCATGTAAGAAGAGATGTGTTCTCTTTGTTCATTTGAGGGATATCTTCCGTAGATTTATATCTGTGTATGCAGAATATGTCTTGATTCATAGGTGGAGTGCTATGGTTGTGGAGTATGCCTCGACTCACATGCAGAGTATTGTACTTGCAGATAGAAGTATGTCTTAATTCACAAGTATTGAATACATAGCAAAGGCATTCCCGTTGATCTGTTTGGTTAGATGTGTCCTTGATGGTGTGAGATATTTGGGCTGTTGTGTTTGTCTCAGTCTAGTACAATTGTTACTAACTTTATTCAGAATGATGTAATAAGGGAGGAATGTTGGATATATTACATCTCGGTTAGTATGATTGGTAGGTCATCAATATTAAATAAATGTTAATTAGTAGGTTAGTAAATCATTGTTAGTATGTTCTATTGATATTGTCAAGTGGAATGATTTTGGTAGTTGATAGGTGGTTGCTTACACAAAATGGTTGAGCCTTTATAAATGCCATTGTATTCAATATAAAACCAATTGATCAAATCTTGGGAAAATAATATATTATTTTGATTTTCTTCAATCATGGTATAATTACTGTTTCCCGTGTATTTACCATTTCCATTGGAAAAAGACATGCATCCATAAATCCAAAAGATATAGTAGAACTGTAACTGAATTTTATTAATCTAAATGTATGATGAACATTACATTCTGTAAAAGCAGATGCATATATATCTATCTTCTCTATTTAATTTAAATTTTAATCTGTTTGCGACTTTGCGTACATTATGTTGGCGTAAAATCTAACACCTCTGGAGTGCAGGTTTGTACGGACAGCTATTTACACTACGCAATGAGTGCTCTTCAAATTAGGAGGGGAAGCTCCCTCATTGTGCTGGAATGCGTGGAAAAGAAAAGTAATCTAAGTCCTATCTTTTTGTTCTCAACTGAAAGAGGCACAAGGTTAAGAAAACCAAGAACGTTGCAGCTAAGGATTTTCTGGTTTCGCAGATCATTAACTACAACTAAGCTATCTACTTTAAATCTATCCAATTTCCTCAAAAAAACAGAGCATGAGGAAATGGAGCAGGGTTTGACTATCAGACGATAAATGAGTTTAGATTCTCTACTTGAAGGCAAGGTGGCGCATCTATCAGCTCAATCTAGACAAGTTTATTGGACACAAAACAGATTTGAGAATTTACCATGACAATCTTATGAAACCCTATGTGGCATAACACTTGACCATAATAGTAAAGACTCATAAAACAGATTTATCATCACAATCTCACGAAACCCTATGTGGCATAACCCTTGATTATAATGATAAAGATTCACAAAACAGATTTATCACCGTAATTTCTCGAAACCCTATGTGGCATAACGATTGATCCTGATAGTAAAGATACACAAAACGTGATATTTATCATCACAATCTCTTGAAACCCTATGTGGCATAACAATTGATCATAATGATAAGATTCACAAAAGCGAGAAAAGAATTCACCATTACAATTGCATACAGAAACCTATGTGTGGCATAACAATTGGTATGATAAGCGAGTACATGAACAAATACCAAAAGAGCAATGAGGCAAAAGGTAGAGCAGCATATATTTCTCTCTCCAACAAAAGTTAATTACAAATGAGCAAAGCTCTTATTTATATACATCAAGGTGTGAGACCCTAAAATCACCTTGTGTTAACTTCTGATCTAGCAAATGCATGCAAGATTAATTATTAAACCCTAATTAAGTAAACTACTCACAGTTAACTAGAAAGCTACCATCGATTAGCTGAGGTACAAATAACCTAAATGGACCATGTGCAAAAGCCTTTTGCGTCTTTATTTAAAGCAAAGTTGGCCACTACCTTTAGTTAACTGGAAACCCTAACCCTAACTCCTGTGTTGATAATTCCAAGGACGAGATAAGCATGTGTTAAGTCAGCAAGTAAACTCAAGACTGAAAGTCGAGTTAACTACTGTTCAGGACTCAATCCTCGAAATTAACTGCAGGTTCCAACTGGCAGATCACTCTATGTCATCTCGGTCTAACACTTAGACCAAGAACTCATCAATCACTCTGTCTTTTGGCACTTTGACGCTGTCCAAAATAATCTGTTTCTTCAATTCTCTGTCACTCTCCTTGATTGTATGCATACATTCTTTAACATTTTCAGTCGCCTTCTTGAAACTGGCTGAAATTATTGAAAATGTGATCAGAACCTCCATCAAGATATCATAAACATGCTTACGAAACTCAATTTGTACAACCTGAGATGGTATTGGAGTACCATTTTCACGAAGATGATGGCTACAAGATCTAAAATTGACTTTTGGCTGACTCAGTAAATGAAGTGATCTACTGTTTCTTTTCTGACCCTAGCAGCTTCATTGTGGTTTGCTTTCGATGAAAACCCACAAATTAAGACGATTTGGTCTTGAATTCGATCCTATGGATTGGGCCTTACGAAAACTACGCCCATTGGTGAACCGCGGCAATGTTCCTTTAACTTTATCCGGAAGAAGCTAAAATGGCTCACGGTGAGGGCTAAAATAACTGTCGGGAGGATAATTTTTCACCAAAGAAGATTAATTGAGACATGGGTTTTAATGGGAAAATGATTCTAAAACAACCCACAACATGAAATATGAAAACCGTCATTTAGCTTGAATGCACAAAGATTCTTTAGTCGAGAACTGTAGGGGTTTTAAGGCTTCTCGGGGCAATTTTTCTTGAGAAAATCTAGAACATGGGTTTTGTGCACAACGGAATTCTGAACAAACCCAAATGATGAGATTTTCAAAAAGATGTGATTTTATCCCACATGCAAAGAAATTCTCGAAAAAAAGCACAGAGCTTCAGAATGAAAGCTACGGGGCGATTTTCTCGAAAAAATCTAAGATGTGGGTTTTGCTGCTGATGCTGAAATATGCGAACCCAGATGGTCAGATTCTGAATATTTTTCCGTTTTCTTTGACATGCGAAGAAAGTACCTAAGATGAGAAATAGAAGAAATAAGACAGAAGATAGAAGGTTTTGCTTGTCTGCTTCTGAAAAATCCGCGAACCTCTTCTTTGGAACTTGATGAAACCTGCATGCAAAGTGAAAATAAAGTCTAGAATCTTCTTCCTCTGAACAATCTGAATCCGTGGCTATGAAGAACGCTGAATTCTGACACCTGTAGCACCTTTAGCTTGCTGCTCGCTCAAGAAGAATGTAGACTTCGAAGTTTGAAATGAAGAAATAATGGACGCCAAGGCTGAAATAAATAGATTTTCATCTTTGAAATTTGCATAAGGCATGGAATCCTTGAGAAGTGCGCTTGGCTTGTGATTGGACCCCAATTTTAGTTAACTGAAACTAAAATAAGCTAAATAAAGCATCATGCTTTAGGGTTTCCCTTTCAATCTTCAGTTGCAAATTTATTTAAAACCTCATGCGAATTTTGACTTCAGTTGACAATCCTTGTTGAATTCGCCATACTTCAAAATTCATTAAATTTACAAATAAGAATTAAAGCGTCCCTTTTGAAAACTTCAGTTGACATTCTTAGTGAAGCGCCAACTTCACATTTATGCTAAAAATAACAACCCTTTTGGAACTTAAGTTATCATTCTTTGTAAAATGTGTCAGCTTCACAAAACTATGCTTCATCATTAAACATCTAAATATGGCGACCCTTTTGATAACTGAAGCTAACATCTTCATGCACCATACTTCACTAATTTATGCTTCATCAAAATATGGCGTTCCTTCTTGAACTTCAATTGACACTCAATGAAGCGCCATCTTCACTAAAAACTTCACAATTGCAACCAAATTCGCCATGCATGTGAACTTCAGTTGACATTCACTGATAATCTTCAGTTAAGTGAACATGCAATCAAGTTAACTCAACATGCAAGGTAGTTAACTAAACATGCAAACTAGTTAACTCGACATGCAAACTGAAAGATCACTCCATATGCCAACATATGAACTGAAGATGACAACCCAGAAATCGTTTAGTCTAACTGCAGTCAGAACTCCAGTTAAGGCGTCCATTCAACTCATTTTCGAAAATTCAACTTTGAACTCTCAAGCGAATTCCAGACTTAGCCAAATTTTATGAAAATTTAAGCTAAAACCTCTCCCGAGACCTCTGTTCATCCCCTGACACTGGTTGATTGACTTCTCCGATTGGCTGGCTAACAAGTGCATTGCAGAGCTGAGTAAAAACTAATCAAAAGATATCTTGAGAGTGCACGTCATAATACTGACATCTTAAGGCTCAAAAATCCAAGCGCCTTTTGCAAAAGCTGCGCTTTTTCTCAGACTTAGTCAAATTTTGACTTTTGTATTTCGTACGAAGGGAAAAATAATTCCTTCATAACTTTTGTTTTACCAATTTTCAGGACTGGATCTCAGGTTCACTGCGGAGCTGACCTCATTCTGCATAACAGCTGCAAAGGCACATTTCCCCAAAAAACATCATCTGAGGGGTGAAAGACAAGGGAGCCTTTTTGAAAAGTTGCTCTTTTCACCCCAGACTTGGCCATTTATGGAAACGACAAAAATAATACAAAAACTCCAACTGCAAGCTGCTGAGGCATCTCACGAACTGACGGAGACAGGCAACGGAAAGTTGAGCGTAACACGGACACATTGAATATTTGATATCATCAGAAAGACAGCATTAAAGGCCTGAAAAGCTTAGGCGCCTTTCCCAAAATGTGCTCTTTTGCTTTTTCTTCTGACATTTTGACTAAGATTTGACCCTACGTTTGACCTCAAGTTCAAGTACTTCAGCAACTCAGATTCACCCACTGACGGATGCGTCGCGAAGTTCGAACAAAAGTGAGATAAACATCCTGGGTGGCATTTAGTCAAAAACCTACATTTGACACCTCAAAAAGATGGGCGCCTTTTCAAAAGCTGCTCTTTTTTACCAGTGTTAGCCAATTCTCGCTTTTGCCTCGTTTTGCGCTGTAACTTCCGTAACTTGCTCGAAACAGGTCTATTTGACAGGCTTGATAGCTCACTGCGAAGCTGACGTGATACCGGACAAATGTCTGCTGGAGGTGACAAACCCTAAAAATAGGATTTGGGCCCCTAAAAGATAGGGCGCCCATTTGAGAATGTGCTTCCTTCTACAGAGATAGAAAATTTTGATGATTTTCCTTCAAATTTTCATTTTTCTTAAATCTCTTCAGTAACCGACTGACATGATACTGACAACAACTCCATATTTAAAAACCCCAAAAACGACCTTCCGACATCACTTTAACAAGATTAAGACTTAATTAAGCAAAATGCCTTAGTGAAGCAAAAATTTTGGTTTTGGGTACAACAATGTTTACCCCTTTCTGGTCACAAAAATTCTCACTCTCAGCCTTGCTATTTCTAACATCCATTGCAAACTACTATTTATGCATTGAATAGAAGTAGCACTTCGAATGTGTAATAGTTAACAATGTCTTGTGTTTTCCTTGCCTACTCTATAATCTTAGTTTTCAATAAAGGAGGATTGTCCCCCAAACCTCCTGGGATCAAGATCAGGATTAATGGTAATCAGCAATCTGGCATACATAATTGGAATGCATTCATAAACTTTGGAAGAAATATTATATGAATGTAGTCCAAAGAAAAGCATATATTTTTTTTCAATAAACTATAGCGTATAATGTCCACTAAAGTTCAATAGTTTATTTGAAAATAAAGAATGCTGATATTTTTTAAAACAGGGGTGCCTATCTATGTTTCTCCTAGTTTTAGAGACATAAGGACAGGGGAATTCAATTTTGAGGGTGGCCAAAGATTTTGTGACTTTTGAGAGCAGCAGTGGGGATGTTGTTATCAGATGAACAATGAAATAAAAACAACTATACCATGGCAAACAAAATTGCGGAGATAAGGTAAATAAGCACAGGCATGCCCAAATAGTTTGAACATTTTATAGAAGACCTTTTATAAGCTACTCATTCCTATGAACCACCTACCTCTTAACTACCAACTAACACATTAATAAAACTAACATTGCAAACATGAACGCAATAACTTAGGTTATGAAATAACCTATATTACTAACACTAACACCACAAACAAATACAACACCATCATCTTTTGGATTGCTACATCCAACAAACCCCCCCTTGATCCAAAAGGGGAAAAACAAGAAAATCTAGAGCATTTATCAATCTGACTCACATGCCACTCTATAAACTCAGTCCCCTGTCTCTTGGTACCGATCAACTTGTGTTACAAAACCTGATTGTTTGTTCCACATTTCTCTGTATCCAACACCCATCATTCATGTACATCCAGTGAATTGTGCCGCTACCTCCTGCAATTTGACGATCCATTGCTTCTTCCTAACAATACCTAACACAATCATGTAGAAGTCCATAAAAACAGCACAACCTGCCTCTAACCATCCATACCACACGCAATATGAGCAAGATATATCATTGTCAAACTGCAATAACTATCACCTAGGTGATTCTCCTGTACTTTCAGCCCACAAGAGCATCCACAACCAATGCTGTTACAGGACTTTTTCCCATGGAATAAATTTGTAATAAAAGAATGTAAAAATAAATGTGATTATCAAAGATTATTATAGTTATGAAAGGGTGTCACTTTTGTAACCACCCTCAAGGTATTATTTAAACCCGTAAATTAATAGAGAAGAATAGGCAGACAAAGGAAGAGAGATAGAGAAATACAGGAATTCAGAAGACACAAAGGAGTGAAGGTTAGGGTCATTGGCCGGCATTGAGGCATTTAGAGAAGGGGCACACAGTGTGTGTCCAACTCAGGGTACAGCATACACCCGGGAGTGTCTTGGCCAGGGCTATATTACTTGTGTCTTGAGGCAAGTTGGGTTTTGTGTATGAACTGGTTTCCTTCGAGGCTGCTTCTTTGTCGTGGAGAGCGTAGACCTGTAACTATTCCTTTGAGTGCCGGATAGCAACATCTCCGTGATTTACAGATATGTGTTAATAAATTTTATTTGCAGTCATTGCTTTAATTGTTTAACTGATTTAATTATTACTGCTTATAAATGTTATAAATGTTTCCATCATCAAGTTATTGATGCATATTAATGTTAATAATATTTGATGGATTAATTATTGCTGCACAGTTTAATTATTATTGTTTTAAATAAAATATATATTTGCTTATTGAATAAATTAAAACAGATTTAAATTTATCTATTTGGGAAATACTAAGTTGCTGGTTCAGGTACGGGTTCGGGTTCGGGTTCGCCGGTTTGGCAATTTTTTTTTTCCTAGGGTACGGGTTCAAGTACAGTCGTACTATATATATATTATAAATTTATAAACATAATGATAATGCCACAAACTCATAAGCATGCTCAAAATTATAATCATATGATCATAATGCCATAATGCCATAGAATATTGAAAGTTTGAAACAATGAAATACGCCATACGGTAATACCTCATATAATCTATAATCATATTCATAATTTGCAAAAAAGTAAATAGTAAATACTCAAGTCTTAAAATGTCATTACACATTGAAAATTCAAATTACAATCAAGACAATATTTAATTCAATATTACTATTCTTCAAATTCATCATCCTCATCATCCTCAATTGGTTCAATAACTTCAATTTCATTTGAAACACTATCAATTGGATTGCCACTCCCACTAGGTGCATTAGTTGCCTCATTGTCATCCATAGAAGCCAAGGTAAGTTGTGCAATTGTAGCATCTAAATCAGCACACTCAGGGGTGAGATCCCAATTCTTTGACACACCCTCATTGTATTCAGGTTTCTTATGTGATAAGAGACGAAGGTTGGAGTGTACATAGACCAAATCCTCTACTTTTTTGCACCCAAACGATTGCGCTTGACCGAGTGGATGAAGGAGTATGTACTCCAATTCCGCTCAGCTGAAGAGGAACTTGCAACCTGTTGATTATGCACACAACATTTAGTAATTACTATTAGTATTTAATTTTACTTGCCAATAATAATCATAATATATAGCATAATAGCATTGAATGAAAAACGAAAAAATAAATAAATAAAAAGATACATACTTGGGAGAGTATTTTAATTGCAAGAGGTTGCAAGTAAATGGAGCCTTGACCATGTAGATACCACCAATCATCAGCATTTTTCCTATATTTGTCTAGATGAGCAGAAACATCATGATTTTTTGCAGATATGAATTGGCTAAACTCACCCATGACAATGCTTTGGATTTCTTCATCTACAAATATCTTTCTAAATGCAGCCTTATAGCCAGCAGCAACCTCTAAATCCCTATATGGTGCCACCCTCCTCGGCATCAGCATACCTAATCATGCTCATAATAGGCTCAGTGAAATTTAAAACATATTCCACACGAGCCCACCACTCATCATCTAAGATCATTGCTTTCACTTTTTGGGCTCTTTCTGTGCTTGATTGCCTCCATACACTCCACAAACTGTTGATGACCATAGAACCCAAGGCTTGTCGCACCTTCACAAGTCGTCTTAAGACAATTGTGTGAGATGCAAATCGAGTTTCAGCAACCTAACATTGTAAGAAAATGCATGTCACAAATCAGCAATGAAAAATTAAAATAAAAAAATAAAAAATTATATTAAAAAATCAGATTTAAATTACCTTAAGCAACTCCAACTTGGAGAAGGTCCTGAAGATGGCTTGTGACATATGATGATTAGTCACAAACATTTGGATCTCCTCACCCTCTGCGTAGATTTGCTTGACCCACTCAATTTGTGTACCAATCTTTTGCATTATCAAATTGAGTGAGTGGACTGCACATGGTGTCCAAAAAATGTGACCATATCTAGCCTCCACTATAGCCCCAGCTGCCCTACAGTTTTTAGCATTATCCGTTATGACTTGGACAACATTTTCAGGCCCCACCATTTCAATTGATTCTATGAGGATATTGGCAATAAAACTTGCATCTTTTATTTTCCCTTCACAATCAACTGCCTTCAAAAACATCGCCCCTTAAGGGGACAATGTTATAACATTGATCAATGGTCTATTTTTGCAATCCTTCCATCCATCAGAAATGATGGACACACCTATTTTGACCCATGTGTCCTTGATTACTCTCAATGCTACCTCTACTAAAGATTTCTCCTTTGCCAATAAGGTGGTCCGCACCTTTTCATACCCAGGACTAACATAATCAGGAGTTGTCTTAGAAATGGCTTTCACCATTTCCCGCCAATAAGGTGATCTAACAAGGTTGAAAGGAAGCCCATTGCCATAAATACAACATGAAATGCTCTCATCTGCCAACTCCCTTGCTTTATTTTTGAAGGCTCTATCCAATGGGCCTCTTTTTCATGTCACTGACATATTTTCTCCTTCAAAAGATTGTGCCATTTCCATGAAAGGATGTGGGCCAGCCAGTTCTAATAAGCCACTAAGTCTTTGCGAGCTTTTACTTTTATTTTTACCTTTCTTCATAAGAGGATGGTCTGTAGCTTTTGGTGATTTGAATGCCTTGTCAGCATCCTCTTGTTCTTTAATATAACCCATTATTTGATCCTTTGTCAACCCTTTTTTATTTGGCCCAAGGCAAGGTTTTATTCCTTGATTACCAATAGCACATAAATGGGCTTTCACTCGAAAGTACGAGCTCCTATATGTAGTTCCACATTGGCTGCAACGCCAAACATAACCCCCACCACCGGGAAGTTGTTGAATCATTGTCGTATGTCGCCAAAGAGGTGAGCCTGGATCATATTTAAATTGACTCTCTGCACCCATTCCAACTGAAGTAGAACTATCGGCCATTTTGTATGAAGATATGAACCTAAAATAAATAAAAAACAAGTAATTTTTTTTAGAAAAAATGGGCATTATAACCCCTTATTTTGCATAAAATGTTCTTAAAAAATTTCAAACCTTACTAGAAAAAGAAAAAAAAACTTGAAAAATCTTCAAAAAAATTATTGAAAACTAAAAAAAAGAGGATAGATTCACTCACCTTTGATTGCTTGATCTTCTTAGTGCACCTATTCCTCTCTTGTTTCTATCAGTTGAACTCCTTCGTAGCTCTTACAATCTCACCTTCGAAAAAAAAGAGAAAACCTGCAAAAATCAACTATTTTAGCTTGGAGGCAAAAAAATGGTGTTTTTGCTCTTTTGAGTTTGCAAAATGAGCCTCATTTGGTCGGCCAAGTCAATATAAGGCAATCTGGGCACTTTTTAGGGTTTTGTTTTTTGTTTTTAAGTTGAAACGGCGTGGGTCCTCTCGGGTCCTTCTGGGTTCTCCCCGGGTTTGACGAGGGTTCTCCGTTTTCAACCCGAGTTCTCTGTGGGTCCTTCTATGAAGGACCCACAGAGAACCCAAGTTGAAAACGGAGAACCCAGGCGAACCCAGAGCCGAACCGAACCCAAACCCGAACCCACACGTATTTTGGCGGGTTCGGGGGGCTAAACTGAAGGACCCGGTAACAGAGGAGAAATAGTTAGATTACAATTTGGTATCAGAGCTTGTCCAGATCCTAATAATAAGATTATTTTGTTGCATTTATTTTCTGCAAAATATATATATTAAATTAAACATTATAGTAGTTTAAATTAATTCTTAATTTTTTTATTTATACATCAATTATTTATAATGCTCAAAGGTTAAATGAGAAAAAAATGTAGTAATTAACTGAGATAAATCAATTAGGGTTCCTATCAAATATCCACCTTTCACTTAACGGTTAAAATATTAACCCCTTCGATTATTCAATTCATAAATTGATTCTCACTTGGAATTAATTTGAATTTTAACATTTACTCTATAGAGGGAGTAAAATTCTTTTAACCCCTTCAAAAATCTAAGAAATTACAAACAAAAATTTAGTAAATTAAGTTTACTTTGAATTTCAATGCCTTCAGTTGAAATTGTTTAACATTGATTCCAATTAATTCTATAACCTTTGAAATTCCACAGTAGAAAGTTAAATCCACTTTAAATTTTCTCTAAAAAACCACTATAGAAGTTCCTATTCCTTCTAAAATCCATGGGCATTCGATGGAGGGAAATTTTTTTGAAACAAAATCTCTCTAGCTGCATATGATTAGTTTGGAAATGCCATGTTTTCAATTGTCTATAGTCGTGTCTCTGGTACATAAATAGTAGTTTGATCTATGAGATATAAAAGACAAGGAATTTATATGGTATACATTTCATAGTGGAATAGTTATCAGAATAACGAAGGAATACTACAACCCTCAAACACATGGCATATACAGATTACAATATAGAAAAGGTTTTAGAGAATTCATTGTATATATATCTAGCAATACTTAGATTTTACGAAGAACAAATTGCAGACGAAGTAGCTCAAATTAAAACCCACAAAGAATAATAGGAGATTGTAAAGCCACAACCATATGTTGAATCCTTAGACCCTCGCACACATATAGCTGAAAACATAGTTGCATAAAATCTTATACTCTCCTTCTCTAGTAGCATGTGAAAACTCAATGTTTATTCCTTTGTTGCAAATGCCCCTTAAATTTGGCAATCAAAAAAAAAAAAAAATTATAAAAATAAAATAAAATCTTGCAACCTATTATTCTTATATTGTGACTTATAAGCCGCTCAGATAATAATTTAAGTTTTTCATCTGAAAACAAACCATTAAATAAATAAAAAGATTGAAGTTTCCGCCATTTGCTATGCATGAATCTAGCCTCTCTGCAATCCGCTTGTACAATAATGCAAATATTATTAAGCACACATTTACCCATGCTAAGAATGTGGTAGCCGGAGACATGCATGGAAAAATGAACTGTGCTTCATCGGTCCATCAAAAAGCATTAAGAGATTAGAAAATATCCAATTATTATGATAAGATTTATTACTCCCCATGCCCATGCATGAAATGCCTCATTAATTTGTCACCATTCTCTTCCCATCACTGCAATCCCTCCTCAAAGTGCTTCTCTCCTATTGGAGTCGTTTTAGCTAAAACCTACAACATGTGAAAAACTAACAGTTCAAACAAGCTTCAGGGAATCGATACTAGAGTTGGGCACCCATAAGGCGAGAGAAATTAGGGTTTTTTGCCAGCATACATAATGAACACATAAACTTACTTACCTCCTCCTATGTTGTGTTTTTTAAGGGAACACCTTCGGTAATAATAGTCCTCACTTAACTCCCACCCTTTAATTGCTTTTATGAAATACAAGGAGTTAAGAGACTGTGTTGATAAGTAGTATTAATAACATTAATACTTTTGGCAGTGGGTTTAATGGTTAAACTATTAGATTTATAATGATATTAAGATTAATAACAATATAAATATTGATCTCAATATCTCTGCATATAATCGTTTAACTATTAGAACAATCAATAGATGAATATTACTAGTAATATTAATATAAACATGAATAGACGTCCAATCAAAGTAACTATTATTTGTAGTAATATTAATAATAATATGTGATAGTAAATTGTCGAAACTCAAATTTATAAAGACGTAGTTCCTTCTAAACACATCATAGTAAACTTAATTGTTAATATTTATTTTAATAAGTACTACCCCTTAATTTTGAAGGGTAACTTTCAAAACAACCAATTTTGATTTAATTCTTCATTTAAACAGATTGACTTATCGCAATGACATCCGAAAGCGACCAAAAAGCCTATGAGACTTTAGAGAAAACCGACCAAGCATTAATGTAGTAAGTCGCTAAATTAGCAGCTCAAGTCCAACAACTTAAGCAAGAATCCATAGAATGAAACAAACAAAAAGAAATAGAAATCTCGGAAAGCTAGAAAAGTTCTCAGTCAACCTGACATCAAAACTGAAGAAAGGAAAAACGTAGATCAAAAAAATAAACAATGATCATCCAAAGAGAGTGCAACTTCCAAGTCAAGCAGTTCTAACACTTCTAAATCAGAATCCTCGGGGAACACGTTAAGTAAACAAACACAATGAGAATTAGATAATTTTGCTCGTAAAATCAAGTTATCTAAATACAATGGTGATATTGGTACAGGAGAGGAAGCAAAGCAATGGTTGACCAGCCTAGAGAGATATTTTGACCTACAAAACACAAGTAGCTATGCTAGGACAAGGATCGCCACCTATCAGTTGAAAAGTAGTGCATTAAATTGGTGGCAAGACACTGTTCGATCTTTGAAACTACAAGTGGACAAAACAAAATGGTCACAATTTAAACAATGATATTTTACCTTGTCACTCTGTTTAATCAGAAACAAGCAAGTAAATATTATATAAGAAATTAATTGATTATGATTTATTTGGCATGTTCATTTAGTAGATAAGTGAAATTATAATGTTGTTAACATCTGGCAAGACTTGGACACAATTCAAATCAAAAACTAAACCATGACTTTAGTCGAAGGTCAAACTACAATGAAAAAATAGAGACTAGCATGCAACTTAGACATCCTAGTTTCACAAATAGTGAAAAAATATTTCAATCAGTTAATTAAACAATTTTTAAATTTTTAAAAATTACTCCCAAAATCCATAGCAAAACACCTAACACTTTATTCATTATTTCAAAAGGGTGTTATTTTTGTATCCTTTGTTCCTAAGCAGTCATTTTATTTTTTTATGTCACTGACTTTGTCTCTTTGATGGGTCCCATTTCAAAAAATATATATATATATAAAAACATTTGGGCACATAAATATAGGATTTTGGAAAGAAACTCCCAATAGAATCCAAAATCATCTCCCAACATAACCACTTAGCAAATGTTTGAGGAATATTTCCTTGATGTCTGAGGCATTTTGTACTCATTTCCATGTTGAAATTGTGAGGATATGTAATAGATAGACCATGTTGGCGTTTCAAATCGCACCTCTGGTATGCAACTTGGAAACGGACAGCTATGTGCAGTAACCTACTCTTCAAATTAGGAGGGGAAGCTCCCTCTTTGCTGATGTTGTTAAAAAGAAAGTAAACTAAAACTAATTTGTTTATCTTTTTGTTCAGCTAAGAGCACAAGGTTATAAAACTCAAGCGTCGTAGCCGAGATTTTCTGATTTAGAAGTTCAACTACGACTAAGCCTACTCTAATGACGATTCTAACTTCTCAAGTAAACGCGGAGCAAGAGAGTTAGAAATGGACAAGGAAGGATTTTCTAACAAAATACTTAGATAAACTCTTATTCCGACATACATCTACTTACTTTCAATGCAAGCTGAAATGGAGATCATATAACCATAACACAATAAACGGAAATCTGAGACTTTATATCAGGGAAGCAAAGGAGGCACAAGACTTTATTTCCTCAAATTTCAAGAACAAAAGATTACACTTCTGGGACAGCAGGATTGTAGCAAAATAGTCTTACAGATTAGCCATCAAACCAGAATACATCAACACAAGACACATGCACTGAACAAGAACTTGCAGCTAAAGAGGCTTGCAAACTTGCTCTTACACAAAGTGAACTGACATTGAATAACAACTTGCAGCATTACAGGCTTGCAATTCGCTATCACAATAACCGTAAAGAAAATAATGGGCAAGGCTACCCTTATTTATACACAAGCAAAGGAGTAGGGAACCATAAAATCTCTTTGATTTTACAACCAAGACTTGCCAACATGCAAGTTTTATTTCTAAAACTAAACAAGATAAACATCTAACCACCTATGAAAGCATAAAAACAAGGAAACACCAACTATTAAAACTTGTTTTCTTTCTCTTCTTCAAAGAGTGGATAAGAATTGAGATAAGAATAGAAAGAAAGCATGGAGAAAGCTTCTAGATGACTTCCGCTTTAAACCTCGTCCATATCCACCAAAAAAGCTGATTTGTTTCTTGATTTTAAGTGGAGAATGCTGCTGAAAATAGAATATTGATCTACCTTGAAAAAGCAATTTCTCTGAAAAAAGCTAGGACCTAGGTTTTGTAAAACATCATATTCTGGAGAAACCCAAATGCTTGGAAATTGAAAAAGCTAAATCCATCTTGAAAAAGCGGCCAAAAAGCAATTTCTAGAAGAGGGAAAAGTTTCTCAATGTTGAAGAGGATGAAAAAGCGGAGACACATGTGATCAGAAACAGAAAAAGCTAAGTGGTTGTTTTGAAAAAGCAACGTCCTAGAAGTTTGGAGCCTAAAAAAGCGTTCTTTGCTCACTGATCTTGGAACCACAAAGAACACCAAAAAAGCATGTTGTTTGGGTCTTCAAATCTTCGTTGAGAGAAAAGGGAAAATCTTCTTGCTCTAGACACCAACCTGCAAAAATGAATAATGATAGACAAAAGTTCTCTTAAATAAGTTGAAGTTGAGAAAAATCTGCTTTCTTTTTTGCTTTAAAACTTTCGAAGTCTATCTTGAGTTGGTGCATCGAACTTGGACACATTTTAACGTTGAAAGATAAAACTCGGAAAAAATGACTAAGGCATTCAGCCTTGGGCGCCAATCTTCTCCCGAAGCACTTTTCCTCTCTAGACTTAGCCAATTTTCTTGAAATTTCAACTTTTTGCTTGATTTTGACCTTCGTTTGACTTTGATTTCCGGATGCTCGGAGGATCCTGTGAACTGACAGAGTGATCCATCACGAAGCCTGACTGATTCTGAGAAGATTATCCTGGAGGCAATTTTGGATAAAAACATTATTTGACCCATCAAAAAGTTGGGTGCCCCTGGCTACCTAGGGCGCCCATGATTACCAGTGTTGTCATTTTTCTTAAAATTTCAACTTTTTGTGTTTTCTCATCTCCTAATGAATTTGCAGTTCTAGGAGCTAGACTATCCCAACGATCTGGCTGTCAGATCCATTGAATAGCTTGTTGAATTTTGAGGGTGCTCTGGATGCAACGTCACCTGAAAAGTTGATTTGGGACCTCAAAAGCTTGGGCGCCTATCTCCTCCTAGGGCGCCCAACTTTTCCAGTGTTAGCCATTTTTGTGTTCCTCAACTTTTACTTGTTTTCCTTGATCTTTTGATGAATTCTCATTTCTGGATGATCGGGGTGTCCAATGAATTGAGGTTGGACTCGTTGAATAGTTGAGAAGATTCTAAGGGGGGTCTTCTGGGAGATGCATCTCCTGAAAGTTGAATCTTGAGGGTCAAAAGCTTGGGCGCCCCTGGCTAGCTGGTGCACCCAACTCCTTCAGAGTTAGTTTATTTTTTGTGATTTTCACCTTGCTTTTGACTTGTCATTTTGCTCATGTTTCTTCCTCTATTCCACCTTCGATATCTGGGGATTATCAACTCTAATGGACTTGTTGATGGTTCCGTTGGAGAGCCGCTTCAAATCTGAAGAAGTCATGTTGGAGGCTTCGACTACAAATTCACTCATTTAAGCCCTCAAAAACTTGGGCGCCCTTCTTCTGGGGTGCCCACCATTACCAGACTTAGACATTTTTGCTTGATTTTCATTCTTCAAACTTGAACCTTCATGTTATACCTTCTGTTTGATCTAGATTTGCCGGTGATTAACAAGTCTGATGATCTGACGAAGACATCCACTGCAAAGCTGGCAGATTGAGCAAATTTGCTAACCCTAATTGTTGGATTAGGTCTTCTAAAAGGCTGGGCGCCCCTGGCCGCCTAGGGCGCCCAGAGTTCCCAAAGTTCCCAGACATAGATTATTTTCTGATATTTTCATGGTTTGCATTTTGTCTCTTGGTTGAGACCTCTCTGTTTGACCTTGAATTTTGAATGATTGGTTGATCTGATGACTGCGCTGTCGGACACATTGCAGAGCTGAGAAGAATCTGAGCAACATTGTCTAGGAGCACAAACCCTAATTTCATCATTTGACCTCCTGAAAAGCTGGGCACCTATCTCCTTCTAGGGCGCCCATGGCTGGCAGACTTAGTTTTTATTTTGCAAATCTCAACTTCCTCCTTCGTTTGACGTGCTTGCCTTTGCCTTGCTTGCTGAAGATGAAAAATTTTCTAAGGCATGAGCTAGGGCGCCTAGAGTCTCCAGTGTTAGCCAAAATTTTGTATTTTTCAACTTTCACAGCTTCCATTCTCCATTCTTCAATCTGCGTGCACGTTCATCATTTATCATCTTCTGTTTAGTGTTTGAATGTTTGAATCTGACACCTGGTAGCTAACTGACCTCCATTAATGGCCTCGGAACTCCCAAAAAGCTTTTGAAAAAGCAGAATAGACCCACTAGAGCAAAACTAATCTTTTTGAGATTCTGACTACACCAACCCGATGAATGAATGAATGCTTTTAATTACGTCCACGAGACCAGCCGGCCTATGGGACCCACGAAACAGAACTGAAACCACATTTTGCAACAAACCGAGCAGCTGCCAACCCCACCAACTACTCTATGTTTCCCTCTAACTTTTTGCTGATTTTGTTTCTTCTACTGTGTATTTTGATTAGGTAACTTCTTGTTTCAACAATCTTCTCCTCTTCAAACAAAGCCTCTAACGATTTGACTTTAAACAGATCTGAGTAACTGCACCTAATGTCCTCGTAAGCTTTACACTGCATGACCTAGTGCCATTCTGTTTCCACTAAACCCGAAGAGCAGAAACAACAAATCCTATCAACCCATGCCTCCTTGGGTATTTTCCATCTCCCCGTTTCACATCTCAAATGGTGAGAGCTAGTTCTCAACTAGGCTATCAACATTTTAACCTTCCACTTTATATCTACCCCCATGTAATACTTTTGCTCGTGATCACAGGTGTGGTTAAAGTGCAAAACATAGTATTCTCTTTTTCTACTAAGTTGTTTTGACCACAAGATTTGTTTGACTTTCTCTTTTACATACCTTTTAATTTCTACATTTGTGTTTGGACACTCCTGCATGCTTATCCCCCATTTTTCCATCCACTTGACATTTTGCCTCATCCACGTGCTCTTCCTTCTTGTGAAGTTTTCTTCCACCACAATCTTGGGCCACCGATGTTCCCCCATATTCTCAATTCTCTTCAAATAACCTAATAAACGAATTAAAGCTGCCATTTCCATTGGGAAAGCCCCCGCCTCAGCTAGGACAATCTCATACAGAACTGTACTTTTCATTTTAAAATTGTTTGTAATTAGGTGCTTTTGTAATCTTTCTATTTGCCTCCATTTTAGAGCCGAAGTGTTGCAGCCCCAAACTTCACAGCCATATAATACTACCGGAGTGACAAGCAACCCAAATAATTTCTTCTTTATTTTCCAATCCCATAGCTCAGCTGATCTACATCTATTTTGGAGCAAGTAGAGGGCTTTCCACCCCCTACTTTCGATGAGGAAGTATTTTCGACCAATCAAGATCAGTTTGAACTCTAACAACCAAACTTTCTATTTTTAGAAAATTTTGCCAGCATCCGTTTCGAGAGAAACCTAGAAAGAAGTTCTATTTTTAAAAAGTTTCTAAAAATAGAAATTTTCCTAAAATTTAGGGTCGAAAAACTGAGATCTGGGTTTTGTAAACTTGGTCGCTCTGAGTAGACCTAGATCATTAGATTTTGAAAATTTTGAGTTTTTGACCCTCATGAAAGACATGCAAACCCCAATTTTGACCTTTTTTGACAATTTTGACAAGACTTTTAACCATTTCTTCAATATGCCTAAGTGTAGCAAAAATTTTAATTTGGGGTACAACAGACCACACACAGCAACCATTCAAGAAAAAAAAAATGAATAACACTGCTCCTCAAACAGCCTTAATAATGTGCAATCCAAATCTGGAATTCCAAGCTAATGCAGACTCCAGCAACTGCTATCAACTGAGAAGTTTAACAATTTCAGTGAATGCTGGATATACCTTGGATTGAAAGTAAGTATAGTAATTATATCCTTATGGAATACACGGTACAGCCAGTTAATCATGGTGCAGATTCTCTAAAGTGTCCAAGCCTGCCCAGTATTCTCACGTATTTATATTTGCAATTTATAATTTAATTTCTTTCAGATTAATAAGTGGATCAATGGAAAACGAAAAGAGAAAAAAATTCTGATATGCTTTTTTTTCTATACATAAATAAGAAAGGGAAATAGACCATAAGGATCATCATTCTTTGCCGATATATTACTCACAGTCCAACAATTCATCTTGTATGTTAAAAACAACTCACCCTTGAATTTGATGTTCTATTGAAGCTCCTGAATGCAAGCTCACTGATTGTATGCCAAGAAGCTTTCTGAGCGGCTTGAATACCATTCTCACCTGAAGTAAATCAATTAATAAGGGGCAAAAAATCCTTACACAGCACTTACCATCCTACTTGATTGGATAGTAACAGTGTATAACAATGAAAGAATCATTTAGAAAGATAATGTCAGATCTACCCATGAACTTTTCCAAAGAAATTCATAATATAAAAGAGACATATCACTCAGCGAAAAATGAAGGTAATTAAAAAAAGCTGAAGCCTATCAGAAGGTCCAATAAAGTTACTACCTTTCAGAGCAAATAGCAAGCTTTTCAGAAATTGTAAATAGTAAATACCATAAACTGACCTTCTGTGCATGTTCTTGGGAAATTACTATGTACAGAACCATCGGACCACAGATAACTGAATCCTTCACCACCTTGCTTATAACATGAGAAGCAGCAGCAGAAACTACCCAAGCAGTTTGCTCTAAGTCAAATGAAGCTTTTGAGACTCCCAAGATGTTTGAACCCTTTAAACATGCTTTCCAAAATTCTGTTCCCCAATTATTATTCAAAGTTAATTTCTGAACCCCTGCAGGAATTATGCATTTTTCAAGATCTAATTTCCTTATTGCATCCAAGGATGTTTTAAAAACCATTTCTGGGATGGCATTTATTTGCGAATTGCTTAGACCTTCAGAAATTCTGCCATGTCCAAATGAAGATGCTATCCCACTTGGTTTATCTTTGTTCTTCTTTGACTTATTAACATCTTCTGCTGGCTTATTAACTTTATTCAATTGGAAGACCTTTTTCGGCAATTGACTAGTTTCCATATTATCTAGCAAATCCTTTTTTCTTTTTTTCCTTTTTTGGCTCGGATTGCTGATCTCCTCTTCAGCAGAAGATGTTTTCTGAATTACCGAATCTCTCTTTTCCACATGTTGTTCTTGAATCCCAAATTTAGAAAGCACTCTCTTCTTGCCACCTTGTTTCCTCTGAGAAATCTGCTCAATTGTGTCATTAAAAGGGTTTTCAGGAGTTGGGAGTGAATAGCACATACCCTGCAACATCATAGTATTAACCATCAGACAAAGCCTGAAGTAGACAAATATCAAACGAAATCCAACATAGAAGAACTACTTGCTCTTTTAAACCTTGCAAATCTGTGCACAGAGACCATCTAACTTGCCCATTGCAAGAATACCTTCCTAATCTTTTTCACAGTAATCATGACCAAGTGGACTTGATGTTGAAGGCATGTGTGCTCCAAATGGGAGGTCCCAGATTGGAATCCAGAAGGAGGTAGGGCCGTACACCTTGCTGAACAATGTATGTAAATGGAACAAACAAATCCTCTTATAAACTAAAATGATTTCTCACTAAGCAGTGACCTAATAAACTGCCTTTACCTTTATCTTATAATATATGTCCAAGCATTTACATAGATGTGAAGGAGAAAGGGCCATAGATGCACAGAACACTGAAGCTCAAATCAACTCAATGATACTCATTTCACAAAAACAAAAGGATACATAATTAATCTGGTACTTGAGTGTGCCTTGATAGCATCTTATGGGAAAATGTATGTAAAATGTTGACTTTGGACTGAAGAGTTTTGCAGAAAGACATATTGTTGAGTCTGATTGAAAATTTTCACAGGAAGACAATTGATCATTTGACAACTTATAAGTTAGAAAAGATTTCCAATTACTAGCAAGCAAATGGCCAACCAAATATATAAAATTTCAGATATGGAAAATCGTAAAGGTACTCAGCAAGACTATTACATAAGCTATAAACTAAACATCAAAATTTAGTAAGTTATACAGAAACAATAAGGAAAGAAAGAAAATAAATAATCACCCGTACTATCTTCCTAGACAAATTATTTTATTATTTTAGTTGATATTGATTAATTTCTCTTAGTGACTCTGAATTCAATATTACGAAGTATGCATAATGCAGATCAATATAACCCAGTTCCTAGCCATTTAGGTTTACATGCAAAATCCAAACAGAGTAAATCTGTGACTTAGCTTCATAACAGTCACTAAGTTACCATAAACTTCTCTACCCAACAATTTGGTAGGCCAAAGAGAGGATTGGTGTCAAAATGGACATTCAAAACCCATGACTGGAGACTCCTATATGAGGATTACTATGAATGGAGCATTGAAAAGCAACACTGAGGAAGCCAGCAGGGATTCTAAGTAACACCAACAGTTTATCATTCATTGGTTCTATGATAGGATAATATAACACAGGCAATGGCCTTTAAACAAATATTATCGAATGCTGTGAGTTTGTTAATAAGGAACTTGACTGTTGAGACAGTTTCTAGAGTCCTGATACAGAGCTTAACAAGATTCCAACTGCAAATGAAGGTAATTGGAGACATAATCAGCTTCTTAGAGACAGCCAGGGCTTAACGTCTAAGTTTGAAAAGATCTTTGTGCAGGTGAAAAGGGTAGCGATAAAGGAGGCTAGAAAATATGGAATTCTATCATAGATATTCTGACATCAGATCTGGTGATCTAAACCTAAATATTCATTGGGTGGGGGCAAGTGGATCTATTTTTTATCTTTGTCAATGAAATGCTCATAACTCTTTGAGTATGTGTTCTCTGCCACCCTTGTCTCCTACGTTTTCTCCCTTCCTCTATACTTTATGGTATTGGTTAGCAAAAGGTCCATAAGGCTTTAAATTTCCTTTTAATCTCATTTATAGTAATAGGATCTAGGTTATGTCCCAAGAAAACTATGGTAGCTATTTTCTTCTGGACCCAACTTAGCCGGGATGATATTGTTAATTATACCCTATTATCTTTTCTCAACCTTATTCCCTTACAATCCTCTCATAAGTCAGGCTACTAGCTTTGGTGGTGTCGTCTGCACTTTTGTGGCTTTTGACCATTTTGGGTTGGTTCATTGAAGAGGTACAAGACATGGTGAGTAACCCAAAGAAGTGGAGCAGAAACTAGGATGCATTATATTGTAATTATATAATAATATTGCATTCAACATTATTAATGAATATACCCATGTTAATGGGGCAAGCAAGAATATTATTAAGTGAAAAGAAACTAATTGGATTCCACCTAATTATGGTTTCCTTGAACTCAAATTTGATGGAGCTTCAAGGGGCAACTCCAGCCAAGGAGCTGGAGTGATTGTTAGATCACTCTTGAGTCTTTTTATTCAAGGGGCTGCTTTTTCTTGGGCTCCAAAATGAACAATGAAGAGCAAGCCTTGGACCTTTTGGAAGGTCTCATGATGGTTGCCTCTCTTGTAAAAATCTAGAGGTACAAGGTGACTTTTTATTGACCATATGAAGGATGGTCAAACAATCAATGATGAATTAGAAATTGCATGCTATCATTAAAGAGACCCTTTTGATTGCTTGGCATTTTAACAGCATTTCATTCAAAAATTGTTTTAAGGAAGTGAATCAAGTGGCAGACCACTTTCCTAACGAGGGGATTGATCAGCTATCAGTTGTCTCAAGAATTAGTGACTCTTGTGACAAATGGGGCATATCTCATTTACTGCATGAGATATTTCCCCTCCTGAAATTAAAGTCAATCCTACTTTTAGATCTGTGTGTGAATTTTTTTGGCTTGTATAGCATGATCAAGATGGTATGAGGGATTTTATTATTAGCTTGTTCATTATTGAATGGTCAGACGGGGTGGCAATCAACATAATGATGCCACGTCACAAAGCATATCACTAATCGATCAAATTGCTTCACTCATTTGTAAGATTCACAGGTGTTTTTTACAGCAATTCAGTCTCTTCCCAGATGTTCTATCCGATGCTTGTTATTTTTGTTTTTTCTTTGTGGTGTGTTGCAAGTGGAAGTTGGTAATGGATACCAAAATGTTTACAACTCGGCAAGTTGCATCCAACCAGTACTCGACTTATGGTAGACTTATATCAGACCACCATCTAAGAAAAAACTTGTACATCCCCCCCAAATTTATCCTAAATTTTGTGAAGATAGTTTCAGGCAAAGACGGCATTATGAACACCAGATGTACCAAGGCTTCTATATAATATTCCATATGGAATATTTTATATTATTTGATTTACATATAATGATCGGCACAAAATCACTAATTATACAGCTCTCTTGGGATTGAATGTATGTCTTTTGAGTCGCTAGATTTTGAAATAAATCTGCCGAGACAGTTAAATCTGCCATGAAACATTTGATTTGTTTAAACCCTTAAACATACAATGAACTGCAGACTTGAATTATAGCTCCCACAAATGGTAGCACTAGGGAGAATATGAAACATTGCACTTGAATACAAATATCCCCTGAAACGCTTACCCGAATTGGAAGTGCCAAGAAGAGTTTGAATCACTATGTTTGGAATATGAAGAAGAATTTGGATCACTGATATTTAGCATTGCAGATTTATAGTCATACAGCTATTTCCATACAAGAAGGAATAAGAATCGCAACTCTTGAATATGAATTACTGTTAATGATATAGCAGCTTCGGTAGCTCCTTCCAGCTCAGCTCCTTCGTGGAAATATAATTGAATGATAGCCATTGGCTATTCAAGTTATATTTATTATTATTATTGTTTATCTTCATTGCCGACATGAGAAGATATGAATTCATCTTTGTGTGTTCATTATCTTGAGGCCGACCTCTTGTGAAGAGGCGCGTATATTCACTCAGGCCGTCATATAATATTGAGGCCGACTTCAAGAGATGAAATCTCTTATTAAGCCGACATGAAAGATTAGTTTCAACTCTCACTTGTATATATATACAGCTTGTCCGTCCATTGCTTCGATTATCTAAGAACCAGATCAGTTGATTATATACTTGAGTACGATCTCAACTGCTATACCAGTGCGAACACATCTGACAATAAAGTGCGAACTTGTCTGAGGTTTATCAGCGAATTTACCAGATCAATGATATTGATAAGGTGCGAACTTGTCTGAGGCTTATCAGCGAATTTACCAGATCGGTGATATTGATAAAAGGCGAACTTAGCTATCATTCCAGTGCGAACACAGCTGATGATGAAGTGTGAACTTGGCTGATACTAAAGAGCGAATACATCAGTCCAGAGATATAAATCAAATGCGAACTTGCCAGAGATTTAAGTACGAATATAACAAGCAAGTGCGAATCCAGAATACAAGGTCTAACATTGCACAGTGTTGAGCTAACACAGATTGAAGACAATCCAGTGCATAGATTGAAGACCTTCAAGTGCAAAGTGAACAATACCAGATCTGTGTTCTGATGTTGCCAGGTGTGATCTAGAGATTGTTATCTGTCATTCATTATTGCCAGGTACTGCATATCGGTCTTGTGTTAGACCTCATTGTAATTTGTAAAAATTGCCACTGTTGCATCAAATATAAGAGAGATCTTTGTTGCTGGGTTTTTCTCCCTCAAGAGGAGGGTTTTCCCAGGGTATATGCTGTGTTATTTTGTCTGATTTCGAATTATTTTTTCTGTGCATTTAATCTGTTCACCTAAATTTAACAATTACCACCACTTTAGACCTTGGAATGAACGAATTGCATCACCATGGTTCTTTGGAATATTATTGTCTTATGCAGATTGGAGATCACTATCAAAATACACCAATTCTGATTTGCAAATTCCGCTATCAACAAAATATGCTGCTACAATTTTTGATAATCAGCTCTTTGAGAGCAGCCATAAAATTATCAGGAAACTGTTCTATGCAAACTCAACAGAGATTTTACCATGAATTAGATATGCCTATCAACTTGAAGCTCACATACAATCTCTGGATGAAATCACCCTAAGTCTGAATCGGGGGTTTTCATCCACTAATTCAGCGATCAAAATCAAGGGAGTTTCGTACTCCAATACCAACCCTAGAGGGGTTTTGTCCTCAAGTTAATTGAGCCAAAATCCGATGCTCCAATAAGGAATAGAAATCAGAAATAGAATGGTTGATGAATATGCCCCCTTCTACTTGCTTGACGTTTCTTAAATAACGTTTTTCTTCAAAATACATTGTTGGTGTGAATAAGGTCTTGTACCTATCTAATTCCTAGTAGGGGACTTATTCACATGTTAAGTTTACTTAAGTCTTAGGTGTCCTTCTAGAAGTCTTAGTTGTCTAATAAGATCTTATCATATCTTTTTTACTTTTATTTAATTCTTGTTACCTAAGTCATTTAATATTTGTCAAGTTAGTTGTCTCATAACATAGGATTAAAACAAATATCACAATCTTGTCTAATCCTATCTCTCACCTTGCCTTTACAAGCAAGGCCTCTCATATACATATTCAATCAATCTTGCATCCATAATCAAGCAAGCTTTTCTTGCCATTTTCTTTCTTGTGGAAGATATTTTGGTTTAGCAATTGCTCCTAAGCTATGTTACCGGGTTCTTCTATTTTGCCTAGAGAACCTGCTCTGGGAGCATTTGGGTTCTGGTTCTTGTTGGGGCACATCTGGGAGTGCCTTGGGAGCGCCTGGGCATCCCCGGGTTCCCTGTGGGTCCGTTCCTAGTGGACCCACAAGGAACCTAGGGGTGCCCAGGTGCTCCCAAACACTTTTATAGTCTAACTTCTAAATGTCAACTTGTAGAGCAGCAAACAAATTCAGTTATTCTACTGATTAATCAGTTTGCAGACAGTCTAGGTTGCTAAGAAGTTTGATATGTTAACCTCTTGATGATTGATGAATAATTGTAATGACCTTCATTTGAATCATAACTAGAGACATATATGATATATAAGTATGACAAATGTATTGGAATTTTGAACTATCAATTGGCATTTATCTTTATAGTTTATCACTAGCATCGATCAATGATTTTAGATTTAATGATGACTGATGATTGGTGAAGTATCACAATTCATACTATCAAATGCATTTACAGTTTTGTATATTTTTAATTTTTTGCACATATATATATATATATATATAGCCGTGCCCAGACGTGCCATACCCAAGGAAAAAAAAATCGCCATACCGGCGTACTCGTATCCCGTACCCGTGCCCAGTCCCGTACCGGAACCGGCAACTTAGCTCCTAAGGTGTTGGGAGTTCACCATTAACTCCTACAAACATAACTCTTCAAATTCCCTTCATGATCTTTGATTGATATTTGAGAGGAATTATTTAGAATAAACTTTACTTATAAGAGACCTTATTTTATATTTTAACTTTACTTGAGGCCCTCTTTATTATAATTTTAATCCCATTTCCTTAGTGCAAAATTCCCAAAACACTAAAAAAACTTTTGATGGGTGTTTTGGGTTTTAACTTAGCTTAATTTTGAAAAAAGGGACATTACATTCTATTGTTAAAGATCTTGAGACCAAGCCGGGTTGTCATGTTAAGGATCATACTACATTCCAATGGATAATGAGCAAGTTGATTTCTAGTCAGAGGTTTTGTTTTGGGGTCTAACTGCAATTTAGCTTTGCAGAACAAAATTCAAGGCATGTTCTCTTGCAACATAGCGAGGAGCTTGCAAAACTAACTCAGGCCTCTAAGGCTCTAATGATGATTTGTAATTGTTTTTCCAAGACTTGGCTTTGTGCATGGACAATCTATGCATTATCTTCAAGGATGAAGGACTAGAAATCTTGAGTGCCTTCTCCTTCTCTATCTCCTAGTGGTAATATCAAAGCTAAACATTGCTCCTTCGTGGAGCTTGGGGTAAAAATAGACCTCAATTTGGTTTTCAGCGTGGATTCTTGATTTTGATCTCCTATTTCTAGTTTCTTTATGGTTTTTGTTTTTCTTGGTTGTGGATGTTGGTGTAGGTCCTTTCAATAATGTTTAGTTCTTGCTTGCAAAGGCATGCTAGTTCCCCTCTTTGGGAATTGCTAACTTCCTCCAATATAAAAAATGTTTCAATGAGCATGAAAGGGCAAGACTAGTGTGGGGTAAAGTAAAAATCGAGAGATCCCTCACTGGCATCCCTTTGTGAGGGCATCTATGCCCCTCTGTATGATAAATATATTGGCCATTATTCAATTTTTCTCTTTCTGTGCATTATTATCTATTTCTCTTGCTCATTATACATTAAGTAATAATGCCTCTACACTTCACATTTGGCATTGTCTGGACATGTTGTGACTACTCGTGTGATGAAGATAAGTTTTTGGAAGGGTTATTTGTCTGATGTTTATTGTTGATAATCCAGATTAGAGGTTACAATAAAAAATTAGTTTATTGATCAAATCTGATTCAATGGGCTGTAATAATTCAATTATCAGCAAAAATAAGAGCAGAAATAAAGAGTTATAGCAGAACGAGTTTGAAGAAAGACATCAATATTATGTGGGAACACCCTTTTGGGTAAAAAGCACACCACGAAAAGGAGCCACAAGCTTGTATTAATCTGAAACAAACAAATACATGATACATTCAACTTCCTTTCATTCCTTGTCTCCTTCAATCTACAATCAAACTAACAATATTTCAGCAACATAACATAGAACTTTGACTCTCCATTTGGTTTGGGGTCATTTTATTTTGGTAGGTAAAGTATTTTTGAGAGCAATGGTTTTCAAAGATGATGGTTAGTCTCCAAATTCACATATTTTCTTCAGACTCTTTTATTTGTTGCTTTATTAGTCAATTGTTGTTCTGTTGTGCCTACAGCCCTCTCTTGAAATAGGAGAGCTTTGCACCATAGATGTATTTGATCCCAACAATTTGTGCATCTCCACAAAGTGTCAAATCATATTGTCAATATGGTGGAGCAGCAACCATTGATTTGTTTTGATTCTGCAAAATTACACATTACCAAAAGGTTGCTAATGAGGCTCTTCAATTTCGTTGAGCCAATGGTTGCAAATTTCCATGTCATCTCATGGCACATCCATTTACTTTTACTTGAATTAAGCATTTGGCTCTTTGAAGGATGATGTCAATAGGACACTTGGCAAGCTTCCGCAACTCCAAAAGCTTGTCAAACCTTTAAATTTATTGCATTGCACAAGCCCCAATCGATCAAGTTCTCATCCAACAACCAGCACATCTCCAAATAATGGCAAAGGTAGTTAAACTTTCCTGTTGCATCATTGGTTGGCAAAGGGCAAGCTGTCAACATGTGGTAGGCCCACGCAACCTCACCCACTTGGTCATTGAAAAAAAAGGTGAAACAGCAATGACATCATAAATGCTATCTGACAAGCCTATGCTTCCCTAACAGGTTGTCAGTGAATTGTGCATTGAGTTGTTACACCAATGGCTATGAAATATATTTTGCAGAGATGGACATGTGTCTTCTAAAAGATTTTACCTCAAGAAGGCTTATTCCTAATCAATGTCAACATCAAGTTGAGCTGAAGCATCTAACAATCCACACTATCTCATTCCCTCTACTCAAAGGTGTCAAAACTAGTGCACCCTAAGTATCCAATGTATTTGGATCAACAACCTAAATTTGTGCTTCTTGTGATGATAATTCTATAATGTCACCAATGCTTGCACCTCTTAAGCAAATAATAGTCAATATCCATAAATTCTAGCTGCCGTGTTTTTGAAATTCAAATGCTTTCCCAATGACCATGCTACAACATTCAAGATGCATTGAAGGCACATTTACTACTCCACTTCCAATCAAGTGGTGGGCATTCATGTACTGAGTGGAGGAATTAGTCAATGCAAGTTTTCATGCAGGCAATTACATGCAGATTCTCCAGTGATCAAGGCATTAATTGCCCACCTTATTTTCAGTTTCCTAGTTTTAGTTTCTCTTTTGTATAGATAAGAACATGATGCTCAATTGTATGGGTAGAATGTACTAGGTATGCTCATGCTAATAGAGCTCTATATACTTGAGATATTTTCTCCTATTTTCTTTCAATAGCCTCCTTGTTTCTAGAGTTATTGGAGTGATCCATAAATATGTAATTATGCACTATCAGCATATTAATATAAGAAGTCATGATCAATTTCATAACTCTTATGTTTTTTCATATGGATAGCCTTTTATTGGTTTTATGAATGCTTAAGTTACAAATCCATTGATTATCATTTTGCACTTTCTATTGTTAGAAAATAACCATTTCACCCAGTGATTTGTTCTAGGATCATTCACTTAGATTAGATTTCAATTTACCATTTATATTCAAGTACTTTCTCCATTTTCTACTATTCATGAAATTAGATATAAGTTCTTATTAAAAATCATAAGGAGATGACCTTTTAATCCCAAAGGTTGTTCTATGAGTCACATCCCACACTCACAAGCTTTCCATCCTTGAAAACTAACAAGTGCAAGTTTATTGGAATATGCCCATTTATCCCTTCCAACAGCAACCTGGTTCTAAGAGTACAATAGTTTTGGTGTAACCATTGATTGGAGTAAGCCCTACTATTGGATCTAATCAACACTAGGAGTAAGACCATTCGTATGTAACCCAAGTATGCATTGAGGATTAAGACCATGAGAAGAGAATCTAACCTAGTTTTCAGATTAACATCCTTAGGTGACATTATGACAAGAAAGGTGGTTTCTTATCAAACCTGTGAGAAGACAAATTGGAGGTTGTATATAAACATGTTGATGGAACAAAACCATGGTAAAAGTTCTCTGACTTGAGGTGACTCTAATAGGCTGTGCACATGAAGAACTTGGACAACACAATGGAAGCTACTCTTGTTGATGCAACTGTGTAATGTCCCCTTTTAATACACAGCACTGTGTGTGTAATAACCCCTTTTTCGTAGCCATCTCATGTGATTTCTTAGCCTTTATTCTCCGAAGGCTAAGTGGAGGAATAAGGAGAAATTAATTAAGTTAATTATTTATTAAGTCATCAAATAAATTAAAAATTAAAAGGTGACTTTATATTTAATTAATTTAATTAAAGTGACTAAATAAAATATTATATCATAAAGTCACTTAAAATAATATTAAAAGTAAAATATATCTTTTATCCCACATTGGCAAGGAAAGTGTTGAGCTCTCACAAGAAAAGTATAAAAGGAACTTAAGGGGCTCATTTGTGATTATGCTAGATATTTTGATAATTGATTTTGGTATGTTTGTTGGAGAAGCCTAAGGTTTCTGCAGTCAACATTGGAAGTCTTTGGGTACGAAGTATCCCATTGATTTGCATAACTGAGGTAGTGAAACTATCTACTGAAGGGTTGCAGCTGATTGGAGGAGTTACTTCAGACTTCTCATTGCATCAAATTTTGTGGCCAAAGGCCAATTTTGGAAGGAGTTCATTTGGGAGTGGATGAAGAGGCTGATTGAAGATATTATTCAATCTACTTCAAGGGACGATTTTTGCAGCATATAATATTCTGATATTAATCTCAGACTTCATAGCAGCTGGATTAAGAGCCACGAATTTATACATAGAGGCTTCAAGGTGCATTGATTTCATATTATAGCTGGGGCACTCCATTCTTCTTGGCTTGGTGATGATTTTGGAGGTGATTTGGAGTGGATAGAAGGCTTCAAACAAATTGTCTCAAGGCTGCAAACAGAAAACAGGGGCGACTGATTAAAGAAATCGAATTGGCTTGTGCAAAGACTATTTCGAATTGATATTAGTTGCTTCATCACTTCCTATCAAGGGCGTTGCTATTAAACAGGTTCCTCTTGTGTTTTTGAAGTAGTTTGCATTATCAAATCAGTTTTAAAAGTTGCTGTTGTAGGTGTACTTTCTATATCAGATTTGGTGTGATGAGCCAAACTAGATTTGACTCAAAACCCCCAAATTTAATCTGGAATTTTCTTTGAAACCAACGCAAGGTGGTTGGAAAGGTTTGCTCTGATACCACTGTGATGTGCCGTGTGTTGTGACCTTTTCACACATCGCCCCATCGCAAATGGGGACCCTTCGTTTTTTTTCTTTTTTTTTTTTGCTTTTTGGTTTTGCCTTGGCGTCGCAACTGCTTATCACCCATCTTTTTTGCAATGAAGAGTTTGAGTTTTGAGCCACCATCCGGAGCCAAGTTGTGTCTAAACATCTCAAACAGACTCAGAGGGCCCGAAGGACGAAGAATGACTGTCGTTTCATCCAGTTCCGACAACTCCTACTTTTTCGCGTTTTTTGACCCTCTGGGCCCCTATTTTTTAGGGACTTCATTTTTCGCGTTTTT
The DNA here is from genome assembly GCA_007258455.2 of Sequoia sempervirens. Classification (NCBI taxonomy): domain Eukaryota; kingdom Viridiplantae; phylum Streptophyta; class Pinopsida; order Cupressales; family Cupressaceae; genus Sequoia; species Sequoia sempervirens. Next base: position 400,839,735 of record VDFB02075321.1, read on the forward strand.
TGGCCCATATCGGACTCCCTATTTTTTAGGGTCTATTTTTGGAAAGTTGCTATTTTGGGAAAAGTTTCTATTTTTGTCGAGGTTTCCATATTTAGAAAGTGCCTGAATTTCGAAAATCCACTCAGAAGTCCCAAAAAACGAACAGAAAATCACGAAAAATCAATTTTGACGAAATACTGATCAAGTTTGAAAAAATTTGAAAAAATCAGTGAAGGATCATCAAAAATCAGACTTCCAGATCAGAAAATCACAGAAAACCGATTAAAATCTGGAAAAAATTAGTCAAAAATCACAAAAATTAATTTTAAAATCTGGAAAAGTTCAAGAAAGTCTGATATTCAAAAACAAAATGAAATGGCAATGACTGGTGAAAGTCCGCCCTGCAGCCTTGAAGACATCTGGAAAATCATTTAGAAAGTTCGTTGCTCCTAAAAGGTGCTTTGAAAAGTCAATGCAAAGGGTAAGGAATGTCCGCCAGCTGGAAAGTGATTTGGAAAGCCTTTTATGAAGTGCGCCCAGCCTAAAAACATTTGAAAAAATATTTGGCAAAGTCTAAAAGTTTCTAAAGTCCGCCACCTCAATAAAGTTTTTTGGAGAAGACTTAGTAAAGTCCGCCCACCTTTGAAAAGTCATTTGGCAAGTGTTTTATGAAGTCCGCCAGCTGGAAAGACAAATGGCAAATGTTTTATAAAGTCCGTCAGCTTAAACGGCACTTGGAAATAAATTAAGAAGTCTGCCATCTTTTGGAGAGGTGCTTGAAAAAAAAAAAGAGTCATATAAAGACCACATGGACAAAATGTGGAATGGCTTGGAGATGTAGCAAGTCCGCCCTAAGGAGATGGCATGGCAGGAAGTAAAGTCCGCCCACCATAAAGAGCAATGGCTTGACTTTAAGCCAAGTCCGCCCTTGGATGGCAAGCTAACAGGTGAAGTCCGCCTTGAATGGCAAAGGAAAGAGGCAAGTCCGCCCCAAGCCAAAAGTTGAAGTGGCATCAAAATTGCTAAAGTCCGCCTTGGCCAAAACATTAAATGGCATGCAAATGGATGAAGTCCGCCCTTGGTAAGTTCATGAAGAAAGCGCCCAGCACAAAGTGAAGTGGCAATAAAACATGCCAAGTCCGCCCTGGTATGGCCAAGTAAGATGGCAAGTCCGCCTTGGGCAAAACAAAAGATGGCTCAACATTTGAATGAAATGGCAAGGAGAGAGATCAAGTCCGCCCTTAGCCAAAGGTTTAAATGGCTAGACAAGTGATGAAGTCCTCCCAAAAGGTGGCAAGAAATTTAGCTTCCGCCATGCTTAGAGAAGAATAAGAAAATTAAAATTTTTGCTTGAGTATGGACATTGAAAATTAAAAAAAATATGCTTGGCACTTTGAAAATTCGCCATGATTGAAAAGAAAGAAAATTCTTCTGAGTCCAAACATCAAAATGTCTAGAGAAAATTTTGCCAATGACTTAAAATCATGCCAGATGATTTAGGAAGATGAAATAAATTTTGCCAGAGACTTTGGACGATTAAAATTTACGGCAAAATAATTTTGGACGAAAAGATTTATGGCCAAATAAAATTGGACACAGCGAAATAAATTTTGGAAAAGGAAAGAAATTCATGGCCAAATAAAATTGGAAGACAAAAAAAATTATGGCAAGATAAAATGGATGGCCAAATGAAATTGGACGGGAAGAAAATTAAAAGCTTGAAAATGAAATTTATAAAAATCTTTCAAAGCTTATCTTGAAAAGTTATCTTTAGGAGAGAGAGAAAATCTAAATTTATTTATTTTGTTTCTTGTAGGCGGATGACTACACAAGGCGAAGGAGAAAATGGCAAAGAAAGTGTAAAGTCCGACTGGGAGGGAGATGAAAGAAAACTTGGGAGTCCATTCTTGCACATTGCAAGACCAACAAGAGGTTCGCCAAGAATTTGGCATCATGAAGACAACGGCAGGCACACCGTCAAGTACATCCAACTTACGCAAGCCAAATTCAAAATTGAAGACAAATCCACCGGTGAGGTTTATTCGAGCACAAAAATGGCCAAAATCTTAGTAGCCAAAATTTGGCTAAGTATGGAAATTCTCCACGGAAAAGTGCCAATTTCCTCCATTGTGAAGAAAACACAAGGAAGTTCCTCTCCAAATTCAAGGCACTTGAAGAAATTCCTAAGCAATCCGGGAAGAAAGATTTAATGGCTTTAAGTCTAAACAGGTGCTCCAAGGCGAGGTGAGAAGAAGAAGCCAAAGTCATTCAAGATCGAAGCACAAAGGATAAAGTCATCGGCAAGAAAAATATTCTAAGGAACAAAACCAAAGTGATCAAAGAAGACATCCAACACGCTGAGGTGGCGCCTCGTCATTTTCCAACCAATCAAATTGTTCCAAATCAACATTCAGCAACTTTCTATTTTATTTGTTGGTTCATATTTGGTAAAAAGGACAAGTGTCCTCGAATGTAATTTTCTCATTGGTCGAGAAGGAGTTAGTTAGGACAAACCCTAATTAGGGTTTCATTTTGTAATGTCGGCCGTTGATTCCAAATTAATCTTGGCCATTGAATTGTAATTGGGGAGCCTATAAATTGAGCTCCCCCCCTCATTTGTAAAGCATGGGAGCATGTTGCAAAACATGTTGAGATAAGCAATTGTTGTAAGACTGCCAAAGTAATAAGTAATGCATGCATTGTTCTGATGGTGATTACTTCTCTTATTTTGGAGTTGTTATGGTTCTTATCCCTCATCATAGTTTAGATTTTATTTCATGTATGTTAGATGAATGCAAGATCTGATAAGTATTGATTCATGGTGAAACCTTTTGCTCATACTTTCTTTGAATGGATGATTTTCATTCAATGCGTAAAGTTAGCCTGAGCTTATTTTGTGAATGCTTAACTTCTGTTTGGATAATTATTGTTCGATTCGATGGTAGTTATTCATGACGTGAAAATCATGAGCACATTCCCTTGAAGATTGCACCCCCTTTGTGTAGTTGTCGTTGAGCGTGGCAAAGCAAAGCGTGGTTATTGGTTCCACCAGGTCAATACCGTCTCTTGAATTCTTAGGAAGTAGACTAGAAATTCTAGACCTTTATCTCCTTTTTTCAGTTTGTTTGATCCACGACCCAAGCAGTAGAGCTTCATTGTCTAGACCTTCATTGTGAATTGAACAAGCCTAGCGTAAGTCCCTTTGTGTTACCAGCATAATCACATCAAACCACAGAGCTTATCCACATTCATCTTAAACATTGGAATTCCCGTATGATCTTACTCGCAATCTTAGCATACGAGGTAGTTTTTCAAGAGGGGATAGAGCGTCTTTGACACTTTATTCTAGAATGTTTGTTGTGTCATAAAACACGCATCAACACCGTGCTCTAGTGATCCACTCTGCTACCACTGTGCTAATACTCTAACACCACTTGTGATGAACCAAACTCACTGCTGATTTGATTTTTGCTCGTTAAAGGTCTGATTTTTGGTTTGTAATCTGCTTTTCTTGTTTTTGGTGTTTTTGTGGTTTGATGCCAAATGATTTTAATAATTTTCTTACAACCATATGCATAATAAGAACTCAAATTAAACTAACTTATAAAGGATAACTTCCACGTAACTCCAAACACTAATTAAGAGACTTCTTGCATCACAAAGAGTGCTAAAAATCATATATATCTTCATACATTTCGAAAGAGACATCATTTACAACTAAAAACAAACTTGCAGCCAAAATGCACTGTGAACAGTGCTTGCTACAGTACCTGCGACCACCATAATACACATAAAAATTAACTTACAACTTTCTCCCGCCAAATGATTGAAGAAAATGTTTCTAATACCAAGGGTGCCCCCTTTAGACAAGATAGCAGCAACTAAGAGAAGGCATTTTTCTTATTTGAAGAAGTTGAAACCCTCACTTCAAGCGGCTGGCTGTAGATGAATGAAATCAGCTTTCAAAAACTTCCAAAATGCATGAAACTACCTCTAGATGGCGAATGGAGATGTTGGCAGCAAAACCCCTTCCAAAAGATGCCTCCAACAGCTTGTAACCAGCAGATTCGAGTTCCAAAATGCAGCAACAAGAATAAACCAGCACTTTAGGGTGGTCTTTCACACCTTCAAGATGCCAAATCCTAACTACAAGCCCCAAACCAGGCTTACCCACTGCAGAAATCAGGAAACCCTAGTTTCCTTCTCTCCCAAACTCCACACTCCAAGTTTCATTCAACAAAAACAATCTCAAGCATCAGAGGGTCGAACTTCTCTTCTTCCTTTTATAATTTCTCATTGAAAACACTATTCATTAAAATGGCACTATTTACTTAAGTTGTTTCTTTTTTCACTTTATCAATGAATAGTAACTGAAAAATATAAAGTGACCCCTTTAAAATATAAACACATGGTCCCTAAGCCTGAGAAGGTGAAATAAATGGTGAAGATCATAATTTTAAGCTCCAATAACGCGCAAATTCACCATGTCACCAGACTCCGGATAACAATACTGGAAATTCACGATCAAGTGCCCGTTCAAGCGACCCTCTATCCAGAACCATTAGCCTACGAGGGTTGACATAATAGGCTAATCCAAAGACTCTGATGCTCACGAAATAATGGGGACATTACATTTGGCATTGTAATAGAGTTGCATTGTGAAGCCAAGAGTCTTGGCTAAAATACTCTAGTATTGTTTTTGAGAAGCATTTAATAAAGAGGATTAAGCTGCATGCAAACTGGTGTTGTGATGTTCATATTGTTTAGTTCTAAAATTATCATATAAGTATGTATGCCAAGTGTTTGTAAAAATGCTACTTGGCTGTAGGTGCATATTTCTTATATAGATGTTCATGTATTGCATTCAAAAAGACAAAAAGAATTGCATTGTCATCATAGATCATTGCCTAGCTATTGTATTGTTGATTTGCAAAGCATTTACATTCATTCGAGACCAATTGCAGACAAGCAAGCAAACTGAAAACTCAGAAACAGCTAGTTAAGAGGTTGCAAGTGAAGTGTTTGACAAAATTCCTTGAGGCAAATTTAGGCCAGATTTGAAGAGAATTTTCTATAGTGGTTTAAGAAGAGTGTGAACATTGACATTTTGGTCTATTCCCTCTCCTTTAGGTGAAAAATCCTAAAGTGTTAGAAGGTCATAGTAACCAAGATCTTTGTTTTGCATTTTGGTAACCCTTAAGATATTCCTTGAGAGCAAAAATTTAGATCAGAAGCAACAAGGGATATTACAGTGTGAGTGTTCTGGAGTGTTCTCTCAGAAGATAGGTATGAAGTGAATGTTGTCAACATTTGTTTAGTGATTGGTCTGTCAACATAGGAGTAGCATAGCTAGAACTATAGTCATTGTTGTCACATGAAATTGCACTCTTGTTGAACCTATTGTTCAGCATTCCAATGACACATGGGAATGATCTCAAGGTGTGCAACCTTGCAAATGAGATCAAACCTCTAGAGAAGGTTGGCTTCCTCTCTAACCTAGATGCAGTAGTATTGGCCCAACCCAACACTGAATAATTCTACAACTAATTCTATTCTACTGATTCTCTAGAGAAAAGGGTTAGAAGGAATGCATGAAAGGGAGAGGGTGGTGATGCACTTAGATTAAATGTGTTTCTTCCTACCTAGTATTGTATAGAGAATCAGTGAAACTCACCAAATAACTTCACACAGCCCTCTATTTATCAGTTCATGGAGGTAAGTATGAAGGTTAGGGCCTCAAGGACAACAAAGGGGACAGAAATAACCCACAATCAACACCTAGAGTAAATTAACACAGCATACAAACCAAAAAAAGATGATAAACGTTCATACATGCACAAAGGTAACGAAATTTACACAGAATGCAAGCACAAAGAGGTAAAAATGGTAAATTTTATTAATACAAAGGCATAGGCCTGTTACAGTACCAGAGCAACAAAATTGCAACTCCCTATAGAGAACAAAGGGGAAGAACCCTTACAAAATGAGCCTCAATTAGGCTTTATTCTGAGACAAAACACCAAAACCCTAAAAACCCTAGCCGCCTACACAACCAATGGAGAGCAGACATTTGTCCAACTTAATCAAATCTGAAGGTGTGGGCAAAACATTCCTAACATTTGAGGTTGTCCCAACATTGATGAATTAAGGGTGGAGTGCAAGAAAAGCCCCCACAAAATTCACTACAAAATGTGGAGAGGGATGATCTACAAATCAATGCATGCAAAATGGAGTCGTGTTTTGCCTTAGAAACCGTGGAGAAAGCATTGAAGATCCCTCTGGGGTTGCTGTAAGTCAAAATTAGTGGTTGCAGAAGTGGTTGTCACACTGAATCTGTCATTCTTGCAACCAATGTTGTTCGCGCAATAGTTTGAAACCTTGCTAGTTGTTTCTAGGAGTTTAAATGTTGGTTGTTGATCCATTTTTAAAAGATTATGATTAGACAACCCACGCATGAGCGCAAGAATCTCTTAAGATGGCCGAGCAAAGTCACACTATGAAGAAGTGGTTGCACTCCAATAAGATTAAGACACCTGGATAAATGGCGTTGAATTGGAGGGGGCCCATAGATTTTTCCGAGCTTGTAGACACGTTGGACACCTTGGTTGTTGTGGCTGCCAAGTGGTAGAAGATTGCATTAGCGCGGCTTTGAAATGAACTACCTTTTAGAGCTTGCACTATGAACAACTAGCGCACTGCAATGAAAAATCGCCACTTGGTAGGCCCTCCTTGGTTTGAACCCTTGAGTCTTTAAGAAACAAGCTCACCACAGTCAACACGAGCTTTGATGAAGAAAAGGCCACATCAAACCACATCACCCCAAGGGTGACACGCAGCAGCAAAGTGCATGATCACAACTTTAGAAGGATGAGCACAAATGAAGTTGGGATATGAAGGAGCTTGTGCGATGCAATAAGAAATCACCACCTGGAAGGAGGTGGCACAGCACCGAGGGAAGACACATCAATAGCTCAAGGACATGTGGCATCAAAGTACAAGGGCGCAACTTCAAAAGAACCTACACAAATGAAGTTGTGCTATGAAGTATTGCGCTACAAACAAGAGCCTACCACCAATGAATGATGTAACCTTTATTTGTTAGGCAGGCAAAAGTCACCAAGATTGACACATGGCAGCATAGCACACCAGCGCAACTTTAATGAGCTCAACAATTTATAAGTTGCACTATGAAGAATTTGTGCACTACCAATAGGATGTCAACATCTCAGCTACATCGCGGACCCACAAGTATGACATGAATAAGGGAGTTACCAATAGTGGAATCCATGCATTAGCATAGCGCATGAGTGCAACTTTAATGAGCTTGCGGATTTTTAATACGCACTCTAAAGGATAGATGTGCTCAAATGAAATACATCCACATGGATGCCAAGCAGACAATAGTGGTGACCACCACACAAGAGCACTAACAAGAGACTTAAGTGATTTGAAAATTCATGCGATTAATTGGCTTAGTCGATTAGCAAAATAAAGGGGTCGATTAACAAACAATGCCAAACACATAGAAATATAACTTAAGTGATCCACAATGGGCCAAGCCGGTCAACACAAAAATAGAATGCTAAGGCACAAAAAGGAGTTGGAGGGTTTAGGATTTAAGGGATTTAGACAAAACCTAGGGCTATGGCATTGAAACCCTAGAAATCCACAGAGATTGACACAATTCATATAGAATTTCTCAAATCAATTATCATCAATGAAGAGTCTAAGGGGGGGAGCCACAGAGTGACTGCAGTTACTTTCAATTAGTTGGTACTATAGTGAACTAGAATTGAGGTGGACATGTAGCCAGTTAACTATTTGAAACTACCTTAATTTGAGGGATTGATTTGTCAGTTAACTACCCAGTTTGGGATGCTAGATTTGTCAATTAACTTACCTAGTTATTGCCAACATTTGAGGGATAGCATGCCTTTGATTGAGGTGTGATGGGAAAGGAGAGCTTGAGTTATATAATGCATTGGGCATAGGAGAAGGGATACACTTGAAATTTAATGAAACCAAAATGATTCCTTTTTTTTTGTGGTTGAACATTGTGTTTCAATAGCCATGGCTTCGAGACAAAACCCTTCAATTGTAGAGACCAAGCTTCTTGAGGGCAGAAACCCTTAAGCAACAAATCAGCATTCAAACTAACATCTAGAAAACCAATAGTGTCTAGTTCTGCATGTGGGCATGTTTAGCAAGTTGTATTAGTTTGATGAATATTTATATGCTTATGTACTGAATTGAAAAAATATTATTTGCTATAGTATTTATGGGTTTGTTATTTTGAATGTTTTTAGTATGGGTCTTCACAGCAGTATCAGAGCTGTGATCTTGCCAACTTGTGAATCATGGAGGGAATTTTGAGATTTCTAATAAATGGAAAGAGGGCAGATCTTTTCAAGATACACTAATGGAATTCAGAGGAGCCAAGATAGAATGATTGAGCAATTGGAACAAAAGTTGCAAGATCAAATTAGCATGCAAAATCCAAATCCTACTAGAACATCACAAAGAGAGGGAAGCTCAACTATAAATAACCAACAAAAGATTAGACCCATTCCAAAGCCTGCCAAACCCATGGTCCTACAAAAATATGAAGCCACTAAACCTAAGACAACCACTGCGGAGGAGGTAGGCACAATCTTTGAAAAGTATCAAAGTAAAGCACAAGATTTCAAAGATACGGTCTCTTTTGTTAATTAAGTTAGGCTGGCTATCTTAACTCTTAGTTTAAGTCATATATCATTATTATATTGCTATTTAGTTATTTAGCTTGGCCTAAGACTTATATATGGTTATCTAGGTCAGCCTGGATGATATCCTATGTTAGTTTTAGGATCAGAAAAGTAATAAGCAGAAAATGCAACACAATAGACTAATGAACACAGCAGTTTACCCTAGGAAAACCCTCCTTCTCGAGAGGGAAAAACCCAGCAAAATATATCTCTTATATAATAGAAGAAATAAGAGCAGAAATTTGCTTACAACTCAAGCCCAACACAAGGCCGAATTTGATACAATGAATAATAGCACCTCTCCTAGATGCAAAGATACAATTGAATATGTTTCTCCTTGAAATCGATCTGCTGCTACAAAATGATGGTCTGTTGCTAAGAGTGCGAACTTCTGCTGCTTGCTTGATGCAAATTAGAGAGTGAATGATGTGTTTTGCAAATGAGATGAAATCACCTTCATTATATACAAGGATAGGTGACCTTTCCACTAGGTCGGCCCCCTTAGGAAATAAAGGATATAAAATATTATTTGCTACAAGAAGGCCGACCTGTCTTAAACAAAGGGAAAATAGCTCCCGAAGCTATAAAACACTAACACTCCCTCTTAGCTAGGGAGGTATTTTCCAGATATCCTCGTCATGGAGTCTCTCAACATGACACTCATAATGGCTACACCCACATCTCAGTGTCAGAGATGTACAAGAGTCCAACACGGAGTCTCTCAATGTGATCTCGTCATGGAGTCTCTCAACATGACGTCTCATCTCAATCTCAGAGATGAACAAGGGCTCGTACCTCATATTTCTCTATCTCAGAGAAATATACACTACAAGGGCTTTCACCTCATATTTCTCCGTCTCAGAGAAATATACACTACAAGGGCTTTCACCTCATATTTCTCTGTCTCAGAGAAATATAAACTACAAGGGCTTTCACCTCATATTTCTTTATCTCAGAGAAATATACATTACAACAAGTCTTCATGACGATGTGACTCCCTCTAAGCTCCAAGTACGGCATCAACCTCCTGACCTCCTTGTCCAAGGTTGCCTCTGTTGGTTTGTCAAACTCCCTCTGAATGTTAATTCCTCCTCTTTGAAGAAACTGATCGACTTTAGAATAAAAAACCTTTTGAATCAACTTTAGAGCTTGGCTCCTTCTGAGATGTCCCTATGTCAATTTCCCTAATAGAAACATGTTGTGTAGACCTTAATTTGCAATCTTGAGCAAAGTGACCATACTTGTCACACCTGAAACATTGAATGTGAGAGAGATCCTTCTTCTTCGATTTTGGGGCAGAATCTGATTCTCTATCTCTATTCCTCTTTCTTTCTTTGCCTCTTTCTCTAGAAGTATGTGTAGCAAGAACTTGATTTTCTACATCATGATAGTTTCGCCCAATTCCTCTTGCTGCCAACCTGGACTCTTTTTGAATACAATCAGCTCAAAGATGATCAAACTTGGGAAACTTGGATCTCCCACTGATGCTCTGAATAAAGGGTTCCCAAGATTGGGGAAGATCATTTAGTGCCAACATAACAAGATCTTTGTCTGCAATTATATCCCCAATAGCGCTCAACTAATCTCTCAAATCAGCAATCTTCATAAAGAATGAGATGACTGAATCATCTTTAGCCATTTTTACATGGTGAAGTTGTTGTCTCAAAGCAAGGGCTCTGCTAGTGTTGTTGATCTCATACAATCCTTTTAGAGTATCAGACATTTCTTTAGCTGCCTTCAACTTGGAAATGATCGGTACTAGGTGATTCATCACAGAGTCTATCATGATCTTTCTAGCCTTCGTGCCATTTTTCTTCCACTGGATTTTTTGGGCATATCACTTTCCACGAAATCAAGAAGATCATTCTCCTCTAATGCAATGAGTACCCTAGGTTTCCAAGAGTTGAAGTTTGAAGCTCCATCAAGCCTATCACCATCTTCTTTTTCCGCACAAATTCACCTTCAAAGATCTGTCCTTAGGTCTGAAATAATTTGCAACCTTAGATCTACAATACTTCAAGATCTGCCCTAAATAAAAAGTTGACTTGACTGCTTAAACAAATCTGATCAGATCTTTTCTTAGACCCACTCTGATACCATGTTAGTTTTAGGATCATAAAAGTAATAAGCAGAAAATGCAACACAATAGACTAATGAACACAACAGTTTACCCTGGGAAAACCCTCCTTCTCGAGGGAGAAAAACCCAGCAAAATATATCTCTTATATAATAGAAGAAATAAGAGCAGAAATCTGCTTACAACTCAGGCCCAACACAAGGCCGAATTTGATACAATGAATAATAGCACCTCTCCTAGATGCAAAGATACAATTGAATATGTTTCTCCTTGAAATCGATCTGCTGCTACAAAATGATGGTCTGGTGCTAAGAGTGTGAACTTTTGTTGCTTGCTTGATGCAAATTAGAGAGTGAATGATGTGTTTTGCAAATGAGATGAAATCACCTCCATTATATTCAAGGATAGGTGACCTTTCCACTAGGTCGGCCACCTTAGGAAATAAAGAATATAAAATATTATTTGTTACAAGAAGGCCGACATGCCTTAAACAAAGGGAAAATAGCTCCCAAAGCTATAAAACACTAACATCCTAGGCTTAAGTAGGGTATATATAAGAGGTAGTGAGTCTTATTCGATTATCAAATTGTGAATTGTGTTCTCACTGGAGATTTTTGGAGGTTTTACCCCTTGAAGTGGCTTGTTATTCTCGGATATTATGAAGTATTTTCAACAGATTTCATATTATATTCTTCTCTTGTGCAAGTTATTTCACTACAATACATGTGGCCAATTAACTGTTTGGGACTGCCTTAATTTGAGGGATTGATTTGCAAATTAACTACCGAATTTTTGAGGAGCTAGATTTGACAGTTAACTTGCCCAATTACTGCCAACATTTGAGGGATGTAATGCCTTTGATTGAGGTGAGTTGGAAAAGGAGAGCTTGAGTTATATAATGTGTTGGGAAGAGAAGAAGAGATACACTTAAATTTGATAAAACAAAAATCATTTCTTTTCCTGCAAAGAACCTTGTGTTTCAGCAGCTAAGGCTTAAAGATGAAACCCTTCAGGTGTAGAGATCAAGATTCTTGAGGACAGAAGCCCTTAAGCAGCAGATCGGAATTCAGGCTAACATCTGGAATACAAGTAGTGTCTACTTCTGCATGTGGGTCTGTTTACTAAGCTGTATTAGTTTGATGAAGACTTATACGTTTATGTACTATTTTGAAGAAATATAAAAAAAGGGATAGCATTATTTTCTGTAGTGTTTTTGGGTTTTTTTATTTTGTATGTTTCTAGTACAGTTCTTCACACACTGGCCATTGTTCAAGAATTAGAGCACATGTATATCAATGAGAAGAACACTTCAATTATTACCTTGTAGCATATTTTCATTGATAATTTTGTTAATATTTCCATAACTGCATCCGCACTTAACTTAAGCTAGGTCTGCATGAAAGCACATTTGAAGGCTTGTATGATTATGCTCCAAAGAACAGTTAAAGCACACAAAAAAACATGTTTCTGTTGTGCATGTGTGACCTATGGCAAACTAGAAGAGAAGTTCACTAGTACAAATCAATCTTAACCAAGTATTTGAAATGTAATAGGTAGCATTCAAAAGACTTGAGCTGCCAATTCTTTTGTTTACACTTATGGTATGGTAACTTTGTGACGCTACCTCACTCACAATTGCCCTATATTAATTATGTGTCAACTGCCTTGTAAATTTAACCCAGGTGCATTAGTGAGTATTAATGTGGTTAGAGGGTTGTCGTTGGCACTGGGTGGCACATCTAGGCACAAAACTGGATAATTTTCCAAACCTAATGTAAGATTCTTAAACTGGAAAAAAAAAAGGGTCCCCACTTCTCAGTGACCAAAGACAAGGTCATGGCATGCCTTTACCAAGGTGTAGGGCAATCTTTGACTATAGTCTCAGTATTTGTGAGTAAGGACCATGCTTGATTCATGTAGCTGGCAAGTTTAGAAACCCATATTTGAATGGGAAGGAGAAAAAAATCCAAAAACCCAATTTCAGAAAAAAATCAAAAAGCCCACTTAAAAAAAGTAAATGTATTTGTGTGTAGGTGTGTGAGTATTGTTGGAAGTTTGTGTTGTCATTGATGTCAACAGATCTTTGTTGTTACATTGATGTCAACCTATGGAGATGCTTTGATTGGTTGCATTATGTTGTCATTAGTAGTATCACTGATGTCAACCTCTAGTGTTGCCTTGATAAGCAAGTGTGTGGTTGAGTTGTTGTATTGCAATTGGTTTGGTTGTGATAAGGAGGTGTTGCAGATGATGAGATGATGTTTTTGGTGCTTGGCTTTCAAGTGCTTTTGAAAAAATTTGAATAAAAGAGAAAACAATGTGGTAAAGAAGATTCAGTGTAGCTCCGCATTTCTTCTGTATTGAAGATTTGCTTATGCAGTTCGGATATGTTGATCAGAGGTGTGCAGAGGTGTTATATCCAGAGTTTCAGGTTCTGGATTGTTGTGCAGAGAAAGTTGTGTTCACTAATGTGTGAACTGTGACAGCAGTGTTGTCTGGGAGAAATAATTTTGCTCCGCATTTCTCCACAATTTGGTTTCTGGTCTTGCGGATCTGAGGGTGTGTTTATATTGCTCATATCTATCTTCAGTCTAAGTTGTTTGTGTTTTGATGCTCTGCAATGTTGGATTCAAGTGTTGCAGTGTGTGGAAGGTTAACTAGTTGTGCAGAATGAATATGTTCTTCTGGTAAGAGTTGTTGCAAAGGATTTGTTGGATTTCAAGGTGTTGATGGAATATTCCAGATTGTGTTAAAGTGATGTGTGTGGTCTGCGAGTCGTCTTTAGATCAAAGGAAGTGTGTACTTAATTGTTTAATGGTGTTAACACAGGTTCGGACAACCTTGGGTGTTTACACTAATTGCGGATGTGCTTTGGTGTTTGTGGAAGTGTGATGTGGTGTGTTTATGTGGATTTAGGTCCGAGTTAAGGTGTGATGTGGTCTGTCTTCATTCCTCTACACCGTGGGAATGTTTTGGTACCAACCTAATTTGAATTTGCACGATTAAGGTGCATAGCCGACCTTGTGAATTGTTTTCAAGGTTGAGGACGGTATATATGTGTGATGATTTGGTGGAAGAAACATAAATGAAGTGTGTAATGCAAAGAATTGCGATGTGAAGTGCGAAATGCGATGTGAGCTTTAATGCCTAAGACTACTGGAAGCAGTGAGCAGAAGGTGTCTACATTCTACAAAGAGAGTGTGAATGTTCTGGTGAAGCAGTGGTGGAACTTTTCTGTTGCTCTAAGATGGATTTCTCATTGTAACAATCTTTTCTCTTCTTCTTTCTAATTTGGCAGTGAGCCCTTTTTTTCTCTTTGGGCAATGAGCCTATTGTATTCGGTGTTGCAATTACTTTATATTGTGAGCTAATCTTCACCGTGATTTTTCCCTTCTTGGATTTTCCACGTAAATCTAGTGTTCTCGTGTGTTTGGATTTGTTTGCGTTACTGTTTCTCATGTTTATATTTTGCTAATGCATGATAAGGGTTAAATGGTTGTTAAGGGTTTATGGACTAATGCAGATCTAAATATTAGTGAGGGTTTTGATGTTTTAATGTATAACTGATTCACCCTCGCCTCCCCCTCCCCCCCTCTCAGTTGTAATTATGCTAGAATGTACCACATAATAGTTACACCACAACCTCGCCACATCTCCGCTGACTATTTGGGTGCTTTATTGCAGTGGGCGAATTTGAGCCTGGCAAACTATTTTGGAGGCGCCCCGCTACCATTACACCAAAACTCCTTGACCTTCAAGAATATGTGAAATTCAAAATAGTTGCAAGAAGGGTTCCGGATAAAAATTGCGTAAAAGACCTTTGCAAAGTCAATCTTTTAGGTCATTTCCGAAATCATCATTCATCCGACTAGTGACCAGTCACCAAACACTAATTCTTCGAAGGTCTACCACATAGTTACGATCCGAAACCCTCTTGCAACATCTTATGTTCTGTAATAGTAGTTGCAATTGATTTTACCAAAGTCCGAAAGATCAAAATAGTCTACTGCAACCATTTAAAGTAACTAAAACGCATCATCCCACGAATTGCAACCTTTGCTTAAACAAGCTTACACTTGCAAAAACCCATTTCATTTTTGAAATACCAAAAACCTAAAATCTTTGTTTGGAAACAGTTTGAAAGGTAACTTTTATCTACGCAAATCGGCCGCGGATTCTTTAAAAACACTGCCACTTGCATTTAGTTATCCATCATGGAGATTTGCAGCGAAATCATAAAAGGAAGTGATAACTGGTACAAGTACTCACTCTGCACATCCGACGCGTTTGGTCTTTTTTCCGGCGTTTTGCAGCAATAATACCATTTACGTGGAGGGAAGAGGTTGCCAAATCCTTCCTCATGCGTTTGCGAATACCCTTGTTGCGCTTCTTCGCAATTGCATCTTCTCCTTTGCCCATCTCTTCTGCCGTGGAGCTCAACCCAATAACAGACAAGTATAACACGAAATATTTCAAATTTAGGTTGAGTAGGTTTAAATGTGCATTCGTGTTTTTGGATTTGAAAGCATAGATTTTTTAATTACCGTTTTTCATCACATTCTATAATTCTATTTTTACTCTCTTACTATTATTACTCTCTTATTTATATTTTTACTCTCTTATTATTAGTATTTGTAGTTAATTAGTAATTAATAAATTAGCTTTCAACCAATCAAAAAATAAGTTTTTAAAAAAAATAAAAATTCAAATTCTGTAAAGTGAATTTGCAAAATATTTAATTTATAAATTATAAAAATTATTTCTTTTAATATGATTGGTTAAGAAATTTTGTGTGTTATTACAGATTTTGACCAAAAAAAAGAAGAAAATGAACTATTATTTTTACCTATTTTCCATAAAAATTCACTGCAGGAGGGCTGATCTTGAACGGAGTTTACAATCTGCTTAGGGCCTTTTATGGGTGGCTCTTGTGCTGGTCTTGGGTCCCTTAGGCTTCTTTGGCCTCGTGGACGTCATTAAAAAATTTCATTTCATTTCATTTCATAAACTAAACCAACTTTAAAGTCACAAATAATATTTGTGGTCTCCCTATTCTTATGTATATATAAACGTCCCTTTGAATCACGTTTTTCCACCGAGAGATCTCGACCGTCGATTATGAGAAATGTTTTAGTACTCCGTCTCCACCTCACTCAGATATGACAACGCCTACCAGAAAACGAATGACCCCGAATCTCCGATAGAAGGAATGCTCTCTGTTAAAATCGCAACCCTTGAACATTGAACGCAGCGGCCTTACTGACGTGGAATGTAGTTTCCATCTTTTAGATGACGTCATTTAAAATGACGCCCTTTTAACAACCATCGCATTCTCCTCCTTATTCCATTTTTATTCTATTTCTATTCCATTTTTAAAGCTCGCCAAAAACGCGAACACTCCATTAATTATATATATATATATATATATATATATATATATATATATATATATATATATATATATATTTATTTATTTATTTTTGCCTTTTTATTCTTGCTTATATTTTTGTGCCTCTTTTCTTATTTATTTTTTCTTAACATAATGTTTATGATTATATTAATATAACGTTGTTATTTATGCTTATTTATATAAGCATATGTTTATTATTCTTTTTTATTTCTCTATTTAATATTTTTAATGCTTTATTTTATTTATCTCTTGGTTTTCTTATATATATATATATATTTGAATTTGTTTTATTTTGAATTTTTGTTTTTATTTTATAATTTGCTCATTATTTTGCTTAACTTATTTTTTTCTTTATTTTTTTAGACATTTCACATTTTATATATATATATATATATATATGAATTTGTTTTATTTTAAATTTTTGTTTTTATTTTATCATTTGCTCATTATTTTGCTTAACTTATTCTTTTCTTAATTTTTTAGACTTTTCACATTTTATTGATTTATTATCTTATTCTTTTTACTTATTTTTTTTTTATGTTTTAGTTTTGTGATTTATAGTTTCTTATTCTTTATTTTCTCTAGTTAATTTTTCTTCTCTTTATTCCTTCAATTTTTAGCAGTTTCTCTTTATCTCTCATTTCACTCTAAGCTCTTTTATTCATTTTGATGAAGAGAGTGTGATCCAAAATGTTGATGTAAATTCACACAGTTGAATCCAAATAAAATAGCTCTTAATAAAAGTATTTGTTTAAGGTTTTAATTATTGTAATTTTTAATTTTATTTTTTAAAATTTATTACTTTTTTAATAGTAAATATTATATGTTTATATGTTTATTTTGTTGTGTTTTAAATTTGTATGTATAATCATAATATTTTGAGATGTCTATATTGAAATATATAGATTTATGAACACAAATAGATAATTAGATAGATAAGAAAAATCTTATTGTAATGTAAATAATATAATTGAGATTGAATGTAATGATGAAATGGAAGAGGAACAAATATCCTACTAATAAATTATTATTATTATTTATGACAATTAATAGATTTATTTTTTTATATTTCACATAAATTATAACATACATATTGTTATTTAACAAAACTATTATATAAATTTTATGTTTAAATAATTATTATTTAATTTTTTCATATACTTATACTATATAATCATTTCATTTCATATTTATATAATTATCATTTTTTTCTTTTAATTATATTATACTATCATTTGATTTTTTATTTTTTTTATTTATAATATCTTTATCATATTTAAAATTTTAATATATAATTGGGACTGGAAAGGAGGGCAATGGAGAGCGTTGGTCTGAGCAGGCTATGGCCTACATGAGGGGCCTTTCATTCTTGCATGTGCCCGATCTTGGGCTTATTTGCTTCCTGCTTTCGAATTAGGTGTGGGGTTGGGCTTTGTCAGGTGTTTGGGTTGTGGTTTGTGGCTGTCGAACGGGGTTGGGGTCGGCTTTTTGTCTCACAGTGTCTGCTATTTCTACTTTTCTTTTGTTGGTTTTCTTCTTCTTTGGTTTCTGTAGAGTGTGCTTTTGCCTATGGTTATGGCTCCAGGCAAGACTTCTGGGGAAAAATCCCCTTTGAACTTTCGTGCTGCTATTGGGATTTCTTCCCCAAACCAAAAGACAAGAATGTTTGATAATAGTTTATTTTCCAATGATGCTGGAGATGGATTTTTTGTGCCTACAGGAGGATCTCGAATTCTGAAGGTGAACGGTTGCATGGAACGCTCTAAGGAGAGACCCGTTTTGGTGATTCAACCAGAATCCATTGCTGAGGACATTGAATATTTTTTGAAGCATGCCTTGCTTTGCAAATTCATGGGAATGAGGGTTTCACTTCAATTTTTGGAGTCATGGTCGCAGTGGACTTGGTCTCCTGAGGGGGAAATGGACATTATGTTGTTGGCTAACAACTACTTCATGGTGGTTTTCAATTGCATGGCAGATCAGAACAAAGTTTTTGAGGGTGGACCTTACTTCCACAATCAGGTTGGTCTTTTTATGAAACCTTCATATGATGGCTTCAATCCTTCAGAGGAACTACCAAATCGTGTTCTTGTTTGGGTGCATCTCCCCAGATTTCCTGTTGAGTGTTGGCATAATGATATCCTGCACAATGTGGCTGCGCTATTGGGTAAACCTGTGGGTGCCTCTCAACAAACGAGGGAAAGAAAGGTAATGACTTTTGCTCGCATTTGTGTTGAATTAGATTTAAGTAACCCTCTTCCTGATTCCTTAGAAATTCGAGCTGGTTCATATTCTTGGGTTCAACAATTAGACTATGAAACACTGCCATTCTGTTGTCGTCTTTGCCATGAATATGGCCATCTTCAGAGAAGATGCCCAAGACCTAAGCCATCTGAGACTCAGTCATCTCAACCCCCTCGTAACCCTTTGAGGGGTGACAAAGGAAAAGTGCCTATGTCTAGTGAGGTTGCAGATGCTGAGGGTTTTATTCTAGCTAAAGCTCGCAATAACAATCGAGGTCAAAAGAGAACATTTAAGGAAAGACAGGAGGGAGATACCTTTAATCGATTTGAGGTTTTGGATGATCTCAGTCTGCAGGAGGTGAACCCTGGTATGTTTGGAATGGACCAAAGGGTTATGGAGGAGGTTTAGGAAGACATTGCCACAGAGGACATTCAAATGCCACAGTTAGAGGGGGCCTTGCAAATGGACTTAGTTCAGAGTTTGGGGACATCTAGGGAACCTGAGTCTAGGGTTATTGCACCATTGATGGTGGGAGAAACAAGTCCTCCTTTGAAAATTGTTCCTGATGTAGCAAAAGGAAGCAAGGCTTCTCCTGCATTGGGTATTCTTCAAAAAGACTTGAAGAAAGGGACTATTGAGAAGCCTTCCAAGATTGGAAGAAAGAAAGATTTTGAGAAAATCAAGCTGATGGGGGAGACTTTAGTGGAGTCAGGTTCTGTCAAAACTCTTGACTCCCACTTTTCTAATCCTCCAAAATGATCATTCTCTCTTGGAATGTACGGGGCTTGAACAGTGGCCCTAGACAAAAAGTTGTTCGTGACTTGGTGCGAATTCATTCTCCTGATTTTCTTTTTTTACAGGAGACGAAGTTATTTGTTGAAACCATGACTAGTCTCTCATCTAAGTTGTGGAGTAGAGGTGATTGCCAGTGTATTGGTGCTCATGGTACTACTGGGGGTGTGGCCTGCCTCTAGAATCCTTTAAGGATTCACCCTCTCTGGTGGATGTCTTCTAAATCCTCTATGTCTTTGATCGCTACAAGCATTGAGACTGGGGAAACTATTCTCCTCTCCAAAATGTATGCTCCTACTGACTTTCTAGGTAAGCAATATTTATGGTCCCATTTAAGGTTTATCCAAAGTGTGGTGCCTTATCACCCTTGGATTATGGCGGGAGATTTCAACGCCATTATTGAGTTGGTTGAGAAACAGGGTGGTATAGCAAGATTGGAACCTTCTGCTTTTTTGCTTCGTGATAACATATCGGCTTTGAACTTGGTGGATATCAAGCCTAGAAATGGACAGTTTACCTGGAACAACAGGAGAATTGGGGAGAAGTGCATTGCAGAAAGACTTGATCGCTTTCTAGTTTCTTGTTTTTGGGTTGGTGGTGGATGGTCTACTTGTTCAGAGATTCTGGATTGGCGGGGTTCAGATCACTAGCCTATTAAGTTAGTGGTGTCCTCTGCTTGGGTGGCCTGATCTCCTTCTTTCAAGTTCCAACTTATGTGGTTGTGTGATCCCTCTTTACAGGACTATGTTGCTCATTGGTGGAGGATTGGTAGACCCGCCTATGGCACAGCTATGTATACTTTTGCCAAGCTATTGCAATATGTTAAATATCAGCTTAAGCATTGGAATCGCCATTATTTTGGGAACATTTTTCATGACAAAGCTCTTGCTCAATCTAAGTTAGATAATGTAACCAGGGAAATTAGGGAGAATGGTTTATCAGAAGCCTTGCTTCAGGAAGAGGCTATGGCCTTAAAAATCCTGGAAGAATGTGAAATGTGTGAAGAAATTTACTAGAAATAAAAAGCTCGTGTGGAGTGGCTTCAAGAGGGGGATAAAAACACAACCTTCTTCTTCAATTTGGTGAAGGCGAGGAGGCATGGCAATTCTATTCCTACCCTTGTGAATGATAGGGGAGAATAGATTTCCTCCTTACAGGAAATATCTAGAGAGGCAATGTAGTATTTTACTTCTCTTTTTAGGGAGGACACTCAAGAGGGTTCTATTGAGGAAGCTCAGGTTCTTTCTTGCATCCCCCAACTTGTTACTAGAGAAATGAATGATAATATTATGCGTTATGTTTCTCTGGAGGAGTTGGAGGAGATTGTTTTCTATATGAAGAAAGGGAAAGCTCTGGGTCCTGACGGGTTTCCAATTGAATTCTTTCAAGAATTTTGGGATATTATTAAGGTTGATTTATTAGAGGTGGTCCAGGAATCTTAGAGGAATAAAGAAATGCTTCAGGCACTGAACTCCACTTTTCTTGCCCTCATCCCAAAATGAGATGGGGCAGATCGGTTAAGCCAATTTCGTCCCATTTCCCTTTGTAATGTGATTTACAAGATTATCTCTAAGGTGATTGCTGAAAGGTTGAAGAAATGGCTTAAATGTCTTATCTCTGAGGAGCAAGGTGGCTTTGTGGCTGACTGGCAAATTCTGGATGGAGTTGTTATTGCTACAAAGACTATCCACTCTATGGCTATGTCAAAAACTAAGGCAATGTTTATCAAGCTTGATATGGCTAAGGCTTATGATAGAGTTCGGTGGTCCTTTCTTTGAAATATTCTTGGGGCCTTTGGATTTGCTGAGGACTGGATTCAGTGGGTTATGAGTTGTGTAACTTCTACCTCCTTCTTTGTTTTAATCAATGGGGAGCACACTGAGCTTTTTGGAGCTTCTCGTGGTGTTTGGCAAGGAGACCCTCTTTCCCCTTATCTCTTTCTTCTTTTTGCTAAAGGGTTGGGGAGATTGTTGAAAAATAATATTGAGTCGGGGGTTATCCAGGGGTGGAGGTGGGGCAATGAGTTACCTCCTCAGTCACACCTTCAATTTGTGGATGATACTGCCCTGATGGGTATGGCTACTATCAGGGAGGCTACTAATCTGCGTAAGGCTTTGGATGTTTATCTCACTGCTTCTGGTCAATTAATTAATGAAGATAAGTCCTCCATCTTCTTTTTTAATACACCTGGACCTATTCAATGGAGAATTGCTCTTATTATGAGGTTTCAGATAGGTTCTCTTCCTTTGAATTATCTGGGTAT
Source organism: Sequoia sempervirens (assembly GCA_007258455.2). Lineage (NCBI taxonomy): Eukaryota > Viridiplantae > Streptophyta > Pinopsida > Cupressales > Cupressaceae > Sequoia > Sequoia sempervirens. The sequence continues at coordinate 400,861,244 of VDFB02075321.1, forward strand.
TCCAATCTCTTATGGTAAGCTCCCTAGAGATTATTGGCAGTATATTCTTGACAAATTTCGAGTGAAGGTTAATCATTGGACTCATAGATGGCTTTCCTTTGCTGGGCATATTCAGTTACTTAAATCTGTGGTTCAGGCTCTTCCCTTGTATAGATGTATGCTTCAGGTGGCTCCGATGGGCTTTGTTAAGGAATTGGATTCCTTGGCAAGGCAATTTTTATGGGCTGGAAACTTGTCTTCTTCTAAATGGAGCCTGGTCAAATGGGATATTGTGTGCTCCCCTAAACAGTTGGGTGGTCTGGGTTTGAGGCATTCGTCTTTATCTAGGATGGCTTTGGCTGCAAAACTTTATTGGAGATGGTGTGTTGAGCAAGATCAACTATGGGCTAAAATTCTTCTTCTTCAGTATCTTCCTGGGATCCCAAAGGATGAGGTTCCCTGTTATCCTCTGGTGGGAAGTGGATCAGTGATTTGGGGAACTCTCAAGAAAGGGGCTACTTTGATTAAGGAGGGATTATTTTGGATATGTAAGAAGGGAACAGATGCACTCTTTTGGTCTGACTCTTGGGATGGTTTTCCTCCCATTATCTCTCAGTTTCCTAATTTATTAGCTCTTTGTCAACGCTTCTTGGAGGCTGGTTGGTCAAGGGTGAGTGATTTTAAATCTTTTCACCCATGTGGTCAACTGGAGGTTGCTAGCTACAATTCCCCGCGTGAGTGGCCGATGGTAGGTTTGGAGGAAGATTGTGCTAAGCTTCATACTATTTTATCAATTAGACACTGCAGTTCCCTCAAGGAAAAGGATGTTCTTGCTTGGCGCCCAAATCCTAAAGGCATTTTTCCTATGGCTAGTGGATATCAGGAATTGATGGCTCGCAAATTGAATGGAGAAGAGGTCCATTGGTGGAAGTATGTGTGGAATAAGTTCTCTTGGCCAAAATGTAATTGCTTTGTGTGGACTTTGGCCTGGAATAGGTGTTTGACTTGGGACAATATTCAAAAGCGTGGATTTCATGGACCTTCCTTATGTGTTTTGTGTGGTGCTACTGAGGAGGACTCTTCACATTTGTTCTTCAAATGTTCTTTCTCCTTGCAACTCTGGCACCTTTGGTGGGGTGTTTGGAAACACCCTTGTGTTCATGCTTCATCCTTGGTGGAATTTTGGAGAAGTCTGGGTAAGCCCCCTACTTTGACTCATTTTCTTCAGATTGTTTGGTGCATTGGACCTACCTTTATTCTCTAGTAGATTTGGCTAGAGCGAAATCGTAGGATTTTTCGAGGGAAAAGGTTAGGTATCCAACAAGTTTGGTATAGAATTTTGGGAATGATCCAGGAAACTATGGAAGCTAAATGTGAGGTGATGTTCCCACTTGATAGAGGGGATGCTAAAATTATTGACAGAATGGGTTTTCAAGGTGTGTCTCCTACCTCTGCTTGTGTCAGAAGGGGTAGAAGTGCGAAAAAGAAAGTTCAAAGGATGGGTAGATGGATGCCTCCTCCTGAGGATATCTTGAAGATTAACACCGATGGCTCTTCCCGTGGTAATCCTGGACCTACTAGGATTGGTGGCATGGGTAGAGACTGTTTAGGTGAAGTTGTGTTCTTCTTTTCTATTTATAAAGGTTGGCAAGCTAATAATTTTATGGAGGGATTAGCGATTGTCTATGCTCTAGGTTGGCGTAAGGTTATTTGTGAATATGACTCTCAGGTTATTGTGAATTTGTTGATTGAACGTAAGGTGAAGGATGTTAATTGGCAGCTAGCTCTTGTTGTTCAACAGATTTTGTAAATCAATTCTAGGATGGATATGGTGTCCTTTTTCCACATTCCACGTGAGTGGAATAGGGCTGCTAATTGTTTAGCGAAGTGGGCTTCAGATCATGTTGATGTTTGGAGGGTTGAGGAATGGAGACATCTTCCCCAGGATTATTGTTTGGATCTGAGGAGGATCTTGATCGAGGACATGGATGGTTGTGGAGTTGGTTGATCGGTGGTCTTGCTCTTTTGTTCTTTTGCTTTTCTCTCAGAGCTATTGTTATGAGATTTGCTTGTAATCTTTTTTTTGTGTTTCAATAAAGTTTTTACCCCTCTTTTTATATTAAAAAAATTAAAAATAAATAAAAAATTAATATATAATTGATTTTTACATAATATAATTAAGATAAAATTAATAATTATTAATATTAATATAAATGCATGTAATGCATTGTCATACAATTTACATTATAAGGATAAATTAATTATTTATATAATTTTAATAAAAAATAACATTTAATTTTATTCACATTAACAAAACTTACATTTATTTTAATTAAATTTAAAATACTATAAAGGCAAGTACTAGCCACTATGTGGCACTTGTTATTATTACTTTAAATTTAGGGAATAGTAATAATTATATAAGTATAAATTTATCTAATAATTATGTTACATAATAATATATATAATATAATATGAATTTATTATATTGTATTAAATAATATTTATTAATTAGATAATATAAATTTAAATATTTTTTAAAAAAAATCTATATTAAATAAAATAAAATGATTATATAATATAATTATAAGAAAGAATTAAATATTTATTATTTAAACATAAAATTTATATAATAATTTTGTTAAATAACAATATGTATAATATAATCTATTTGTGTTTATCTATCTAAAAAGATATTTGAATATAGAATATTATAAATATACATGAAAATTTAAAACTTTACAAAATAAACATATAAATATATAATATTTAAGACAATGTTCCACGGCGTCGGTATTGGCATGGTGTGATGGTTTATAGGTGGCATTGTTGTTCTTGCCACCAAGGTTCAAACCTCGTTGGGGTGGTATTGTTGAATGGTTGTATTCCGGTTCATAGCTCCGGTCAAAAGCATTTACCCCTTGAATAAAAAAAAAATACAATGTTCCACGGGGAAGCGTCCCCCACAAAAAACCCCATGTTTCCTAGACGGGGACGTCTCGAGGACTTGGGAACTTGGGGGACGTCCCCCCACCAACCCACCACTAGCGCCACCCTCCCACCACTAGAGTCATTGTCTCCAAGATGCTGCTAGGACTTGGAAGATGTTGAGGTGTCCTCAAGATGTCTAGGGGACTCCTAGTTGTCTCCAAGATGTATAATTCTTATACATCTTCTTATAACTATTTATTTAAGTACTATATATATTTCAGCACCCTGTCACCCCTCGCCACTACCCCCCGTTGTCCCCTACCGCCCCCAAACTTAGAACCCCTATCCCCGCGTCCCCAAAATGTGTCCCCTATCATCCCCCTGTCCCCATCCCCGAAACCCCATGGAACACTGATTTAATATTACAAAATAATAAATTTAAAAATAAAATAAAAATAAGTACCATAAATGTATCCTATTAGATATTGAATGCTTGGTGGCTTCCATATTTTCAGACTTAAACATTAAATAGAATTATGTCCTATAATTTGAAGTAGGAAGGCACTTCCACATTCGGATCCATAACTTTTCTTTTTTTTTCTCCCTAAACACAACGCTTAAAATTCTCTTCTTTCTTTCTATTTTGGACATTCTTTTTTCAATACTTGACAAATAATAGGTAATGGAGAACTTATTTCATTACATACCATGAATGTGATTAGATCTATGTACGATGTCAACAGGCTTTGAGCTTCTCATTCATCCCATGTTAAGTTTGACCTGATATTGTTTTTTCATCGTTTACCATATCAACCCTATAAAAAAGCCTTGTTTCCCTTATCAACCCAAAAAAAAGTTCTTAACGTAAACAAGTCGGCTAACTGTTTTCAAATTATATATTTGTCTACATTAAAAATCTTCTTAAAAATAGGTAAAATAATAGCTCAATTTTTTGAAAAATAGTTAAAATAATAGTTCAATTTTTTGAAAAATAGGCAAAATAATAGTTTAGTTTTCTGAAAAATAGTTCAGTTTTCTAAAAAATAGGTAAAATAATAGTTCACTTTCACTTTTCCTGAACAATAACACAAAAAAATTTAGCCAATCACAATCACAATAAATAATTTTTATAATTTATAAAATTAAATATTTTACAAGCTCACTTTATAAAATTGATTTTTTTTTTGTTTTCAAAAAAAAATTATTGTTTTTGATTGGTTGAAAGGTAACTTTTTAATAACTAGTTAATTAAGGAAAAAACAAAACTCAATAGAATAATAGCAAGAGAGTAAAAATAGAAAGATAAATTGAAGATCAATTTATCTTGCAATTTTATTTTGGTGTGCAGTGGGTACATTGAGAAATCTAAGTTTGCCAAAAAAAATAAAAAAATGATAGTAATGTTTTAATTATGTTGCTTGTGATGCTTAATAACACCACCTTATGTGGGGTCCAATTGATGGTGTTTGCAACTTCTCGGGTCGAGCTAGGGCACCCAAGCCCTAGCTCGTATCGCTCTCTGCTTGTTTGTGCACTGTGGGGTGGGTTCTTTGGGTGTCCTTCGAGCTAATTCTTTCTTTCTACCTTGTTCTCTGTGTTGGGTGGTCATTGTTTTCTCTCAAGCGGAGTTCCTTCCTTGTTTTGGGTTTTTTCCCTATCGGTGTTCTTTGTTGTCATGCTTGGGGTTGTCGTTGTGCGGTGGGACTAGGCTGGTGACCATGGGTGTGAAGCTTGGGGGTCTTGTGGCATGCGGGAATTTCTCCTACCGTTGTCTTCTTTGGTTGGTGTGAGTGTGGTAGGGTACAGTTGGTAGGGGTGTGTGTGTAGGGTGGTCAGGTGTGGTGGTGCGGGTTTCCCCACCCTGTGCCGGGCAGTGCTCTTGCATGCCCGTCTTGAGATCGATGTCTCTAAATAGTGGTGAGACTTCTGGGGCTTCTCTTGAAATGGATTTTTGGGCAGAGTTTGGTTCAAAGTCTCCAAACCATGGGATGAAGACTTTCAATAATAATTTATTTGCTTTGGATTCAAGGTTTGTTGGTGTCAGGTCGTCTAATGGTGCAAGGCTCAAGAAGATTAACGGTTGTCTCGAGCATTGCCAGGAGAGGCCTAAATTGGTGATCCCACCTGAGATGATTGTTGAAGATGTTGAATATTATACGAACCACTCATTATTTTGCAAATTTTTGGGGATGGGGGTTTCACTTCAGTTTTTGGAATATTGGGGCCCAGAGGGAGAAATGGAGATCATATTGTTGGCCAATAGTTACTTTATGGTAACCTTTAATGGCATGGCTGATCGCACTAGGGTCTTTGAGGGTGGTCCTTATTTCCATAACCAGGTGGGGTTGTTTATCAAACCATGGCATGTTGGCTTTATCCCCTTGGAGGAGCTTCCAAATTGTGTCCCGGTGTGAGTTCATTTGCCTCGGTTTCTTGTGGAGTGTTGTCGGGAGGATGCTTTGCACCTATTGGCTTCGCTTCTTGGAAAACCTGTTGGGTCTTCATTGCAAACCTTGGGTAAAAAGGTAACGAATTTTGCTTGTATTTGTGTTGAAATTGATCTTAGTAAGCCTTTTTTCTAATGTTGTGGATATGTGTGTAGGATCCTTCTCTTGGGTGCAACAATTGGATTATGAGACTCTTCCTTTCCGTTGTCGTCTATATCATGAATATGGTCATTTTCAGTGTAGATATCCAAGATATAAGCTTATGGAGTCTCAGCCTGCACAACCTCCTTGCAACCCCCCTGCGGCTAATAAGGGGAAGGGCCTTGCCTCTGGTGAAGTGGTTGGTGTGGATGGTTTTGTTCAGGTTAAGGCTCGTAACAAGAACCGTGGTCAAAAGAGGACCTTAAAGGAAAGACAAGATGATGATACTTTTAATAGGTTTGAGGTATTGGATGATCTCAGCAAGCAGGAAGTGAACCCGAGGTTGTTAAGTTTGGTTCAGGAGGTTGAGGGTTCAACTCCGGTGGACAATATCTCTGGTGTTTCATTGGTTCCTTCAGGTGGAGATAATTTGCACATGGATACAGATCTATAGTTAGTGGTCTTAGAGGTGTCGGTTCTTTCAACCGAGGCACCGAAAGGTGGTGGGGATTCTTCATCTCCTAGACGAATAGTAAGTTTGAATGTGGCTAAGAGCAACAAGCCTTCTCCTTAGTTGGGCCTTTTACAAAGAGATCTTAAGAAGGGTGGGGCAGAGAAATATGCCAAACTTGGTAGAAGGAAGGATCTAGAAAAGATCAAGTTGATAGGTGAGACTTTGGTGGAGTCAGGGTCGGTAAAGACTCTGGATTCTCATTTTTTGAACCCCTTGGAATGATTGTTCTATCATGGAATGTAAGGGGCTTGAACAACGACCCTCAACAAAAAGCGGTTCATGATTTGGTTAGGAAACATGGTCTTGATATTCTTTTTCTGCAGGAGACCAAGCTATCAGTGAAGACTATGTTTAGTTTCGCTCCTAAGCTGTGGAGGAACGGGGAGTGTTAGTGCATTGGTGCTCATGGGTCTTCTAGGGGAATAGCTTGTTTGTGGAACCCGTGGAAGATCTGTCCTCTTTGGTGGTTGTCCTCTAAATCTGCTATGTCTATGATTTCTTCTAGCTTTGAGATGGGGGAGATTTTGCTCCTTTCTAATATCTATGCTCCTATTGATCTCTGGGGTAAGCAGTCTTTGTGGTCCCATATTTGGTTTGTTCGTAGTTTGGCTCCTTTCCATCCCTGGATTTTAGCTGGAGATTTTAATGCTATCACCAAGTTGGCTGAAAAGCGTGGTGGTACTGCGAGGCTGCATCCCTCTGTGTTGCTCTTGTGTGATAACATTGATGCTTTGAATTTAGTGGATATGAAGCCTAGTAATGGTAAGTTTACTTGGAACAATCATAGTGTTGGGGATAAGTGTATTGTTGAGAGATTGGATCGCTTCTTGGTTTCCTGCTATTGGATTGGTGGTCAGTGGTCTTCTTGTTTTGAAATTTTGGATTGGAGAGGATCTGACCATTGGCCTATCAAGTTGGCTATTGTGTCAAGTCGTTTGCCTTGTTCTCCTTCTTTTAGATTTTAGCTCATGTGGTTGTGGGACCAATCTTTACATCATTATGTGGCTAACTAGTGGAGAAGTCGTAGACCTGCTTTTGGTATGGCAATGTACACCTTTGCTAAACTTCTTTAGTATGTGAAATATCATCTCAAGTGGAATCTTCATTACTTTGGGAACATCTTTCATGCTAAGGCGGCTGCTCAGGCTGAATTGGATGGTATCACGAGACTGATAAGGGAGGGTGGGGTGACTGAGGATTTGCTTTAGGAAGAGGCTCAAGCTTTGAAAGCTCTGGAGGAGTGTGAGATGCGGGAGGAATTGTATTGGAAACAAAAGGCTCAGATAGAGTGGCTTCAGGAGGGGGATAGAAAAACAAATTTTTTCTTCAATTCAGTGAAGTCCAAGAGCCAAGGCAATTCTATTTCGGTTTTGGTGAATGACAAGGATGAGCAACTCTCCTCCTTTCCTAAAATCTTAGGTAAGGCGGTGCATTTTTTTTCCTCTCTTTTTCGGGAGGATTCATAGGGGGGTCTTCGGAAGAAGCCCAGGTTCTTTCATGTATTCCCCCTCTGGTTTCTAGAGAAATGAATGAGCTTCTTATGAGTAATATCACGTTGGAGGAGCTAGAGGGGACTGTTTTCCAGATGAAGAAAGGGAAAGCTCCTGGTCCTGATGGATTCTCGGTTGAGTTTTTCCAAGAATTCTGGGATATTATCAAGTTGGACCTTTTGGCAGTTGTTCAGGAATCTTAGCGGAACAAGCAGATGCTAAGGGCATTAAATTCTACCTTTCTGGCCCTCATTCCCAAGTGTGATGGGGTTGATAGGTTAAGTCAATTCCGTCCCATTTCTCTTTGCAATGTCATTTATAAATTTATCTCTAAGTTAATTGTTGATAGGTTAAAAAAGGGGCTTAAGGAGCTAATTTATGAGGAGCAGAGTGGTTTTGTGGTAGGAAGGCAAATTCTAGATGGGATTTTTATTGCAACTGAGACCATTCATTCAATGGCCAACTCCAAAGAAAATATGATGTTCATTAAGTTAGATATGGCTAAGGCTTATGACAGACTCAGATGGTCTTTCCTTCGAAAGATTCTCAGTGTTTTTGGTTTCGAGGAAGATTGGATTCATTGGGTTATGAGTTGCATTACTTTAGTTTCTTTCTCTGTGATTATTAATGGAGAGCACTCTAAGTTATTTGGTGCGTCTAGGGGGCTTCATCAAGGGGATCCCCTCTCTCTATATTTGTTTCTTCTCTTTGATGAAGGTTTGGGGAGGTTGATTAGAAGAAATGTGGAGGATGGTCTAATCCAGGGTTTGCGATGGGGCGGTGACTTGCCTCCATAGTCGCACCTGCAGTTTATGGATGTTACTGCTCTGATGGGAAAGGCTACAATGGGAGAAGCTGCTAATATTTGTAGGGCGTTGGGCGTTTACCTGATTGCCTTGGGATAATTGATTAATGAAGATAAATCTTCCATCTTCTTTTTTAATACTCTGGGCCCCATTCAACATCGAATTGCTCAGACCTTGAGATTTCAGATTAGGAATCTTCCTTTGACCTATCTTGGTATCCCAATCTCAAATGGGCAATTTCCCAGGGAGTCCTGGAAGAATACTTTGGATAAACTTCTTGTTAAAGTTAATCACTGGACTCATCGGTGGTTATCTTTTGCTGGGCGTGTTTAGTTAATCAAGTCTGTGGTGCAGGCTTTGCCCATTTATAGATGCATGCTCCAGGTTGCCTCTATGAGCTTTGTTAAGGAGTTTGATTTTGTGGCTAAACAGTTTTTATGGGCTGGTTGTGTGATGTCTTCTAAATGGATTCTAGTTAGATGGGAGGTTATTTGTAGCCTGAAGCAGTATGGGGGTCTTGGATTACAACAGTCAGCTTTGACTGTGGTGGCGCTGGCTGCGAAGCTATATTCATGGTGGTGCATTGAGCAAGATAAGATTTGGGCCAGGGTTCTATATCAAAAGTACTTGTGGGGAATTCCTCATAATTATATTCCTCATTATCCCCTTGTTAGGAAGGGTTCAGTGATCTAGGGGACTCTCAAAAAGGGGGTTGCTCTTATTAAGGATGGTTTATTTTGGATTTGTAAGCAGGGGACTAAGGTTCAGTTCTAGTCTGATTCCTAGGATGGCTCTCCTCCTCTCATCTCTCAGTACCCTAATTTATTGAATCTTTGCTAGAGGTTTATTGAGGTTGGTTGGTCATGGGTGAGTGACTTTAAATCCTCCTCTTTTTGTGGGCAACTAGAGGTGGCTAGATGGAAGTCTCCTGATGTTTGGCCGGATGTTGGTTTGCAAGAGGAATGTGTTGTGCTGCAAAGTGTTCTTTCCAATCAATGATGTAGTTCTCTTCGAGAGGAATATTTGCTTGCTTGGTCTTCTAATCCTATGGGTGTCTATACTGTGGCCTTTGGATATAAGGTGTTATTGTCCCACAGAATGAATGGGGAGGAAGTTCAGTGGTGGAAGAAGGTCTGGAACAAGTTCTCTTGGCCAAAGTGTAATTGCTTTATCTGGTTGTTGACCTGGAATAAGTGTTTGACTTGGGACAATATCCGAAAGAGGGGTTTCCATGGCCCTTCTATCTGTGTTTTGTGTGGGGCTGATGAGGAGGAGTCTTCTCACTTGTTTTTCTGTTGTCCTTTTGTTATCCAGATTTAGCATTTTTGGTGGGGTGTTTGGCAGAGCCCTTGTGTTCATGCTTCCTCCTTGATTGATTTTTGGAACAGTGTGGGTAGGCCTCCCTCTATGACTTATTTCTTATAAGAAGTGTGGTTTGTGGGGCCTATCTTTATGTTGTGGCAGATTTGATTGGAACGGAATAGGCATATTTTTCGTAGTGAGAAGAAGTTTGTGTAGCAAGTCTGGCAGAGAATTTTGAGCATGATTCGGGAGACGATGGAGGCTAAGTGTGTTGTGAGCCTTCTGTTAGAGAAAAGGGATGCTGAGGTGGTGGAGAGATTGGGGATTCAAGGGTTGTCTGTGACTTCTTCTTGTGTCAGGAGAGGGCGGAAGGCGAAGCAGAAAATTCATAGGATTGGTAGTTGGCAGCCCCCTCCTGATAGAGTTATGAAGATTAATACTAATGGCTCTTCTAGGGGAAATCTGGGACCTGGTGGTAGTAGGGGGTTGGCGGGAATTCTTTAGGTTCGGTGGTTTTCCTCTTCTCAATCCATGAGGGGTCGAAGACTGTCAACATTATGGAAGGCTTGGAAATCCTCTACGCCTTTAAGAGGGCTCATGCTTTCAGGTGGAAAAGGATTATTTGTGAATCTGATTCCCAGGTCTTGATCAATTTTCTCATTGAGCAAAAAGTGGTGGGGGTCAGTTGGCAGTTGGCTATGATTGTGCAACAAATTTTGTAGGTTAGTTCATTGATGGAAATGGTGACTTTTGTTCATATTCTACGGGAGTGGAATAGGGCTGTTGATTGCTTGGAAAAATGGGCTTCTGAGCGTGTTGATGGGTGGAGAATCAAGGAGTGGGAGCTTATTCCTTTGGATCTTCGCCATGATTTGGAGGGAGTTCTTGCTAAGGATAGGGTTGGTTTAGGAGTTGGCTGACTTTGGTTGTGCTTTAGTCTTCTATTTTTTTGTTTCTTGGGACTTCAGTCCTTTACTTTCATTGTAATGTTCCTTTCTGAGTTTCAATAAAGTTTTTACCCCTTTTTATTAAAAAAAATTATGTTTCTTGTAATATTTGAAAATGAATAATCTTGAGTAAGCAATGAACACACTAAATTCATATATTATAAAAACAAAGTAAAAAATGTAACAATTTTCTTACATATAATTGAATATATTTATTCTTTTGTATATATGCACAAATGATATTGCAAATGAATCATCTTGAATCAAGAATGAATACTGTAGACACCTAAAAATGACCTAGGCCTGCAAGCTTCATTTTTACCACTTTTGTCCTAGCATAATTATGACATTTAATTATGTTTTTGGTCCACATTCGACTATTGATTTAATAATTCATAATTATTTAATTAGTTCATGTCATTTTATTCTTCATGATTATTAAATAAATAAATTTAATTTATTTATTAAATATGTCATTAATTATCTAAGTCTTCCCCTAATTAAATAAATTCCTAAATTTATTTAATTATCCTTCTTCAGTCATTTCTTCTTGATTATTTTTTATTAGTACTCGCTATTGACTGGAGCTTTGAACCAGTGAGGCCACAATTGTGGGGGACCTCATCCCCATGTTTGTATGGTATATACACCAGTCCATTTTTCTTTCACCACCTCCTTACTCTGACTACCTTCTTATCCTCCTTCCCCTTCATCCTCCTTTCATCCATTTCTCCCTATGTACTTCGTACTGCTTTGTCCTCCTATCTCCCGTCACCATCTTCTGATCTCTAGCTCCCATCTCTTCATTCCTTCGTTCACATCTTCCATACTCCTCCCTTCCATCTACCACCTCAGACTCTGCATCTTTCCTCCATTCTCCAACTCCCGTCCACCCATCTCTCACGTCACTGTCCTTTGTACTGCCAATGGGTATTCCGCCCCTACCGTCGCTTCATCCATTCGGCCCCGTACTCCATGCTCCTTCATTCCTTCATCCTTCATCTCCTTCGTATTCAAGGTTTGTCTTCCCTTACTCCCGTTGCTGGCTTCCATACATCTTCCATTGCTGGCTCTGACGACTGTTGACTGCCACGTCCTCCCGTCATTCTGTAGCCGGACGAAAATCCATCAGTCTCACATGTTTGATCCTTGGCCTGCCTTATCACCTGCAACCTTCCTTCACATTGAATGCCTTGTGGTGAGACTCAAACACCTAACCACCATTTCAACATGGTGTTGCAACTGTCGTTGTACTGTGGGGTGAACCCCCATTTCTTCCTGATTATTAAATAAATAAGTTTTATTTATTTATTTAATGTCACTAATTATTTTAATTAAATGAATTGATTAATTAATTTAATTAATTAATCTTATCTGCTAAATTAAATAATTATACTTAATTATTTAATTGTCAAAATTAATATTCTTCTCATTTTAAATAAATAAAATTATTTAAAATGTCATCACTTTCTTAACTGGCGGTCCATTTTGGTAAATAATTTGAAAATTGATTATTTATTATTTCACAAAATCCACATTTTGAATTAATTTAATTCAAAATGGTAACTTTCCTCCAAAAATCAAGTAATAGGGCAAATTCTTGATTTTTCCAAATCTGATCTTCAATTCAGTCTTTATCTTCTTCATTTTTGAAAATCTTTATTTTTGAATTAATTTCCTCATTTATTCTCCACCGCCGATTCGATCTTCTTAGATGGCATCTCGACTGCTCGATTAATGACTTTTCCCTAGCACTGATTAGGGATTATCAAATTTAATCTGGACCTCTGATTTTAGGTCTCAGTCAGAAGTCAATCTCATTCGTCCATTCAAATGGCATTTTTCTATAAAATGCCATTTTCCTCTCATTTTTTGATTACACAGAGACATTGCACGTTCATGAATTATATTATTATTCTGGCATATTTAGGCATAGGCATTTCACTCATATTGTCATAGGCATTAGGCATTTAGACTTTGATCAAATCCTTCAAAGCTTGGTGTAGGACCTAGACATTTATTTCCAGATTGCTCGTGTGTTCGATATGAGGCCAATACGTCAACTAGCAAGTTAGAAGGTGTTACAAAAATGAATTATGGAGGTCTCAACAATCAGCTAGTATAATTGTTATTTTGTTTACTTCCATTGTGTTTTGTAATTGCTTTGGGTTTTGTGATTTATATTGATTTGCTAACCTTTAATCAAACCTAAAAATAACCCTTAGTTACATTGGTGAACCCGACTTTGTTTCGTTTTATTTTTTTTGTACAGTTTCGTGTGTTTTCTGTCGATTTTAAAGGTACAGGTACAGAGCGACGCAATTGTATTTTTTAAATCGTGATGCATATGTTGCGTCGCGACGCATTCGCAGACCCCAACACTGCAATTGCTCTATCGTGCCGCAATCGTAGTCTGGAAAGCCACAGTTGAATTCCTAAGCCACATTTGACATACAGAGTGACGCATTCGCTCTGTCGTGACGCATTTGATTGGTAACGTTTTCTGTTGATTTACATTCGGATTTTTGTTGTTTTCTATGTTCTTTTATTCTAGTTTTTATGCATTCTGCTTAGTTAGGTTTTGTGTTACTAATAAGGATTTGCAACATTTGGGGGTTACTTTTCGTGGGTCAAAGGAAAACATTCAAACTACTAATGTGTGGTCTTGTAGGTTTGAACGTCGAAGATTAAACATCAAAACAATGTGCTTATCTTTTTCTTAGTATAATACACATTTCCTTTTGGTGCAATTAAAACGAACTTGTGTTTCTACTATGACTAAGTGTGTTTGCAAAATGGTAGGTGAGTATGCTCTCACCTTGTGAAAACTCGGTGATCAGAAAATCAGACCCATTTTTATTTGTTTTTACCCTCACGACTTAGTAATCGAAGTATCCTCTCCCCTTGTGCATTCGTGTGATCCTGGGTGTAAGAGAAACGGTTACTAACTCTTGAAATTGGGCATCCTGGGAATTTCATCACCCCAACGCGACTCAAACTGGCAACGGAGCTAAAGCCACGCTACCCCCAACTGATATATAAATGTGAATCTTAAGGGAAAACCTAAGATTACGAGTGCGGATGTGTCATATAGACATAGTAGTACTCCCATAAACCCTGTTGAGCTTAACCTCTTCATGATGGAGTGCCACCTAATTGGTAATTAATCTCTTGCCCCATGTATGGCCACTCGAACGGGGGTCCCAAATTAAACACCTTTGTGTAGTAGCCAAAAACCTTCTATTTTCTAGCACAACACTGGTCGGTGTGAAGGCATCCACACTTTCACAGTCTGTAGTAGAGGTGATCAATCTGCCATGGGAGTTTAATGGGGGTTGGAAGCTTGGTTGGCCTGAGAAGAGAGTGCACTATAAGGGGGAGCCCGTGCAGCCAAGCTTCTAAATTCACACGCTACTGATATGCGGTTGGGGAAACCCATGTGGAATCTAGCGAATATTGTCCTGGCCTAACCTAGGATTGTACTTGTCTTATGTGCGCTTGCTTACATTCAAAAAATTGTGCTTGTCAAGTGCTTTTTGGATTCATCACATTTATAGTTCTGAACAAAATATTCAACATCAGACAGATCAAATTTGCCATCAAAACGACAAGAAACTCAATTTTCACAAAATGTGTTGCATCTGTTAAACCGTATTTGAGTTTCTGAGACACAATTGTTCTGATAAATTGCATTCAACATTTTAAACACCGCATCTGTATGCATCGTGACGCAACTAAACTTACAGAGTTGCATCTGCCAAATTGAGTCACATTTGTCAGTCCTCGAGCCGCATTCGCTCAAACTGAGCCACATTCGCAAAACTGTGACACATTCGCAGCCTCAAATGACGCATTCACCTATCATAAGTAAAACTTCATACAAAGTCAAATCTAAACTCTACACCTTGTCAATCATTTGTCAAACACTGTTTCCAAGGAGATTCTGTCAAAAACCAATTTTGAAATTGCTCAAAATTTTGACCATTAGTTTGCATTATTCACCATAGGTTTCATCCTCCATTCTTTTTTCGTTGCATACATTAGGCATTAGTTTGCCCCTAGGTTTAATACTTGCATACTTTGGATTAGGAAGATCTCAACACAATTTGCAATGTCGTTGCTTTCGAAACTAGGTTCTCTTGGACTAAGTTATCAATCCCTTTGTCAGTCATTGTCTCTTTTGTGAGATTTTCCAACTCAATAGTCTAGTTAGGAAAACTCACTAGTCATTTAGACCTTGTCATCTTGTCCTTTTCAACAAAGTCCTTTAGTAACCAAAATCGAAAACAAAGACTGGACTTAGAAGTGCTTAGTTACCCTTTTCTTAAATTGCATTATAAGTTTAGACATTGCATTTTTTCTTCCGAAAAATCCAAAAATATTATTCATCCTAGTCATCATTATGAACTTAGACTTTACATAGTGTCATCCTTTCATTTAGTTATCATTTTCATTTGAGCAATCTCATTTTATGGTGGAAACTAGACTCCAAAAACAACAACGACAAATGGAAAATTGTTGACAGGACCCCACTTCCACTGTCAATAATCCCACATACGACCCAAATTGGAATTTTGACGATCCATTTGGAAATACAAACAATCAACCTCTCACGACAACACCATCCTCATCAAACAGTCCATTTGAACCATTCTTGCATAAGGATGAATACAGTCAAATACTTGAGGAAAACTTAGAGGTAGTGGCACAAGATCTAGAGGCCTCTCAATTTGTTGAACAAATGATCCTATATGACATAGACAAATACTTAGCCATACTCTTGATTCAAGGAGCTAAGTTACCACACGAATTCGACATCAACATGTTGAGCTCAACATCTCCTAACCCTAATAACAACAATGCACATAACATGTCACATAGTGGTCAGCCTCCAAACACTACGAGCAATACTTTCTTTGACACTACAATGACAGTGCATGCTACCTCCAACATCCCAAACACCTCCAATACACTAAACGCTACATCCATTGGAGAATCACAATTTGTCACAATGCCCACAACATCCACAATACTATCACAACTGCCTGGAACCACCTATGGCTCCTCGACAATGGCGCCAAGTTATTCAACACCTCTCTTTACCATGACAGTAAATGCCATAGGGGCATCATCAAGTCACAACAATCCCCCCTTGACAGCTACACCTATTACCATGAGCATACCTTCGACATATCCGCTCATTGGTATTTCACAAAATCCTTTGGGAGGAGGCAAAAGACATATCTTTATCCAAGGACAACAACAAAACGTTAACATGACAACACAGTCCCATGTCATTGCCTCCCAAGGTACAAATACAAACATTCCCCTTGTGCAAACTCAACAATTTGCACAAGGTGGCCAAATAACACAACCCATGACATCACTAATACACCACAATGTTCATGGTCACCATATTCCCCAGGTAACGACACACATGGCTGGGGGACACATCCCAACCTACTCATCTCACGTTCATACGCACCAACATACACCTAATCCAGTTTTTCAACACCAACAACACGCCAATCCGAACACATCATACATGTCACAACAATCCATACCGCCACAATATACCAATATTCATGCACAACAAACGGGGACCTATGGTGTACCAAGCAATACAACACACAGGACCACAAATGACCTCGTTATGGATGCCTTCCAAACAAGATTCATGGGTTTATAGAAAACTATCCAAAACATATACATTTCAGGCAAGAAATCGGAAATATCATATGATCTAAACATATACCCATTCAACATGAGCTTATACATGCCTCCATTTCCTCTGGGATATGTGTCACCCAATTTCACAAAATACAGAGGCAAGACAAACCCCATTGAACATGTTCGCAAATTTTCAACCAATTGTATGGATGTCACCTATGAACAAACATACTTGATGAGACTTTTTTCTAAAATTCTGGCGGGTCCTACCCTTGAATGGTTTTCCACTCAAAAGGATATCCAAACATGGGATGAGCTTAAACAAAAATTCATAAAAAATTACGCGTACAACATTGACATGGACACCTCTATCACTAGCTTGTGCAATCTCACAGAAGGATGCTCGTGAGACATTCATCCCATTCTTCCAAAAATGGAGAAGTCTAGCTAGTCGGTGTCACATTGACATACCCGAAAGGGAAAAAGTTGACATGTTCGTGCAAACACTTCTAGGGCCCCTAAAATATGCATTGCAAGTACATTGTTGCACAAACTTCATGAACTTAGTCGAAAAAGGGGTCTAGATTGAGAAAGCCCTTATCGCAAAGGGAGAACTAAGGTACGGTCCCAAAAACACAAATGCCAATCCACCCATTGACAAAAATAAATATTGGGTAAAAAATAAACACATTACAAATGACGGTGTGGTTGATGCCAAGACTGAAAACATTGTGGGTCCTGTACTAGCCCTAAAAGGGGTTCAACAGCAAAACAAACCAACAACGACATGGACACCCCCTACCAATGTCCCTTCAAATAACCAGAGCAGTCAAAATAACCAGGGGCAATACTGTCAGATGAGACAATTTCCTCGGGGTCGCACATACACTTCTTTGGGTGAACCCATTGAAGAAGTCCTCAAGAAATTCCTCTAGAATGGGGTCATCACACTTGAAGAACCCAAACCATATGACCCAGGACAATTCAAACCCACATGGTGGAATGATAATGCATTTTGTGATTACCATTGGGTAAAAGGACATAAAACCTCTAACTATCGACAACTGAAAAACATAGTACAAGATCTTATCGAAAGCTTTATCATTAAAGTAGGTGGATCACAATTCACCTCCAATTCAAATCATACTATCCATAAGAATCCACTGCAGGACCATGGTTCTCATAATGCTTCCACCTCAGGTCTATAGATGAATAATAATCAAGCTAATTTCACCCGAGCCAAGTACGATTATTCTGGTGGACCTATTATAAATAATGTCCGAACAGATGATGAATACATCAATACCATTACAGTCAAGAGAGCACCTCAGGGTAATGCTACTACTCGAAGTGGCAAGGTCACCATAGCTGGTCCACCTCCCGTCAAATAACCCAAAATCACCATACTCGACCCATCTGCTAAATAGTCAAAACCCACCCCAACCACAAAGCAGTGGCAACCCAAAAGTCAGTTCAACCTTATTGACCAGTTGGGCAAGACTCTCGTGCAAATCTCTATACTTGAGCTGCTTCATATCTCTCCCGCGCACAAGGATATCCTAGATAAAACCCTGCAAGAGTCGTCAGTCCCCAAGGACATTGATGTCAATCAATTTGAGACCATGGTAGGATACCTCACTACGCCTCACCATGTCACCTTCTCGGATCAAGACTACTCATCACCAAAGACCAACCACAACGATGCATTACACATAGAAACTTTTGTCTACAAGCATAAAGTTAGACGGGTTTTAGTAGATGGCGGAGCAAGATTGAACATATGCTCCCTCAAACTGGTTAAGGCTCTAGGATTCTCTGATGCACGCATGGACTCAACAAAGAGTATAGTGATCAAAGCATATGATGATGAAGAACGCTCTTCACGTGGCGTTATCTCTCTCCCTATTAGAGTGGGACCAATCATTGTGGACACAACCTGCTAGGTCCTGGATTTGGAATTACCGTATAACATCTTGCTCAGTCGTCCATGGATTCATGCCTTAAAATCCGTTCCATCCACATATCACCAATGCCTAAAGTTTCCATTTGACGACACAGAAATAACCATATATGGAGACCTCAATCCTTTCCAATATTGTACCAACCTAAGGGGTATTTATGAAAACCGCACGCCTATTAACCGAGAAGCACTTGGCTCCTCGCCATCCAAATACATTGACCCATCCACACTCACATTATCTTCCAAATCCGCTCCATCCATGTCTTCTACCACACCACCACCTTCCGCAAACACTAAGGTTGAATCCACTGTCAAAATCCAGGACCTCGGCTATGGGGAGTTCAAAGTACATACAACATACAACATAACAACGATACCCAAGTCTCCAAAGGTCTATGGTCGGCCATGTTTTAGAATGGAACCCCAAGTAATTTTTAAAGTTCCACCAAAAATAGTTTTCATCAAATGGGGAGACATGAGTAATGAGGACCTTGCTGATATCACAGGATGGATCTATAAGGATATTGTCACACTACCCCCATTACCAGTTCAAAAATATGGCAAGGGTTATGACATAATGAAGGCTAAGGGCTACGATGGTACTAGTGGCCTAGGCAGAAATAAAGTTGGACGAAGAGAGCCCATCAAACCTTTCCAAATACCAAAGTATCTTGGGTTAGGGTTTGGATCGCCCGACAATGACAATCGACGTACCATTGGACTTTTGAGTGAGCGAGTACATGCTTCGGAAAGTGTCGAGACCACTAAGGAAACCCTCACCGAAATTGACTCCCAAGAGTGGGAATTTGGCTCAGAACGATCCTTAAGTGATTGTTGCCTCGATGATTTGTTTGTCGAAACAGGAGAACTGACCTCTGAACAAGATTTTGGCAAACATTTAAAATTGATCAGGAACCCAATAGTCAAAGTCCCATTACCACTCCCCATGACATACAAGACCCACCATCTAAATCCCTTCAGTCCAATCCTTCTGAAGTACCAGACGACATTGACAACCATGACTCTAAGGCCTTCACCCCTTATTTTGACAACGAATATGACACTAGTGAAGGGGAATATTGGATAGAGTCCGATGTGGAGTTGGATGATGATAATCTCATCTACAATATCATTGAATATGTCTGCATGCTTTCTGCATCCTCACCTCAATTCAACAATACTGACGATGGCATTTCCTTAGTTTATCCTCAGCTAGTCGATTGGGACCAACAAGGCCCACCAGTCCTGGACACATTTCAGAATGATGAGGCAATTGCAGAATTTATGGGATTATGTGAGGGCATACCCAGTGGTGATCATAAGGTAGGATTTGCCATTGAATTAGATTGCATGGCATACTTCGGCAAGACTGCTCCGTCCTCCAGTCGCAAAAGTAAAAATAAAAATAAAATAAAAAATGAAACGTCTCTAGGTGAAAATTGAAAGGCACCTTTTAATGATAAAATAGTAAAAACAAAGGACATATCTACGGGTGAAAACCTCTTTGAGGTGCCCAAAGATGGAGGACTGGACTTTCTTCTCGTGCAACAAGAGAAATCAGCTATGCTTATCGAAGACACAATAGAAGACAACATAGCAACTGCAGAAGATCCCAAGATGGTCCTCTTTGCCGCATCATTGACTAAAGAAGAGAGACCAAAATTTCATAAATTCTTTGCAGAACGTAAAATCAACTTTGCATGGTCCTATGCTGACATGCCAGGATTAGACCCAGAACTAGTTCTGCACCACCTGCCACTATTGCCTAATGCCAAGCTAGTCAAACAGAAGTTACACAAAATGCACCCCCAAGTCACTCTATTGGTCAAGGTTGAGCTGAAGAAACTTCTAGACACTAGATTTATACGGTCTATTGACTATGCTAAATGGATATCTAACCTGGTGCCAGCAACAAAGCCAAATGGGTTGATCTGTGTCTGTACAGATTTTAGAAACCTAAATAAAGCATGCTTGAAAGATGACTTTCCTTTACCGAATATTGATATCATAGTTGACCTCACAGCAGGATATGAGATGTTGTCCCTCATGGATGGTTTCTTCGGCCATAATCAGATTTGCATTGCCCCCGAAGACCAGCACAAAATGGCATTTACTTGCCCATGGGGTACATACTGTTGGAATGTCATGCCATTTGGTCTCAATAATATAGGCATCACATACCAAAGGGATATGACCACAATCTTCCATGACATGATGCATAACATAATGTAAGATTATGTAGATGACCTATTGGATAAATCAGTAACAAGGAAACATCATTTCAAGGTTTTAGACATAATCTTCAAGAGACTGGAATAATACAAAGTCTGGCTAAATCCTAAGAAATGTGTCTTCGGTGTCATATCAGGTAAACTCTTGGGATACATAGTTTCTCGAAGAGGCGTTGAGGTTGATCAAGAAAAGGTCAAAGCCAACATAGACATGCCTCCACCCAGAGGAATCAGTGAACTCAGAACTCTACAAGGTAGGGTACAATCTATTCGGCGCTTCATAGCCCAATTGGCTGACAAGTGTCACCCATTCCAATATATGTTGCGCAAGGGTATCCCCTTTGTGTGGACAGATAAATTTCAAGAATCCTTTCAGCAAATGAAAGATTACCTAATGTCAACACCAGTCCTCATGCCTCCCATTCACGGAAATCCATTGATCCTATACATCTCGACAACTAATTCAGCTTTGGGGGGCATTACTAGCACAAAACGACCAAGAAGAAAAATAAAGAGCTATATATTACATTAGTCGGACATTGGTTGGGTATGAACTGAACTACACACCAATTGAACGAGTTTTCCTAGTAGTGGTCTTTGCAGTACAGAAGCTAAGACATTATATGTTAAGCCATCAAACACAACTAGTAGCAAAGATTGACCCCCTCAAATATTTGTTGAGTAGGGTAGCATTAACAAGACGTCTAGCAAAATGGGTCATGATTCTAAGTGAATATGACATTCAATATGTAGAAAGAAAGGCAATAAAAGGACAAGTCATAGCGGACTAGCTGGTGGACGCACCTTTGCAAAGTGATCACCCGTTAGTGGTAGATTTTCCATATGAGTCGATATTCCATACAAAACCTAAGGCACCTTGGCGACTCTACTTTGACAGATCACACACAAATCATGGCTCAGGGGCAAAAATCCTGTTCATCACCCCTCCAGGAGACTCCATTCCTAAGTCTTTCTGCATTGCCTTTCCATGCACAAACAATGTGGCAAAATACGAGGCACTAGTTACAGGACTAAGAATGGCAATAAAGTAGAAAATCAGAGCATTACATTTCTATGGGGATTCTCAGCTAGTCATCAATCAGGTTAATGATGACTATGACACAAAAGATGAGAAGCTGATGCCCTACAAACAAATGGTTGACAGTTTCCAAATGTACTTTCATATGGTAAATTTTGAACAAGTTCCAAGAGCACAGAACAAAGCAGCTAATGCCATGGCTACAATAGGCTCTCTCCTTGACATACCAAGCAATCTACCTCAACAGGAATTCCTAATAGAGCAATTACTGGTCTCTGCCTATGACATTCCAGAGTTAGAGATGGTCTACGAACTTGTTGGTCCCGACTCTCCCTGGTACCAAGAAATTTATGACTACCTTAAGTCTCAAACCCTTCCACCTAACCTGTCTAATAACCAGAGAAAGTCCTTCATTAAAAAATCTGCAAGGTATGCCATCCTCAGTGACATCCTTTATCGCCATAGCTTTGACGACACCCTCCTTAGATGTCTTGACACCAACAAAGCACATACAACCTTACACGAAGTACATGACGGTATATGCGGGTCTCATTTGAGTGGTCCTACTCTAGCCAAGAAAGTAATGAGACTTGGGTATTATTGGCTGACCGTTGAAAAGGATGCAATAGAATATGTCAAGACTTGTCACAAATGTCAGATTCACAGTGATTTAATCCATGCTCCAGCATAGGAACTTCAATCGATCACCTCTCCTTGCCCCTTCGCTTAATGGGGACTAGACCTCATGGGTAAGATTCATCCGACCTCGTCCAATGGCCACAAATTCATCATCACTGCCACTAAGTATTTTACGAAGTGGATCGAAGCCATAGCTCCGACATACATAACCGACAAGCAAATATCCAAGTTCATTCTTAACTACATCATTTGCCGGTATGCCCTTCCACAATCCATCATCACTAACAACGGACGTCCATTTAAAAACCAAGATGTTCATGAGTTATGTGAGTGATTCCATATTCAACATCATTTTTCATCTTCGTATTACCCACAAGGAAATGGTCAAGTTGAGGCATCAAATTAAACCATATTTAAAATCCTCAAAAATACTGTCAATGACGTTGGTCGTGACTGGCACATACAACTCAACCCTGCTCTGTGGGCTTACCGCACTAGCATTCGTATGCCTACAAGAGCCACTCCATTTGCCTTGGTCTTTGGAGCTGAGGCCATCTTGCCCATCAAGATTGAAATTCCTTCGTTATGAGTCTCCCTACAGGGTTTAACTGATGAAGAGAGTATAGACAATTGCGCTTGCATGAGCTGAAGATGCTAGAAGAAAGAAGGCAAAATTCCCTGAACCATCTACAAGCATATCAGAACCGTCTTTGTCATAGCTACAACAAGAAAGTTATGGTTAGGAAATTTGACATTGGTGACCTAGTTCTCATGCAGAACCCTAAGAACTAGGCTAATAGAGAAAAGCCAGGAAAGTTTGAACCAAACTGGTTGGGTCCCTACATCATAGTATGTTCTTTTGGTTTTGGAGCCTATCAGTTGGTAACCCCAGATGGAGAACAATTGATAGAGCCTATCAATAGTCTACATCTCTGAAAGTTCTATGCATAGCATCAGGAGATTGAGCAGAAAATTGTAAAATACAAAAAAAAATGAAAAAATGAAAAAAATTGTTGCCTTGATGAAAACCTAGCAAACATGCGTCTTGGCAACACCAAAAAATTAAGAAAAATGATAGAAATAGTTAAAAAAATGATTCGTCCCTAGCAAATAAGCGCCATGCTTAATTAATCATTGATCTTCCATCTACTGTCACTTTGTTTGCCTTGGCCTAGGATGAAATGAATCTCCTGCCATTATCACGCCAATTGCAACCACATTATATGCTTCCTGTCATGATTGATAAACGGTTGACATCAAGTCCGGACAATTGTCCATCTGGTACACCAGAAGCATCCCCTTCATGTCCCTTAAAATTGACTAAGTCTTGGACTTGACTGGGGGCAAAATTGTTATCATGTAACTGTAGTGGATGTCACACATGGTTTCAACAATTGGCCAAACATCCTAAAAAAAGACAAACATGGCAAAAAGTCCTAAAAAAGATAAAAACATCACAAAAGTCCTAA
The DNA here is from genome assembly GCA_007258455.2 of Sequoia sempervirens. Classification (NCBI taxonomy): domain Eukaryota; kingdom Viridiplantae; phylum Streptophyta; class Pinopsida; order Cupressales; family Cupressaceae; genus Sequoia; species Sequoia sempervirens. The sequence continues at coordinate 400,884,809 of VDFB02075321.1, forward strand.
AAAAAGACAAAAACATGGCAAAAAGTCCTAAAAAAGACAAAAACATTGCAAAAAGTCCTAAAAAAAGACAAAAACATCACAAAAGTCCTAAAAAAAGACAAAAACATCGCAAAAAGTCTTGAAGAAAAGACCTAAAAACCAAAAAACGTCTTGAAGAAAACCACAATAAAACATTAGACTACTCAAAGAACACAAACACAGAGTCATCTCTTGTCAAAGTTTGTCATGTCAAATCAATCAGTCTTTGTCATTTGTCCGAACTACATTGTCTCTGCACATTTGCTATGTAGACAAGACTCATACTTGAGTCCTCGAGACATTAGGTTAGTCCTTTTAGGTTTGTCAAAATAAAATCATGATACAATCTTTGGTCATCAATACAAAGTCATTGGTTGTGTCGAACTACGAGGTCTCTGAGTGCATGACGTAGGCAAGGCCATCTGTCGATGAGCCCCTGAGACCACACTAGGTCAGTCCATTAGGATTCATGGCACTACACTGGCACACACGTAAAAATGTATTCAAGGCAAAGGGAATCATTCCCAAATGGGTAAACTCAAAGAAAATTATGGTAATCATTTATTCAACATGACAATCTCATCGGCACATATCATCATGACAATATCGACATATGGTCAACACAAGTCAAACTTGGTCAAAGCAAGTGAAATCATCATAACCTGTCAAACTGTCAACTCTTGGTTAACCATTAGATGTGTCCTTTTGAAAGATAACCTCTGTCATTTATGCCTTAGGATGTGTCCTTCCTAGGCATCGTCACGGTCATTCGACATTTTGAGGGATCCTCCTGACATCTAAGGATCACTCCTCTTGACATCAGTATTCTTCAGATGTGTCCTTCTGAAGAACAAACTCTATCATTTATGCCTTAGGATGTGTCCTTCCTAGGCATTGTCATCGTCACTGTCACATGGAATTTTGAGGGATCCCTTTTGACATTTAGGGATCAATCCTATTGACATCAACATTATTCAGGATGTGTCCTTCTTGAATTCGGAAATTTTTGACATTTGTCATCTAAGCATCATCAAAGCTTTAAAACTCTGGCATCTCATCATCATCAAACCTGACATCTTGACATCAAAACAATGGATATCCAGATGCACTTGGCAAACACTTGACACTTGTCTTTTGGCTTTTTATCATGTTATTAGTTTTTCAACGAGATCCCACTAACAGGTTTTAGAGAAGCAACGACGTATAATGACGATTGACATGCATGACTACTAGTTTCTCAACGAGGTCCTAATTCTGGGATTTAGAAAAAACATCGACGTATCATGATAAGGGCTCTATTTTTGTATGACAATCATGCTGCTAGTTTCTCAAGGATGTCCCGGGAACAGGATTTAGAGAAGCAACGACGTTTCATGAATTGTCTTTGTCTTTTTCTGCTTGTGGTTGATTATGACAAAAAGACTGGGGCAATCACACTCTTAGTATGAGTCATGATCATCCTTGTCTGTGACTGCATGTCTTATGTGATGGTACGACCTTGCACACCTTGATCTATGTCATATCATGGTGTTTGTTGGCCATTACAACAGTTTTCCCAATGATGATTAAGAGCAATAAATATAACAGTCCTATGGTAAAGTTTTGAAGGATTTGGTCTAGGAACTAACATGCATCTCCTTCGGCCTGGTCATCTTCTCTCATCGGTCTGATCATCTTCTCTTGTCAGTCTGGTCATCTTCTCTCGTCCATTTCACGATGATATCTTGTAACATACAAAAACATAAGTGCATACATGATCATATAAACATTGCATTAGGTCCATACATACATTCGCCATAGCATTAAATCATATACATAATCATAAACATTGCATTCATATTACCATAAACATGACATCTTGCATATCATTATCATCATCATCACATATAGATAAGCATTGCATCATCATGGCATCATAATCATAAGTAAGCATCATAAAACATATCATCCATCATAAACTAACATCATGCATAAGTAAGCATCACATCACATATATCATAATGCATGAATCAAAGAACATCACATAGCACACATGTAGGCCGCATCAAAATTGCATCATCATAAAATATCATCTCAAAAATGTACAATGTCAATAGGTAAAGTCAAGAGATATCCCAAAAATGGAGCTCGCAGGCTCAATAATATATACATAATGTGTCATAACATGGAAACAAATATATAACAAGCATGCCCCTAGGGTAGACTCTCATCATCCCCTCGTGGCGAAGAGTGTGGCGGCTGAAACTCTATGACTGGCATTGAAATGATGGGCGGATTGGTAGCAGCCTCTGCCTGTGCCACCAATGGAACTGACAATGATGACATCATCTCCATAGTAATGGACACCTGTGACGTCACTACAACCTGACTCTAAGAAGTAGATGGATCAACCACTGGTGGCTGCCTCTGTACTGACCTCTGCATTGAACCAATAGACTCGTGACCATGGCTCGAGTGATGACTCGAGGCATGCCTGTGAGAGTGGTGGGACTTGTGCCCTGATGTGTGCCCTATCGAGGTAAACCCTCCAACACTCATGTGGCTCCTACTAATACTCCCACTCCCTGACCGGTGGCCACTGCCTGTCCTCATCTGTGAGCATGATAGTGTTAGATCTCATCGCTCAAGAGGCACCTCCTGCTCATATAAATTCTTGTATTGTCCCAGCCTCGTGCTCACCCTAGCCAACTCATGAGCAATATCCCTAGAGGGCCCTATGCATAATGCTACAAAATTGACACACCACTGAGCTGAGTCTTGCTGGTGGATCACTGCTTGATCCCGCTCTACTTGAGCCACCTCTAGCTCTGACTGTAGTGCTCTGACCTATTCCATGCTCTCATCCAATCTCTGCTGTAAATTGGCCACCCTTTGATTTGTTGTGGCATCTTGGGGTAATGTCGAGGAGGATGGTATCTCCTCCTCTCCCTCCACCATCTGCCATCTGAGGAGTCTCTCGGCCTCATCCATAGCATCATCATCATCATCATCATCCTCTCCCAGATCCTCTCCACCGACTCCCTCATCTCGGGGCACATCCACCTCTGCATCCTCCTCCTGCCTCGGCTACTCCTCCTCATGTCTCTCCACCTCCACCTCCACCTCAGCCACACCCTCCTCCTGTCTGGCCTCCGCCACCTCCACATCCTCTTCTCTCTCTCTCCTTGGTCACCTCGAGGGTAGCATCTAGTACTACCCTCACCACACGTGGGCACACCCTCCGACCCTATCCCTGATAATCTCTCCTCTGCCTCCGACCATCTCCCCCATCATTGTCATCATCTTCGTCATCTCCACCCTAGCCTTCGTCTCTGCCCCCATCCCTACCTCCATCCTGGCCTCCATCTCTCCCCCTGCTTCTGTCCCTGCCTCCATCCCTGCCTCCATCTCTCCCCCAACCTCTGTCCCTGTCACCGTCCCTGCCTCCTCGCCTGACTCTCAGCACACGAGGTATCACTAACCGCTTGTCCACAGGTGCTGGCCCATCAGGATCTGTCAATGGCACTACTATATGTGCCTGCCACCATAGATCATAGTCTGTTGTGGTCCTGGGATTAGCAACACCACCTCTCCATCCCCACAGCTGGGCTCCTAGCCCATCAATCTGCTGTTTTGCGAAGGCTATTGGTATGGTTGGGCCCCAAGCATACTCTTTGGAAGACCACGCGTATTCGGTTGTCCTTGTAGGTATACCCTGCTGCTCTTTGAACTGCCTAAGGATACACTACGGTAGATACATCTCGATAATAAGATGGCTCTACACGGTCCTACCAATCAAATATCGGTACTGTCTGAAAAGGTTGAGATGATCCACCTCATCATCCCACTGCTGGCAATCTTTGTACGACCTCCAAATAAACATCACCACGGTATCAATCCTATGATGCCACCAACTGGTCTCACCCATCCGCGTCTGTTCTAGTGCACCGGCATAGTAGTATGCATAAGGCACCCCCTTGGCCAACTGTGGTCTTTGAATGGGAGGTCAAAATATGGCTATGTGCTCCCAGGCCCAAATCATCATCAGTGTGGTCCCGCATGAGATACTCTCTGCTTGTCTGTACACAACCTCGTACAGCTGATGGTAGAAGGTGCCTAATAAACATGGGCCCCAAGCATAAATTGTCCTGTCCCGCCTCATCCCAACAAGGACGTCTCCCCATCTAATAGGAAACCCATGCCCACGATGGTCAGGAATCAAAATATAACCAATCAAAGTCACTAGGAATGCATCAAAATGAGCATAGTGCCCCGCCATGAACTCCCATCGGATCTCGTATCCCTGGATGCCAAGTCCTGCACCCTCATCTCGATAGTATGTCTAGAAAGGTCTACTCGTCATGGTGAGGGTCATAGACGATCCACTCTCCTTGAATCGACACTCGTAGGATGCGGTAGACGTCCTCAAGCGTGACGGTCGCCTCACCTGTTGGTAGATGGAAAGAGCATGTCTTTGAATGCCAGTGCTCGCACAACGCAGTCAGTAGTCCCCTATTCGCCCGAATGGCGGGCATATAGGCGACATAGAACAAACCTAGCCGCATCAGTCGTCATCGCTCCCTCGGAGTCAGCTGGTCATCAAACTGGAATGTCATCGGTCTGCTCTCTCGTGTGTAAATCGTTGCAAGCTGCCTCTCCACAAAGCCGAACAACGCGTCAATACTTTCTATTCAACTGTCAGTATCATCAAAAGCATTCAAGGTTTCACAAGTATCAAAATTAGCCCTAGTCAAAGAAAAATTCAAATGCGTTGTGTTGACTGCAATTGCATCATAAAACATCAAATGCGTTGCAACATGGCAATTGTGTCGCTCAGTTGCTCAAATGCATTGCATCCGAGCAATTGCATCACGAAATTTGACACTTGCATCTCAAAAATGTGAATGCATCTCAAAAACGCGATTGCGTGTCTTAAACGAGCGTATGCATCACAAAATGGCGATTGTGGCATTCTAACTTTCAAATGCGGCTAAAAAAGGCGAGTGCGTCGCAATTTTGTCAAATGCATTGCAAACCACCAACTTGACCTAAATTACACTTGCACTTGCATCGTGATGCATTGAATGCATCAAACGCAAAGGCGAATGCGACTTATGCAAATGTATATGTGTCGCGACGCATTTGTTGTTTGTTCTAGAAACCTAGTTTTGGCACGCAAAACAAAAAAATTACAAAGGAGGATAGGGGTACATACCGTTGGCTTTGAGCCCTCTGGCTACCTGAAAGTTCGCATGATCTCGCCATGATGCTCTGTCACTGGAATCACCATCCTCGCTGCTATCGTTTTCGTTGTGAGCTCTTGAAATTCGCAAAGTGAATAGTAAGAATGAATTGACTTTTACCCCTTTGTCAACCTATTTATAAAGTGAAAATGGCATTTGTCAACTGGGTTATTACTAGAGGCTCATTTGACCAACTTTGACCACCCCATTGGCTGCCTTAAACATGTCAGAATCCAAAACCGACTGCGCCATTGTTTTTCTATTCATCAAATTGACTTATCGAGACCCTTTACAAATTTTTCTTCCGCCGACCCAAAATTTGGAAAATTTCTTGAGGGGGCATTGATACTCTATACCTTCACTGGGGCATGGCTTTGACTTATTTTCTTTGTCACAACGAGACAAGCGACATTATGACAAAGAGGGGAAAAATGTAGACACCTAAAAATGACCTAGGCCTGCAAGCTTCATTTTTACCACTTTCATCCTAGCATAATTATGACATTTAATTATGTCTTTGGTCCACATTCGACTATTGATTAAATAATTCATAATTATTTAATTAATTCATGTCATTTTATTCTTCATGATTATTAAATAAATAAATTTGATTTATTTATTAAATATATCATTAATTATCTAAGTCTTCCCCTAATTAAATAAATTCCTAAATTTATTTAATTACCCTTCTTCAGTCATTTCTTCCTGATTATTAAATAAATAAGTTTTATTTATTTATTTAATATGTCACTAATTGTTTTAATTAAATGAATTGATTAATTTATTTAATTAATTAATCTTATATGCTAAATTAAATAATTATATTTAATTATTTAATTGTCAAAATTAATAATCTTCTCATTTTAAATAAATAAAATTATTTAAAATGTCATCACATTCTTAACTGGCAGTCCATTTTGGTAAATAATCTAAAAATTGATTATTTATTATTTCACAAAATCCATATTTTGAATTAATTTAATTCAAAATGGTAACTTTCCTCCAAAAATCAAGTAATCAGGCAGATTCTTGATTTTTCCAAATCTAATCTTTAGTTCAGTCTTTATCTTGTTCATTTTCGAAAATCTTAATTTTTGAATTAATTTCCTCATTTATTCTCCACCGCTGATTCGATCTTCTTAGATGGCATCTCGACCGTTCAATTAATGACTTTGCCCTAACCCTGATTAGGGATTATCAAATTTAATCTGGACCTCTGATTTTAGGTCTCCGTTAGAAGTCAATCTCATCCGTCCATTCAAAATGGCATTTTTCTATAAAATGCCATTTTCCTCTCATTTTTCGATAACACAGAGACATTACACGTTCATGAATTACATTATTATTCTGGCATATTTAGGCATAGGAATTTCACTCATATTGTCACAAGCATTAGGCATTTAGACTTTGATCAAATCCTTCAAAGCTTGGTGTAGGACCTAGACATTTATTTCCAGATTGCTCGTGTGTTCGATCCTAGGGCAATACGTCAAGCAACAAGTTAGAAGGTGTTACAAAAATGAATCATGGAGGTCTCGACAATTAGTTGGTATAATTGTTCTTTTGTTTACTTCCATTGTGTTTTGTAATTGCTTTGGGTTTTGTGATTTATATTGATTTGCTAACCTTTAATCAAACCTAAAAATAACCCTTAGTTACAAATACATCAAATATATATATTAAAAAAAATTATTTAAAATTTATATTATTCGACTCAAACTAAAAAACAAGCCATAGAGATATTACTCACATTCAATGATTTTTGGAAATACAACAATTTACAAAATAAACACTCTATTGTAGATATTAATGTCCATTATTCAAAAGGAAGATAGTTATTGTGAAAACATATTTTGTCCCTTTTTGCATAAGTCAATTTTGTAAACTATAGAAAATTGAACTTTTTGTAGAAGTTGAGTGTGTATAAAAATATATAATATTTAATGAAACATGTAATCCATAATGTAAATTTTGTTAGATGCTTAATTTTTTGACATTCTAGACATGAAATAAATTAAAGAGAATTGAAATTACAAAAAAAGGTGATGCAAGAGTATATAGGTCTACAAGCAATCTATATCACCCAAAAATATTTCAAGGTTTTTTAGTTTTAGTTTTGTTATGCTTTGTTTTCTATTGTATTGGTTTTTGGTGGTTTTGCTTTAGGATAAATTTTAGATACATCTTTGGTCAAGTCAATACTTCACTTTGAAGAAGATCCAAAAGGGTGTCTCTAGTTCTAATTTGGTGAAAATTGCACAAAAATTATTAAGTTATGCAAAAACGAAGGTTGAGGCATGCTTAAGAACTAAGTTGGAGGTTTAGGAAGTATTGAGAACCCTAAGAATCATTAACAAGTTTAGGTTCTTACCAAATCCTCCAATGGTTCCTATTTCCCAGTCGAGCTAGAACCATCAACGAGAGTGTATTCCATCTATTTTCCCTAGCAGTTCCTATTCATATGGAAATCGTCAATTCAATACTTTAAATTTTTCTATGAAGTTTTCGTAAGGTTTCTAGTGGAGTAGGAACCTTTGATAGATGGTTGTTTTTGTTTCTTTATGGGGTCAAAACCGATAGGAGGAAGAAATGAAGTAACATTTTGCATAGTTCCTATTGGGGCATGAATCCTCGACCAAGTGCAGGTTCCTTTCAAGGTAGGAACCTCAATTGAGGGATGAAGAAAAGAATTCAAAACTTAGCATGGTTCCAGTTGAGGTATGAACCCCTAACCAAGTGAAATATTCCTATCAAGGTAGGGATCTCCAATAAAGTGAAGGTTCCTAATTGGGTAGGAAACCTGGTAGAGTGGAATGGTTCCTAAGAGATCAAAATTTATCGACAAAGGGGATCTAAGGGAAATCATAATGACAAAAGATTAAAACTTAAAATCATTTAAGGAAATTCAAAAGTTTTGGTAAATTCATACATTATCAAACGTATTTTGTTAAGTACCAAAAGACTGTTACTTAATTGTGTCGATCAATTTTTTAGAAATGGTATCTCTAGGTTTAATTTGGAGAAAATTGGGAAAATTTGACTAAGTTATGGAAAATCAAAGGTTGAGGCTTATTTATGAACTAAGCTAGAGGTTTGGGTAGTTTCAGGAACCCCATGAACTACCAACAAGATCCAATTCTTACCAAATCCTTTTATGGTTCCTAGTTCTTAGTGGAGTTGGAATCACCAACACGTGCTTATTCCCTCTATTTTCCATGACAATTTCTATTCACATGGAAGTAGTTGATTCAATACTTTGAAGTTTCTTGTAGAGTTTTCAAATGGTTCCTACTCCCATAGGTGGTGGTTCTTAGTTCCTGATGAGATTGGAACCCTCAATAGGAGGACAAAAATAAGTAACATTTCATATAGTTCCTATTAGGGTAGGAACCTCTAACTAAGTACAAGTTCCTTTTGAGGTTGAAAGCTTGACCAATTGATGAAGAAAAGATTTCAACACTTAACATGGTTCTAATTGAGGTAGGAACCCCCAACCAAGTGAAAAGTTCCTATTGGGGCAAGAACCCCCGATAGAGTGAAGGTTCCTAATGGGGTAGGAACCCCTGATAGAGTGGAATGGTTCCTAAGAGATCAAAATTCATTGATGAAGGGGGTCTAAGGGAAATCATAAAGACAATACATTAAAGCTTAAAATCATTGAAGGGAAATTTATTTTTTTGGTAAAGCCCTATATTGTAAAATGAATTTTATTAATTGTTAAGTATCAAAAGATAATTACTTATTGTGTCAATTCAATTTAGAAATGGTTCAACTTCTTCAACCAAAGGTATAAAAGGGAATTGAGGATCTTTGCAAAGGGGGGATCTCTTATAGCTCATGTGAGGTTTTGTTGTTGGCCAATGAGGAAATATTGGTAGGGTCTTGAAGCAGAGGGGAGAGAGGTGACTATTAGGGAAAATGGCAGAGGATTGGAGGAATGGGTGCTAGTGGAAAGAGGATGCAAAGTTGAGGAAGGAAATACAAATGGATAATGTGAATTATACTTTTGATATTGTAACAATGTTTATAACCTTATAAGGTGAATAAAATTTAGATTATTTTTCTTTGTTATATGGATTTGGTGTTGTATTAGCTGCATGATTGGGTTGCCAAATAAGCCCCCTATTCATGACTGCATCAAAAGGCAACATCAATTTATTTGATATATACAAAAAACTTGTATAAACATAGATGTTTGATATATACAAATGCTTTAATATATATAATTTTTTATTAGTACTTAACAATACATTATTGATAAATATTTGTGAGGAAGGAAATATTTGAGCATTGTTACAATAATGGAATTGATAGAAAGATGTAAAGTGGGTTGTAAAGGAATGAAAAAGTGAGCAATAATAGAGTAAACATATTATAAAGAGACACAATGGTAGGCCTTTCTTTGAATGTTAGTGGTTAAAAGAAGGGTTGGAAGGAACAAACCTAGACTTCTTGTATCTTTTTTTATCCTTTTAAGATTTGAAATGTGATAATGTAATCAAGAACTCCTTTTCTTGTTTTTGACAAGCAACATATGGGCTTTGTTGCATGTGTGCATATCTTTGGAATGTGAAGGCGAGGCATATGTGAAGACTTGCAAGGTCATAAACTCTTGAAATAGTTGTGAATGTCAACCCTTGCCAGTCAATTTTGTCGATGTTGATTGTTTCCCTTTGAAGTGTAAGGCCTTGCGATTTATATATTGTTAAGGACCATGTCATTTTTAGTAGGATTTAACGATGGGAACCATAACTTAACAAGGTTATAGGGACATTTTTTGGGTTGTTGTGATTTTAGACTGGGCCTATCATCTAATGTTTGAATTGAACAATAAATAAGAGAAGTTGAGGTGGGTTTTTGTCATCCCTATATACAATTGCTTTGACCTATCCAAGTGCACTAGTCACAAGGCCTTTTTGCATCCATAAATTTGAACATAACTTCTTGGCTAGTACACAAGAGGGTCTTAGTTAAAAACATATGTTTATTATAAAATGAGACCATTTCATTTATTGCAAATAGATATATGAAGGATAAGAAAAAAAAATGGCTCTACAGAGGTGAGTGAATAACTTGATTATGACACTAGAACTTGCCAATATGTAACTATAGGCTCCACATTTCATAAATTTGAGAGAAGTGCATAAAAATAAATTTGGGTAGGCTCTTCACCAATTTGATATAATATTTTGTTTAATGTTATAATTGTTGTGAATTTTTGTCTAGTGTTCCCCCATAGGAAATTAAAGCATACATAAGGATGTTCTTAACTGATGGTAGTTGGCCCAGGTCATTGAAGAGTATGATTGAGCATCCTCCAAATGGGTTATGGGAAACTATACATTGAAGAATCACACTCAAAAATAAAATTGATGTGTTGTGATTTTGCGCCATTTCAACTTTCACAATTGTGATTCCATACTTTCTTTTATGTTGATTCTTTTATATTTAACTTTTTTAGTAAATTTGAGAGTAGATACTGTGTCATAGGTGGTGATAATAGTGGGGTGCATAAAAATTGTGTTGCGATTTTGAAGAAACATGAGTAGAGAATAATTGGTGACATGTGAAAAGCAGTGAAAGGAAAACTAATGAATGTATGGCAAGAAGGAAAAAATGGTGGCAAAAAAATCCAATGAAGAGCAAGATTTTGATCATCTTGGATACCTCTCAGATGCTACAAACAATCAATCTACAAATTCATCCCATTTGGTTCATATGTGGAATGCCTTCGATGTAATTAGTAAAAATCAAAAAAGGAGGGAAGAAGAATAACATAGCTTAAAGAGCTAAGAATAAAAGTAAATATTATTCTATGAATGAATCTATAAAGTATATATGTGTGTAGACTTATTTACATAGGTGAATATTGAACTAAATGTGTATATCAAATTGGTGCAATAATCAAGAGTTAGAAGAAGAATGAGAAATAAAGGAAAAATTGCATAAATCTAACACTAACAAATAACAAGAGTACAAGGTGAGCAATAAATTACTAGCAAAAAAGATGACAAAAGGAAAAAAACACACCAAAGGAATAAGATAGAAAATTAGGAAGGAAATATATAATAGTTAATATCCAAAGTTGGAAGAAGGACAAGGAATAAAAGAGAATGCATAGAACAAGGGAGAGAATAAATAAACCTAAAACCAACAAATAATAGGAATATTTTGTAAGCAATAAATTATTAATGAATAAGATGAAAAAAGATAACTAACACACCAAAGGAGTAAGGTAGAAAATTAAGAAGGTACATATGTATATGAGTGTGAAAGAATGTATAAATATATAAGTACGTGAGGATACATGTATTTACATATATACTTGTATAGTATAAAGCACAAGAATGAAATTAAAATTAAAAAGACAAGAGAAATCAATATGAGTAGCAAATATGAAAGAAAATAAATGTAGATATAGAAAAGAGAAGAAGGAATATTGAGAAATTATAATTGAAAATAATCAAATATATTCACATGTATGAATATATGTAATAACATAGATGTGTGTATATGTATATATAATATGTAAAGATAAAATCAAATCATACATGTATATGAGATGTGTTTGTATGCCCACACATATATACCTATAGTGTAGAAAATTGTATCCCTTTCTAGGAGAAAGTACAATTCACACTTATTTGGACCCATTTTGGTGACCTCTTCACCTATGCATTTTAAAAACCTCATTAATAGGCCCTTAATACCCCTTTATTATGTATCCCAAGGCCTATTTTAATTAATTTTATTTAATTCCCAACACCACAACCCGAATTGAATAAATGCTATGAAATAAATTAATGCCCTGACATTTGTGGAGTCTTGAAGTTTTAGGTCAAGACCCATTCACCCATGGGTGAACGGGTCCTCATTCAGTACCTTAAACTCAAATTTGGATATGTATTTGGTGGCATTTCAAGCTCTCAAATTCAAATTTCACATGTCGAATTTTGGGATCTAATAATTGGAAAATTAGAAAGGAAGCCTATAAAACTAAGTCTCACATTCTTTTTACACTAGACAAGAAAGAGAAATTCACATGAGATCAAGTATTCATAATCAAAAGCAAAGGATAAGTTAATCAAGCATTCAAAAGTGAAGTCTTGAAGCAACATTTGAGTTATTTTTGCAGGTCTTCAAGCTCATTTTGACATTTTGATATAAAGATCAAGCATTGCCAAAGGATTGATGATAGATGCCTATAGAGGATCATGATGGATTCTAGGTTTTGGGAGATGCACAAGAAATTCAACCAAGCCTAATGACTTGTTTCCTAAGTGATTCCATCTTCTATTATCTTTCTAATTTTAGCCTAAAGGAAGGTATAATTAGATTTGTGACTTATTAGAGTGATTTCAAATCTCCCAAAGTATGTCTTCATCATTGTGCATGTTCATTTAGGGATCATATTCTAACACATTTGGGTAGGGTTTCATTGCATCATTTGTTTCTTTATATTAGACACACTTAAGTTTAGGATTGCACACACATTTCATGTTTTAGATCTATGTTTTTCATCAAGGTTTAATTACCAAACTTGGGGTTTGACCGAGGAAAATCCTTATCCACCAACAAACAACAATTTTGTTTTGCAGATTTTGCATAGATCTGGATCTAGAAGAAAAGTTACAAAGCTACAGGGAAGAATTGCAGGTCTTAGACTTCAGTCTCAGATTCAGAGTGTCCTAGAAAATTATGTTAGGACCCATTCGCCCTAGGATAAATGAGTCCCTATTCAACTTGTAAAAACAACTTGTGAAAGGTGCACAACATTTATTCCTCTAAGATTTTCTAGAAATTTTTTTGGTTCATTTAGTTTTATGCATAATATATTAGATCCAAGTTGTAGATTGCATTTTAGAGTTGATTTTCTATTTTTAATTATTCTCCCCAAAGTGTTGTATGGCCTAGACCCCCATCCTTGCAAAAATGGGAAATTTGTAGATTCACACTTTGACTGGATTCACCTAAGGGTTGATAGCCATTTAATTGTGTGGATCTCATTTCCTAATGAAAGTAGAGAAGTAGGACCCCTTTTCCCTCTTTGGATCCACTTTTCCATTTTGGGAAACCCTAGGAGCACCCTATTTTTCTATGTTTCATGTTGGTAAACCCAACCTTGTACAACAAAATTTTGAAAATTGGAGTCCTTTCAACCCTAGATTTGAGTTTTGTACTAGATTACATTATATTTTCATTAGTTACATTACATTTAGGGTTCTTTAATCTTGCATTAGTGAAAATTTAATTTAGTATTAAATTTGCATGTTTGCATTACTTAAAATCATCAAAAATTAGAAAAATTGCATTAGATTTGAATTTATTTTGCATAGTATTTACATTAAGATCATCATTCAATCATTTAAATTTAAATTTAGATTCATATTGCATAATAAAAATTGTCAAATAGTTCATCATTTGACCTTAGTTTAAATTGCATTTAGAGACATAAATCTAGAAAACTCTGTTACAAAACTTTCTATTACAAATCAGAAATGGAAAACACATAGGATAACCTCATAATTAGAAAAATCAAATTTAAAAAATCCTAATCTAGGACCCATTCACCCTAGGGTGAATGAGTCCCTATACAGACATTTTTAACAATTTTTTGAGTGCTTTTTAGTGTCTATTCTACATTTTTGCTTATGTTTCCAGATCTGAAAATTAAAATTCTGAAATAGTTTGTTTGTGCATTCAAGTTATTGATCATTTAGTTTCATTTTGCAACATTTTGGAAGAACATTTCTTGCATATTTTTGTTAAATTTAGTGTTAGATTTATGTACTTTTCTTTCATTTTCAACATCATTGCATTATTAGATAAATTATTTTACATGTTGCAATCATTAGAAACAAAAATAAAACCCAAAAACAAAAAACATAAAAAGAAACAAGCAAAACTTGATGAAAATCTTGGAGAAAGCATAGTTATTTGATCATGTCAAATCTCTTTTTCCAAGTTAACATATCCCTCAAGCCCTTTAGTAGTGATGACTTTGATATGTTAGATGAAGCCCTTGCGGATTTTATCTCACAAGGTTCATCCACCGAGGCTTGTCTTGACAAACAAAAACATAGAGACATTAAAGCAATCACACCTCAACTTATCCTTTACCCACCCTCACATCAACCTCAAGCTCAAAACAAACCTGTGCTCATCCTAGAACCACCTAAAAATAAACCATTGAAACCAAGAGATATCTTGAACTTTATAAAGCAACTTAATAATGACAATGTTTTGCAGCAATTGGGTTATAATACCATTTCTCATACATATAACACAAGGAACAATAGGAAACAAAAACCCCCTCTCATTTCATTACCATTGCCTCAACCTATCTTGCCTAATTCTCCTTGATTTCCTTTACATATTGGAAAGGATATGTTCTTGTTGAACAACTTAAGAATACTCCTGCTAAGATATCCTTATGGGATCTTATTCAAGCCTCACCTAATTACCATAGTATGCTTCAAACAACTTTGCAACAATTTGTGATTCCTCCTAATACAAATCCAAATAATGTGGCAACCCTAGTTCAACGAATGAATGCGGTTAATCTAGATATTGTTTTTCACCAAAGTGAGTTACCCTCATTGGAAGTTCAAAAACAATATGAAGCTTTCACGATCATAGCCATTATTAATAGGAAAGGAATTAAGAGAACCCTTGTTGACGATGGCTCAACCCTAAATGTGTGTAGTGTGAACCTTTTGGATAAAATTGGAATTAACAAGAGTAAGGTTGAACCCTACTTGTTATCCATTCTTGGATTTGATAACATAGGAAAATAACCACTTGGCATGATCACATTACCTATTACTGTTAGAAAATCTACATTGCGAACTACTATCCATGTTACGCCTCATGATCTTTCATATAATCTTCGTTTAGGTAGACCATGGATGATAGGGAGGTTGGATGAAACAATCACAGTTTCATGCTCTAAGTCTTGTTAGAAGAATTCTCAGGTGTCTCTCTCCACCACTTCAACCTATAGGAACTTTCTTTACTTAGGATCCCCTGGTTTTTCCTTGCCAACCCCAACTACCAACATAATTCTTCCTACCAAGTCCACCTTGGTACAAACTTGCAACTCTACACTTAGGCCTTAATCCACCCTAAAGACTATAATCCTCCAAAATATTGAATTTAATCTTGCAGGGGTGTGGAGGTATTTCTAATGACTGCAATCCATCCTACTGTGGTTCTTGAAGGTCCATCTGACTCTATTTCTTGGTCGCTTCCACCAAACCCTCATTTAGGTCTTAAAAGGCTACTAGCCCTAGGAGCCCCAATTAGGCCTCCTTCTTTGAGAAAATAGGTTAGTTCTCAAAAATTTCCAAAGAACACCCCAATATTTTCTTGGGATTCCTACTTCATTTTACCACCTCTCAAGGATTTTTGGGGTCTTGGGTCTCAGCTGTCCGTACAACGCCCTAACCTAAAAATGGGCAAAACTAGGTCTTTTAAGCCCTTTCTTGGATTCTTTCAAGTTGTCAAGTTTTCCTCACATCAGATGAATTGATGGAGCTTCCTCCTCTATGCTATGTCATGGAAAGACACTCATCTATCTTCTCCAAGCATTGATTTGTCAAAAAGTTGACACCACTACAATTTAAGTGCTCTGCACTAAGGTCTTCCCTAGCCGGACTCTTTCCTGGCTCACCTAGGGCAAGACTTTCCCAACAACTCCTGTACTTTCAAAGAACCTAAACCCTACAATATTTACAACCATGGAGTCTAGTCACTGTTCCCAAAGGGTCATACAATTTTTATGGTGGGAAAGTGAACTAATACTCTATTTTCACAAAATTGTCTTGTTCAGACCAACAATAGTGTAGAAACAAAACTATTTACAAATAATGCTGAAAATGAATTAGAAAACTATCTAAATGCCACAAAAAGATTGAAGGATAGCTACACTACATCCTACACTAATTACAGTGCCTTGTTCAATCCATTAAAGCAACAATTCAAGCAAAAATCAGAAAATTAGCACACAAACACAACTATTTTCCTTGAATTCACAAAACTTCAAGACAATACAAGTTTTTCCAACCCTGCTCCAATGCCGAGGCATTCCATAAATAGGTCACCTAACACAATTGTCTCTCCCTTGGGCTCTCCTTGGCCGCTTGTAGCTCCCATTGAGCATTATTTGCAAAAAAATGAAAAGAAACTCCTAAAAATCCTAAAAGGTCAAAACCTTACTTGTGCAAAAGCCTTAAGCCTATCCATTGGTCAACATGACCTTCATCATATGATCAAAACCCAAACAAAAAAATTCCATTAAGGCTTACATCCAAATGAACTAAGTTTTATTGCTTAGTTGTCCTAGACAAGACTGTCCTAGACAACTTGTGAGATAACCTATGGGTGCTCCTGCACCATTCTCCCCCTTAGCCAAACACTAAGGATTGTGGGGAGAGATCATAGATAAATCAATACCCTACTTCTTCAATTGAGCTTCATCCACCCATGTAGCCTCAGATTTTGGTTTGTCCTTCCATTTGATGAGATGTTCCATGTATACCTTATGCTGGGTAGACTTCTTCACCCTTGATTCTAAGATCCTCTCTGCTTGCAACTTGTCTTTAGGAGGTAAGGCTATGTTACTCACATCCTTCAAGACATCCAAAATTTTCTGATCCAAGTCAGTGACTGGTCCTTTATACCTGATCAAATTAGCCACATTAAACATTGGAGAAATGCCTAAGTCTATAGGTAGCTCCACCTTGTAGGCATTCTTCCCATATTTTGCTAACACCTGAGATGGTCCCACTCTCTTCATCTGCAACTTGGTTGATGTGCCTTTCTGCAACCTAGATTTGTTGAGATGGACCGTGACATAGTCCCCTACTACAAATTGTAGATCTTTCCTAGACATATCCATCTTAGTTTTCAGCTTGTGAGTAGCCTCTGTAATTGTCTTCTTCACTTGCTCCTGAATCTCCTTCATGGTCTGAGAGAAATCTTCAGCATGGCCACTTCTATGCTCCATAGCTCCTAAATATCTAAGTTCACACACACCTCTTGGGTGCATTCCATACACTATTTCAAAAGGACTTCTACCTGTGGTCCAATTCACACTATCATTGTAAGCATATTCAACTTGTGATATGACCAAGTCCCATGTGTGTCCATACTCCTTGGTGAGGCACCTGAGAAGGTTACCTAACACTCTATTTATCACCGTAGTTTGTCCATCTGTCTAAGGATGGTAGGCTAATCCAAAAGACAAGTTAGTACCTAATCTGCTCCATAGAGTCTTCCAAAAATTACTCATGAACTTCACATCCCTATCTGAGACAATGCTCAATGGAAATCCATGGATCCTCACAATCTCTTTGAAGAAAAGATGAGCAATATAGTTAGCATCATGGGTGGTCTTGCAAGGAATAAAATGACTCATTTTGCTAAACCTATCCACCACCACATAGACACTATCAAACCCTGTCTTAGTTTTAGGGAGTCCTACCACAAAGTCCATGTTAACACATTCCCATGGTCTATTTGGAATGGGTAGAGGTTGATACAAACCTGCATTGCTAGGTCCTCCCTTGGCTTTCATAAAAACTACACACTGCTCCACATACCTTCTGACATCCCTTGGCAACTTGGGCCAATAATAGAACCTCTGCACTAATTCCATTATTTTGTTGATACCAAAATGACCACTAAGACTACCATTGTGCTTCTCTTGGATAAGATTCTCTCTCATTGAACCTTTTGGAACACATAACTGATTCCCTTTGAACAAAAGTCCACTCTGTAATGTATACTCTGAGAATTGACTATGAAAGTGATTCTTAAAATCAGAACATACCTTATATTCCTCCGAGAAGTCTTCATCTTCCCCATAGAGATCCTTGAAACTATCTATCCCAATGCTCTTTATTTGTATGTCTTGCACTGTCAACAACCTCCTACTTAATGCATCTGCCACCTTGTTCAACTGTCCCTTCTTGTGCTTGATGGTAAAAGTGAAAGCTCAGAGGTATTCCATCCATTTCAAATGTCTATTGCTCAACTTCTCTTGTGTGTTGATGTAGCTAAGTGCCTGGTTATCAATAAACACTACAAACTCTTTAGGTAGGAGATAATGCCTCTACTTTCTAAGTGACTGTACTAGAGCATACAGTTCTAGCTCATAGGTAGAATACTTTTTCTTAGCTTCATTGTGATTTTCACTAAAGAAAGCTATAGGCCTGCCTTCTTGGCTTAGCACTCCTCCTACTGCAATTCCAATGGCATCACATTCCATAGTGAATAACTTATCAAAACTAGGTAGCAAAAGGATGGGTTGAGTTGCCACTTCTTGTTTTAGTTTCTCAAAACCCTTCTCTACTTCAATAGTCCATTTGCACTTAGTTTTTAGGCCACCTTTGATTGTATGAAGTACTGGTGCACATATACCACTAAAGTTCCTTATAAAATTCCTATAAAACTGAGCTAACCCATGAAAACTCCTTACCTCTATCCCGGTGGTTGGTGTAGGCCAATTTAGGATAGCTTCCACCTTGCTTGGGTCCATCTTCAATGATCCTTGGGATACTACAAACCCTAAATACATAAGCTCTTGTTTGAAGAACTCACACTTTTCTAGGTTGATGGCTAACCTCTCCTCCTGCAATCTTTTAAGAACCAACTCCACATGCTTTAGATGTTCTTCTGCTATCTTGCTAAAGATGAGTATATCATCTAGATATACCACCAAAAATATTCCTGTGAAATCCTTAAGCACTTCATTCATGAGCCTCATGAATGTGCTAGGGGAATTTGAGAGGTCAAATGGTATCACTCTCCACTCATACAACCCATCAGTTGTCTTAAAAGATTTCTTCCATTCATCCCCATCTTTGATTCTAATCTAGTGGTACCCACTCTTGAGATCCAACTTGGTGAAATACTAAGCTCCTCCAAGACAATCCATCAAATCCTCAATCCTAGGAATAGAGAACCTATATCTGATTGTAATCCTATTTATAACCCTAGAATTAGTGCATAACCTCCACTTACCACCTTTCTTGGTTGCTAAGACCACTAGTACTGCACACAGACTGATTCTCTTCCTAATTAGTCCTTGGTCTAATAACTCCTACACTTGTCTAGCTACTTCTAGGTTCTGATATGGTGTAAGCTTGTAAGCTGCTTTGTTTGGAAATGAAGCCCTTGGTATGAAGTCAAGCTGATGATTGATGACTCTCTTTGGAGGTAAGGTTGTTGGTGTTCCATCACTGACTATGTCTTTGAACTTCTCAAGCAACTTCTGGACTGCTCCTGGTATGACTATTTTCTTAGTCTTATCTTCCTCCTTGGGTTGCACCATGACCACATATCCTTCCCCTCTTTATTGTAGAGTGTTGATAAACTCCTTGCCATTACTTAACAAGACACTAGGGGTCTTTGACTGTCCTTCTTCCTCTTCTGACAGTGACTGCAGTTTGAATGTCTTTCCATCCTTCTTGAATGATATACTATTCTCCTTTCCATCATAGATGGCTCCTCTGTCACACTGCCATGGTCTACCCGATAGTAGATGGCATGCATCCATGGGCAACACATCACAAATAAACTTGTCCTTGTAGCCTCTAATGGAGAACTCCACCATTGTCTGCTCATTTACAAGAACACTCTACCCTTTGTTCAACCATGTCACCTTGTAAGGGTTAGTGTGAGGTACTTTCTCCAACTTCAACTTCCTCACTGCCTCCTCTAAGATAATGTTATCCATAGACCCTGAATCCACTATAACCTTGCATACCTTCCCAAATATTTTGCATCTTACCCTGAATAAGGCTCTCCTTTGCTTTGGCTCTTCTTTGACTGGTTGTCTGATTAGAACCTTGCTAAACATCAAGTTCTCCCCCATTTCTGACTCAATGTGACTAACCTCTGGTGACTTGATACTCATGGTGTCCTCTTGAGCATATGCTACTCTCTTTTCTATATTTGATGAAGATGCTTTCTCCGGGCACCTATAAGCTGGATGATCTACTTGACCACAGTTGTAACACTTCATACTAGCAAAGTATGAGTTACTTCTGCCTGCTCCTCTTCCTCTATTTGAACCTCCTTGAGGTCCTCTTCCTCTTCCATAGCCTCCTCTAGAAGTTGTTTCACTTCCATGCTCTGTGAGCTTAGACTCTCCCTGACTTCTTTGTTCAGTCCCTCTATCTTGGTATCCACCTCTATGTCCTCTTTGATCTCTACCTTTTCCTCTGCTCTTAGAAGCCTAGTCTTGTTTTCTCTTACTCCTCTCTTCAATCTTTATAGCCAATTGATAGCATTGGTGCATTGTTCTGGGACTTAGAAGAGTCATCTCCTCTTGAATGTTCCACTTCAAACTGTTAAGGTATCTAGCCACCTTAATATTTTCATCCTCAGATACATTAGACCTCATACAAAGTTTTTGGAACTCCTCCGTATAGGAATTTACATCTTGGTCTCTTTGTCTCAAGCTCTGTCTTTTCTTGTGCAACTGATTTCATAATCATCTGGCATGTATGCTTCTCTCACTTTGGAAACCATTCCCTTCCAAGTAGAAATAGGCTTCTTGCCTTCCTTTTCTCTCTCTGTCTAAATGAACTTCCACCATGTCAAGGAAGAACCTCTTAATATTGACTTTGCCACCTTCACCTTCTGTGCTTCAGTGACTCCATCACATTCAGTCCAATCCAATCCATGACTAGATCAGCTTCCATTTTCCCACTAAACAATGGTATGCCTTCAAGTGCTTTTCCACTCAAAGCCTTCAATGCCTTCAAGAAAGGCTCTTCTTGCAAAATAGGGTCAGGTTCAGGGATCTTGTCTTCCTCTGCAACCTCTTCTCTCTTTGGTACCCTTCCTTCCAACCTAACACTGACCTCATTGGTCTTGGTTTGCACATTATCCATTGCTTGCTCAAGTTGAGCTATTCTTTCCCTCAATAGCCTATTGTCTTCCTCCTATTCTTCAACCTTCTTGTCCAATTCTACATTTGTCACCATGTCAGTAGAACCACTAGACTCAATCTCTGACATATATTATTCTATCCCAAATCTTTTGCTGCTCTGATACCAATCTGATAGGGAGGTTGAATGAAACAATCACAATTTCATGCTCTAAGTCTTGTTGGAAGACTTCTAAGGTGTCTCTCTCCACCACTTCAACCTATACGACCTTTCTTTACTTAGAATCCCCTGGATTTTCCTTGCCAACCCCAACTACCAACATAATTCTTCCTACCAAGTCCACCTTGGTACAAACTTGCAACTCTACACTTAGGCCTTAATCCACCCTAAAGACTATAATCCTCCAAAATCTTGAATTTAATCTTGTAGGGGTGTGGAGGTATTTCTAATGACTGTAATCCATCCTACTATGGTTCTTGAAGGTCCATCTGACTCTATTTCTTGGTTGCTTCCACCAAACCCTCATTTAGGTTTTAAAAGGCTACTAGCCCTAGGAGCCCCAATTAGGCCTCCTTCGAGAAAATAAGTTAGTTCTCAAAAATTTCCAAAGAACACCCCAATCTTTTCTTGGGATTCCTGCTTCATTTTCCCACCTCTCAAGGATTTTTGGGGTCTTGGGTCTCAGCTGTCCGTACAACGCCCTAACCTAAAAATGGGAAAAACTAGGTCTTTTAAGCCCTTTCCCGGCTTCTTTCAAACTGTCAAGTTTTCCTCACATCAGATGAATTGATGGAGCTTCCTCCTCCATGCTATGTCATGGAAAGACACTCATCTATCTTCTCCAAGTAGTGATTTGTCAAAAAGTTGACACCCCTACAATTTAAGTGCTCTGTACTAAGGTCTTCCCTAGCTAGACTCTTTCCTGGCTCACCTAGGGCAAGACTTTCCCAACAATACCTGTACTTTCAAAGAACCCCTACAATATTTACAACCATGGAGTCTAGTCACTATTCCCAAAGGGCCGTACAACTTGTATAGTGGGAAAGTGAACTAACACTCCATTTTCACAAAACTGTCTGGTTCAGACCAACAACAGTGTAGAAACAAAACTATTTACAAATGTAGACATCCAAATTTGGACACTTAATTTATCCAAATTTATCACTTTTCGTCTAAGCATCCTCTTATTCGAGTTAATTAAGTAATATTACTATTATTTAATTAATATCTTTAATTCTGCCAAATCCCTAAGGTATTGAATTAATAATTAAATACCTTACCCTCCTTAATCCTCCTTTCATCAAATAAATTAAATAAATAATACATTTATTTAATTTCTCACATGTCATTTTCACCTAATTTTTTCATTAGGGATGTGCACATGCCTAATCCTTGATTAGGATGTGTCACATCCTCCAACTTTTGCAAGTTGGCTTCTAATCCTCATTTACCTTCTATTACTGATTAATTAATCTTAATCAGTACCTTGGTCAACTCCCTCCATCCCCCAAGGAATTTTTAATTCTTTTTTATTCCTCCTAGAATCCCCCTTTCCCATGTGAATTTTTAATTCACATTTATATATTCTAGATTCCCCTCTTTTATATGTGAATTTTTAATTCACATTCTATCCTTCCAAGGCTTCTAGAATCTTGGACTTGTCACAATCTCCACATGTGACCAAGTCCCACCTTTTTGGGAGCCCACCTTTTACCCTTTTAATTCACATTTATATCCCCAACCACCTTTCCTTTTCCCATGTAGATTTTTGAGGAATTCCAAAATTCCTCAAATGTCCCTTTCACTCCCACTTGGGGACAAGGAATCCCTTTTTGAGGAAATCTCCTCACTCCCCAAGGTGCTTGTCCTTCCTCCACCTCATGTACCTTTTTGACACCTCACCTCCATCTCATATCCCCTTGGCCACTTCACAATCCACATGTCAAGATGTGAGGGCTTGTGGGTTCTCAACCCACCATAGCCCTTCATCTTGGCCTTGTTGGATCAATCTTGACCATTGAATTATCTAGAGAATTCAAATTCTCCTATAAATACCCCCTCCTCAAGGGCATTTTCAAGACTTTTGATTTTCATAACTACATGCTGCCAATTTGCATTCTCAATCCTTTGCCAACATTTAACCATTTGATAACTACATGCTGTCAATTTGCATTCTCAATCATTTTACCATCATTTAGCTATTTACTCTAATCATTTTGCACATTCAATCTTGCATTTAGTCATTCAAGAAATCATCTAAGGAGCACACAAAATCATTCCAAGCAAGGGCCAATCAAGGAGACATCAACAGCAAGGAAGGTGAAATCATTTGCATCTTATTTTGTCTATTTTCCTTATTGCTTTATCACTCTTTTGGATAATCTTGAGGTGTCCTTGGTCTTTTATCACTTGTCTTTTAAGTTATTTTGCACATTAGAGTAGGATAAAATTCTTAGGTTCACAACAAATAATGCTAAAAATGAATTAGAAAACTATCTAAATGCCACACAAAGCGTGAAGGATAGCTACACTACATCCTAGACTAATTACAGTGCCCTGTTCAATCCATTAAAGCAACACTTCAAGCAAAAATCAGAAAATTAGCACACAAACACAACTGTTTTCCTTGAATTCACAAAACTTCAAGATAATACAAGTTTTTCCAACCCTGATCCAATGCCGAGGCATTCCATAAATAGGTCACCTAAAAAAATTATCTCTCCCTTGGCTCTCCTTGGCTGCTTGTAGCTCCCATTGAGCATTATTTGCAAAAAAATGAAAAGAAACTCCTAAAAATCCTAAAAGGTCAAAACCTTACTTGTGCAAAAGCCTTAGGCCTATCCACTGGTCAACATGACCTTCATCAGATGATCAACACCCAAACAAAAAAATTCCATTAAGGCTTACATCCAAATGAACTAAGTTTTATTGCTTAGTTGTCCTAGACAACCTGTGAGATAACCTATGGGTGCTCCTGCGCCAATGGATTCATGAAATGTAGGCGACGCCTTCGACTCTTCAACAATTAATGAAGTATATTTTCAACAATAAAGTTTACATAGTCAAGGGCGACGGGTGATCCCACAATACTAGTTTACAATTTTTGGCCAAACTGGACACTGAACTGATTTTTTCTAAATAAATCTTCACTTTTGGGCACCTATAGCGGCTAAACTGTGAGGAATTTGAAGATGATGCAAACTAGTGATTTGTGAAATTTTGTCTATAGATTCTAAATATTGTTTTTTCAAAAATTTTGGAATCAGATTGCACTTCTTTTTCCATCTTTGAAAACTAGTTTTTTTCAATAAACACCATTTTTAAGGAGTGATGCTCAACGTATACAACATAACTTTTTTTCCATGAAGGATAAAATTCTATTTTTTTGAATTTAGATTTATCACTATGATATTTAGCACTTTTATTTGGTTTCATAGTGTTTTATTGAATATTTTTTCCTTAATCAAGTTTCGAAATCAAACCAATTACAATTCAGACATAGGCGGATTGTATACAACATAACTTTTTTTGTATGCATCAAAATTCAATTTTTCTTTTTATTATCTAGTGAATAGATATTTTATTTTATTTTTGATAATCTACTATTTTTCCACATGTGTAGAATAGAGAGTTTTATTTTCAATGAAAAACCTACATTTATAAGAAATAAAAAATAAATATAATAATAAAATTAAATTTATTTAAAATTATAATTTTTGGGAAGCTTATAATAAGGAATACATACTTACAATTTTATTTTTTTAAATATGAATTCATTTGATCCCCGAAAAGGTAAATCAAAAGTGGTTTTTTATCAACATTTTGATAGGTGCAAAGGAGACTCTATTATAGGTATGGTTTAAAACTAGCGAGGTTCTATCAAAGGGGGTTTGATCTAAGGTGGTTCGATCAAACCCTCTTCAATTGGAATCCCTTAAATGGAACTTTTCAAGGCTTAAATCATTATATTTTCTAAAAATATGTGATTTTAGTGAAAATCAGTATCTCCCAAAAATTGTAAACCGGTATTGTGGGATCACCTTGACCCTAAACATGATTTTTTTTTTCACATTGAGAAAGATAAAAAAGTCTCGTGAAAACATTGATACCAACTTCAAAAGTTGAAATCATGCAAGAACAAGAACAAGAAAGGAATACTAAAGAAGTCATAGAATTATTGGAAGATGATTGTGGTTCCTTAGATTTCACACCAACATTCATGGGAGAATATAATATGGCAACAAAATAACCTGAAAAGGAAAAAGTACCAATGGTAATGTCAACACAAAACTCAACGGAACCCTCACAAGCATCTACTTCACCAACTTTAGAAGAAGACACAAGTTATACAACAAACTTTGACGAGGTGGACTATGAACAACCACCGAATCCGAAAGAGATGGAACAAATTTATGGAAAAGGTTATGAGCTCTTGAAAGAACTTGGTTACAATGGAAAAGGATGTGGAAGAAAGAAGAAGGCATCCATGTTCCTATAGAGCCTTAACACACAAGAAACAAAAAGTGGTCTTGGATATTTTCCATCTAAGATAATGAAAGCTACAAAAATACCTTCACTAAACATCAACACCATCATGTGTAGTTCCTATAAAACCCTGCCCCACAACCTAGAGGATGATGCAACACTGCGGAAGCACAACTAATTTTTTTCTTAAAAAGAGTAACAATGATAAGTAAAGTAATCTACTCTAAACACATACATCCTCTAGGCCACGTAACACGCCTACATGTGAATCCCAAAAATTACAAAATAAATCTAACCATAGCATATGAAATTAACTCATGATAAACAACATACATCAAAGCATTAATCCATTGCATAATAAATCTAACACATAGAAATGTAATGAACATATTTCCATAGATACCACACCATATAACACAATATATACAATTTAGTCCCATAATGAATAGATCATACATAATATTACAATTACAACACAAGGATCCTCCTCGATTACAAATGAGGAATACAAATACATAGTGTCCTACTGTTACAATGAATATAAGAGAAGTACAAATCCATAGAAACACACAAGCTTCTAAAACTAGTAGATCCCGCCATCACGAACAGGAAGAGAAAGCCCAACAGTGTAAGGTGCACGATCCACCTAGTCGTGTGGTACCTATAGGCCCAACCCCTGTGCTAGGAGATAGTAAAAGGCTACCAAAACAAACCCACTACCTCTAGACACAGGCAATAAACAAACTACACTGTACCAATAAACACAAAACATAAGGTTACATTTCTTCCAAAACCACTGAATCAAGTACATCCACTGTACAATACAAACTGATTGTTGTCATAGGAGGAGTGTCATCACAAAGGTTGCATTGGTTATCCTAAGGAGATCTTCCTAGGTCTCGGCCCCCATCTTGGGTTATCCTAGTAACCTCTCATGAACTTTGGCCCCACATGCACACCAGTGCGAAATCAATTATCTTGCGAGAATACAAGATAATGATCTTGCCATTCCAGGCCTTTCTGACTCATCTTAAGTCTAACACAAGCCCTTGAGCCAATGAGGGAGGCTAAATTATCTGGTTAAATGTATTAAGCTACTCTTTCCCCTAATATAGGTTATTTAATTTCCACTAATTAAACTGACTCTCACATGAGTTGTCGTAGGACCACTTTGTGTCCCGACCCCCATTGAAAGCCACTCCCCTATCGATAACACAATAACTTATTCCACAACCCAAGGGTAGACAATGCACTAAAACTGATAACAAATAACCACCACATCTCAAGAGGAAACACATCCCTACGGATGTCAAATACTAAATCCCAAATACGTGTACTACCCAAGGAAATCTCAAAGGGTGAACAAAAGATGCAACAACCCTTTCACAATTTAACCAACTCTGGAAGGCTTACATTTTCTCAACAACAAATATCCTCCCAATTCACAATTACATAAATACATGTAATTAAAATAAACAACTCATGTAATTAAAATCACTACCATTCGGATTCCTAAATCCAATAGATCAATATCTCATATTTGTTGAAAAATGAGGTGTTTTCTTAGCTTAATACTCTGTAAAACTTCAAAATTGATGTTCTATGTAAGTCTTTTATTTGTTACATAAATTCTTTGTGGATGATTATCTCGATTAATCCATTTTACTGTTGTAGAATGTAGAGATAATTATTTAGAAGAACTAGACAGGATAATAGAAGGATCACACAAGATATACCGTGGAGAAACCCTTTTGGGAAAAAACTCCACCAAGAATTATTCTATTATTCAAACTCTGAATTACAATAGCTCCAATTCTTGCTTGAGAATGCTTCTTCTGTCTTTATCAATCTTCTTCACACCTGCAATAACCAATCTCAAAACTCTATTCAACTTGAATGAGATATATAGACAATATGCAACCTTGTAATCTCCAAATGGTGATAATTACAATGCATAAGCACAAGCCCTTGAAAAGGTACACCATATCCCTTCAAGTAGAGTTCTTCAGTGAAGAATAAAGCTTACAGCATGTGCATCATGCATTTGGGTGTCCCAAACTGAAGCTACAACTTCTCCTTCACTTCAGTGATAATTCCAAAGCTATTCCTCAAAGATGGTGCCCAAAAGAGGGTCCCACTTAACAAAGCCTTTAGAAATATCTTATCATGCATTGGAGTTAATTCCAAGAAAGCACCTTGGGCGCCCAAGTTGGCTCCAAGTGATTTCTTGTTAACTGAAACATTTACTCAACACCATTCCCAAAGAATGGTCATCCTTTGTTAACTGGAAGTAGTCCCCGTTATCTGTCATACAAATCAATGTTATTAGCCATGCATTACAAGTTAACTGAAGCTAACTACATGCAACTCAAAATAACCAACATGCATGCAACATGCACTTGCATGCAGCTGAAGATAACTAAACTGAACTGAACTAAACTAAACTAAACTGATTCTGAACTGAACTGAACTGAACTGAACTGAACTGAACCGAATTGAACTGAACTGAACTTAACTGAACTGAACTTAACTGAACTTCAAGCATGCAAATATCAAATCCTAACTTCTAGGATCTTTACATGCATTCAAAAGTGTTAACTGTTACTCCGTATAGTTAACTGGACTCAAGGTGAGTTTCACCTTACCATGTGTGCACCCACATGCTCCTATTATTTAGGAATAAATACAAATGTCAATTTCATGATTTATTTCATCCAAATATTAATCTCATACTAATTTTAGTGTTGTTGAACACATTCCAAGAATCTAGGAGATACATGAAATAATTAATGTTTTAGGATTTGCAATTAAATGGCATCCTATTTCCAACAATATTTAAAATACATCGTTTAAGCAAAATCTTAATTAATAAATCAACAACGAAATAAAACTAAATGTTTAATTTTTAGTTTCACAATTACTCATAACAATTAACTCAATTTCACAATTAAAATAATCAATCATTTCAATTTAACTAATCGTGTTTGCATGCATCTATTGTAATAACTGTAGACACCTAAATTTAGACACTTGATTTATCCAAATTTATCCTTTTCGTCTAAACATCCCCTTATCTGCATTAATTAAGTAATATCACTATTATTTAATTAATCCCTCTAAAGTTCTTCTAATCCTTAAGGTATCTAGTTAAATAATTAAATACCTTCCCCCTTTCATCAAATGAATTAAATAAACATTTATTTAATTCCCTTTATATCACATCCTCCATCATTTTTATCTAAGCCTAATTATTCTCCTAATCTCATCATTAGGATGTGCACATGTCTAATCCTTGATTAGGATATGTCACATCCTCCAACTTTTGCAAGTTGGCCTCTAATCTCTCTTAGCCACCTAACCCTCCTCTAATCCTTCATTAACTAGCCTAATCAACCTCTCAAGGAATTTTAATTCCTTTTATCCTTCCAAGGAATATTAAATTCCTTTTACTCTTCCCCATGTGATCTTTGACTTGTCACATCAAGTCACATGTGAAATCTAACCCTCTTCTAATCTTCATTAATTAGTCTAATCAAGTACTTGCACAACCTTAATCACTTAATTGAGTCAACCCTATTAAATGATTTTCTTTTTGGACAAGGCATCTCCATTCCCCATGTGAATTTTTAATTCACATTTAATCCCCCAATGCATTTAAAAGAATTTTAAATTCCTTCTCTCATCCCTATTAGAATATTTGAAGAATTTTTAATTCCCCACTCGTCCTCTCACCCACATGGGGACAAGTACCTCCTTTATGAGGAGATCTTGTCCCAATCCCAAGGTACTTTGTACTCCCTCCATGTCATGTCCTATCCTTCCACCTCATGAACACTTCACCCTTTTTAAGCCATATCACTTGCCACATGTCAAGATGTGAGGGCTTGTGAGTTCTCAACTCACCTTAGCCCTACATCTTGATCTTTGTGGCTCGATCTTGACCGTCCATTTCCCTAGAGATTTCTAAAATCTCTATAAATACCCCCTCTTTTCTCTCATTTTGGGGAGATCATGCATTGTAGACAAACTCTTGCAAAATTTTTCTAGAATCCATACTTAGCCATTTTCATGATTGCACCCACTTGCATCCATCTTCATATCACCATCTAGCTTGCATCTTGCCATCCAAGGAGCATACAATACCAAAGATCGAAGGGCCAACCAAATGATCGATTCAACACAAGGTAAAAATTTTCATTTGTTATTTTTATATTGTGTTGAATCCAACTAGGCTAATCTTGAGGTGTAGGTTGTTTTTGAAGGTATTTTGCATTACTTTGTTTGCTGCTCATTTTCTACCACTCAAATCCGACGTACTACTCTTTCCATGCTCATCTTAGTGGATAACTATAAGCTTGTGGATAGCCCATGGCTGCTATGGTAGGATAACTCATGGGTCTAGTGCATGTTATATGCTCGAAGCACCAAACTTGTAAAAATGTACAATGCACTATACTATCCAGCTCCTGGTAAACAAATCACCCTAGATCATAGTACAAATGTGCTAGCATACTGTGACCCTAGGTGTAGACAGTCCTATGTTGCTCCATGTCACAAATAATGTGAACCAATCCTCCATCTAGGTGGGCCCCTCATCTGTTAGGAACTAGTGTGAGTGTTGTAGTAATAATCATAATCCGTTGGAGTAGTGGCATCCGCGTGTGTAGTAGCCATCTAAGCTTAATGTGAGGCCTGATGCTCGACTCCTAGATGGGGTGCCCTAGATAGTATAAGATATCATCTCGCATCTCCTCATGTGTCTGCTCATTGACTGAGTGTACAACCTCACCCTAGATGGGTAATCGTAAGATGTGGTGTATGTCCTCTAAAGTAACAGTCATCTCCTCGAAAGGTAGATGAAAGGTGCAGGTATCAAAATCCCACCTCTCTACTAGGGCTAGCAGCATGGCATCATGATATCTCATCAATGGAATGAAATACACCTAGAATAATCATGTATCTTGTGAATACTAATCTCATCCTCTGACAGTTGTGTGATGAGGTCTTAGAGGAAATAAAATCGTTTGCCTTTGAGATGCTACCAGGCTCGGGGAGGGATCTAAATAATAAAATAAAGCAAAGTAAATCCTAAATATATTCATTAATAATTAAAAAGTAAACTAAAATTGCTCTAGGACACATGGGCCATTTTTGGACGGGGGGTTGTGGACACTTTAGAAATTTGAGGACACTTTGCACCCACAAGGGACGATTTGCGACAATGATGGATGCTTTGCAACTTTCTTTTCTAGGGTCCTAAAAATACTAAAAATACATGAAAAAAATACTGTAAAATGCATGAAAACTAAGACAAAGTAGCGAATAATCTATTCAATATAGGTCAGATCGCGCCCTGTGCCACCTCATCACAAAGAACATCAAGTTTGGGAGGCTTGTAAGTTTGTTTGATCGACATCCTAGATCACTCTGCACCAAGGTAAATTGCAAAAAGATAAATGTCAAAATGATAGATACAAATGTCATTTTCATTCATATATACCTAGTTTAATTAAAAAGATGCATATTTTACTTTAGGTATATTCCATTCAAATCAACATATTGGGGGCTAGAGAACTCCATTTTCAATACTGTTTATTCTGTTGGATTCGTAACTCTACTCCCAATCTCATCAATTGTCTATCACTATGCGGTATGGTACTTAGAAATACCCTATGATAAGACTTAAAGTAATTCGATGTGGTTTCGTGGCTACCTTGATTCCACCTCTATAAAGTAAGTGGAATTAGGGGGGCATCATCTACCCTTGAATTTGATTCTCTATAGAAGTTTGATAAGAGGATTTTTTAACGATTAATGAACCTATGTTGCAGGATGCGATTTCTAACATTATGGTTTTGTGGATAACTGTAGTGGGGGCTTCATTCTCCCTAATGAATCCATATGAGTATCCTTTTTATAGAGTTTGATTCAAATTCCTTTAACTTACATATGCACGTAGTGTCATATGGTCACTATAGTGGGGGATAAATGTAGTGTAGAAAATTGTACCCCTTTCTAGGAGAAAGTAAAATTCACACTTATTTGGACCCATTTTAGTGACCTCTTCATCTATTCATTTTGAAAACCTCATTAATAGGCCCTTAATACCACTTTATTATGTATCCCAAGGCCTATTTTACTTAATTTTATTTCATTCCCAACACCACAACCCACATTGAACAAATACTATAAATTAAATTAATGCCCTGATATTTGTGAAGTCCTAAAGTTTTAGGTTAGGACCCATTTCCCCATGGGTGAATGGGTCCTCATTAAGTGCCTTAAATTAAACTTTGGATATGTTTTTAGTGGCATTTAAAGCTATCAAATTCAAATTCACATGTCAACTTTTGAGATCTGATAATTGGGAAATTAGAAAGGAAGCCTATAAAACTAAGTCTCACATTCTTTTTACACTAGACAAGAAAGAGAAATTCACATGAGATCAAGTATTCATATTCAAGATCAAAGGAGAAGTTAACCAAGCATTCAAAAGTGAAGTCTTGGAGAAGCATTTGAGTTGTTTTTTTAGGTCTTCAAGCTCATTTTGATATCAAGATCAAGCATTGCCAAAGGATTGGTGATAGATGCCTATAGAGGATCATGATGGATTCTAGGTTTTGGGAGATGCGCAAGACATTTAGCCAAGCCTAATGACTTGTTTCCTAAGTGATTCCATCTTCTATTATCTTTCTACTTTCAGCCTAAAGGAAGCTATAATTGGATTTGTAACTTATCAGGGTGATTTCAGATCTCCCAAAGTAGGTCTTCATCATTGTGCATGTTCATTTAGGGATCCTATTCTAACACATTTGAGTAGGGTTTCTTTGCATAATTTGTTTCTTAATCTTAGACACACTTAAGGTTAGGATTACACACACATTTCATTTTTAAAATATATGTTTTCCATCAAGGTTTAATTACCAAACTTGGGGTTTGATCGAGGCATACCCCTATCACCAATAAACAATAATTTTGTTTTGCAGATTTTACATAGATCTAGATTTGGGAGCGAAGGTACAAAGTTACAAGGAAGAATTGCAAGTCTCAAACCTCAATCTTAGATTCAAAGTGTTCCAGAAAATTCTACTAGGACCCACTCGCCCTAGGGTGAATGAGTCA
Source organism: Sequoia sempervirens (assembly GCA_007258455.2). Classification (NCBI taxonomy): domain Eukaryota; kingdom Viridiplantae; phylum Streptophyta; class Pinopsida; order Cupressales; family Cupressaceae; genus Sequoia; species Sequoia sempervirens. The sequence continues at coordinate 400,917,555 of VDFB02075321.1, forward strand.
CTATTCAGCTTGTAGATACAACAACTTGTGAAAGGTGCACAACATTTATTCCTCTTAGATTTCTAGAAAAAATTTGTTGGTTCCTTTAGTTCTATGCATAATCTATTAGATCCATGTTGTAGATTGCATTTTGGAGTTGATTTGCTATTTTTAATCTTTCTCCCCAAAGTGTTGTTTGGCCTAGACCCCCATCCTTGCCAAAAAGGGAAATTTGTAGATTCACACTTTGACTAGATTCACCTAAGGGTTGATAGTCATTTCATTGTGTGGATCTCATTTCCTAATGAAATTAGAGAAGTAGGACCCCTTTTCCCTCTTTGGATACACTTTTCCATTTTGGGAAACCCTAGGAGCACCCTATTTTTCTATGTTTCAATACCTATATAGGTTCCCCATAAATAAGAAGATGAGAAAAATGAATAACGACAAAAAAAATGAGAGGAGATCAATGAAGGGATGAAAAAAGAGAACATAATGAATGCAAGAATACAAAGAAATATCTAGGAGTAAGGTAAAATAATCTTGATTATTACACCAATTTGATCTCATACACATTTAGTTCAATAATGTGTTAGGGTTTATAGGTAGGTTGGAGCAATAGCAATTATCAATTATAATGTAATTAACATAATTTAAAAAATGATTAGATAAAAAATAGGAAATTAACATGGTGCACCCAATGTGAGATGCATCCATAGAACATTAGTCTAATATAATTTATTAACCAAGAAAACAAAAAATATAGAGTTACATTCACCCACAATATTGTTTACAATTGTGTGCCCATACAAAACCTTCTCAATCTATAATCCACACAACACTCCTATTATTGTGTGTTCATACACACACACTCGTGACTCTTTGCTTCAATCTATAGCCAACCAAGAAATAACCTATTTCTGGTAGTTATAAAAAGTTTTATAACCAAATTTATTAACAAAACTCCTTTATTAAAAATAGCCAATTTTTGTAGGAGAGGCTCTGCCCCCTACACTCCCCCATCGATTAATTTGGGGAGAAAACACAGCTGCCAAAGTTAGCAAAATTTAACACAGAGCATGCTCAATTGCCACAAACCAACATATTGACCTATGTACAAATATATATTTTTTGTTGTAGTCAATCATGTTTCATGATTTTCTTAGAATTTTACAATAATATTTGTAATATAAAAATTGTTTAAATGTTAATAATTAAGTATAATATTTTGATTTTATTATATTCTTATTGGTCAAAATTTAAGTTGTAATAAATTTCAAAGTGTAATAAGTTGTGGATGTGAATTTCATCACACAATAGGACTAATTTTTATGAAAAGTGTTTGGGAATGGTATAAATTCATATTAATATGGCTTGGGCTTTACAACCTCCCATCATTGAGTTGATGCTAGTTTTGATGTATATATTTTTGTTGGAAAGGTATTTTGACAAACAAAAAGAAATGGTGGTTCCATTTTTCTAGTGTCGGCTGTGCATGACAAAAGACGAGCCTAAATTTGGATAAGCGAAATTCCTCCCTCCAAGCAAGTGCCACTACCAACTCATTTCTCTTCATCATTCAATTTTCTCACTCTATATATGACTATAATTAAGGATTAACTACATCCTCTTTGAATATAATTTTATAAAATGCACCCCAAACTTCAAATATAATATAATGATATAAATTTTATATTTTAATTTAAATATATCTTAATTATTGAGCAAGAAAGTAACTACTATTATTTATATTATTTGCAAAGGCAACGGAAATTATAATCAAAATCAATAATACAAGCTTCAATGTAGACAAAGCGATCTTATTGTCATCATTTCTCTCTTTGTTCACTCCAAACTTGCATTAGAAAATAAAATTTTCTTTGCAATCAGAAAAAGTGTTATGGTCTCATGTAAATGATAATAAGATCATTTCATTTAGCTAAAATGCCAATAATACAAATGCTTCCTCTAATTCAATTTTTTTTCTTTCAAATATTTATAGTTTTCCATAATGAATTATTCACCACCAAGTGCTCTAATGACCTTTGTCATATCTACCATGTAATAATTAGACTAAAATTGACAATACTAATGCACCAAATTGGACTCAACTACATGAAAATATTGAGGCAAAACTCACTAAAATATTTCACCATAAAATTGAGGGATTTCTATTTTCTTCTTTTTTGAAGTCAAGTCTCATGCTTGGAGTTGGAGATTGATGCCAAAATTCAAAGAGTTGGTCCATTTCAACTTTGTTTAAAAGTAAGTTTAACTAAGTAGCTTGAATTATGAGAACTATATGTTAGGCTATTAAAATAGATTTTCACTCTTGAAGGAGATTAAGAGTTTATTTCCAAATGGCATGTTCATAACATGGAACTTTTTTTGAACTAAAGGGGTATGGAGTGGCAGCGTTTGAGCGAGAGGAGGAGCGGGGCTCCTGATTTGAAATCTTTTGGCTAGGATGGTGATGGCGACTTCGATTCTGACAAAGACGATGAGGATCCTTGGCTTCTTGGGTTAGATTTCCCGGCACTAGGGCCTTGCGATTGGCTCTTTGTGGAGATTGAAGTGGTTGGGGTCTAGTTTTTGACACCCTTCGTTCTTATTGACCTTGGTGGTTTAACTGTTTTGTTGGTTCACACAGTTCACTAGCTATTGGTGTCTCTTGGGGAGTTGTTGAAGGTCATTTTTGGATCTCCTCTCTGCTTTTTGTGTTGTTCGGGAGCAACAAGAAAGTTTTGGAGCCTATTTTCTTTTGATGGCGGTGTTGTTGCTTTCAAGGCAGAGCTTTATGTTCAGGTGGGATTTCCTAGTGCTGCTCGGGCTTGGTTGGTTTATCTGTCGGGCTTGGGGCTTTCTAGCTGGTTTTGGCATCCTTGAGGGTTGAGGATGTTGGTTTTGTGCTTCACCTAGTTGTCTAGTGCTCTATTTGGGTCGATGACTGGGAGGTTGCTTTCTTGGATGAGCTCTTTCATCTGTGCTGGTGTCTCCATTCCTTCTTTGGGTGTTGTGCGGGGAGTGACCTACTCTTGGGCCTTCTATGGCTTATCAGTGCAATTTTCTTCGAGGTTTAGCCCTTTTCTTTCTCTTGGATTTTTTTTCTTGCCTTTAGGGGTTGTGGCTCTTTGGACTCTATTTTTAACTAGTATGGTCATGAATGCCCTGGTTTTTGTGTTGTTGGGGCATGATCTTTTGTGGTCCCTTTGTTGTTTGGTTATGTTCTCTAGGGAAGGATTTTTTGTCCCTTGTTTTGTCTGTGTGTTGTGGGTTGATCTATGCCTGGATGTTCTTCTTAAGGAAGTTGTCATGATTGTTGAGCTCTTTCTAGAGCAACCTAGTATTTTCTTATGCCTTTATTTATCGGGGGTTGCTATTCTTTTAAAGTTTTTTTGTTTGGCTCTTGGCCTCCCTGGTGTGTGGAGTTATGGATCTGGTGTACAGGGGTTTGAGGTTCATTCTTGGGCTGAGTAGCTTTATGTTTTTATTCTGAAGGCTCAATTTTTTTTGGGTTTTGTCTGGTTGGATGAAGTGTATTTATCTATCTTATTTCTGCACTCTGTTATGCCAAAAGAGGTTATGTTGGTCCATCCTTTTGAAGTCTACGTTCTCTCTAGATCTACAGGTGGGGTCTTCTATGGAGGTGTATACTTCTCCCATTGAGGCAGAGCCCTCTTCTATTGAGGTGGAGATGGTGGTTGTAGATTTGGTGGAGATTTTGGTCAGCTTGTTCCTATCGAAGTGGGCTTGTGTGGGTAGTTGTGTGAAGGCTTTGGAGGGTGGGGATCTCATTTCTTCTCCTATAGAGGGGAGCTCTCTCCTATTGAGGTGGGGGTGGGAATGACTCTAGTGGGGTGCTGCAACAAGATGGTGGATGTGCTTCAGTGTTTTAGTGTGCTCTCTAACTCCCCCATTGAGGTGGGGATCTCAGAGTTGCTGGTGTTTTTTATTATGGGGTTGAGGTTGATGGTGCTCTTTACCATTAAGTTTCCTTTTGTTCTTGGCTTAGTGATGTCTTTTTGAAGCCGATGGTTTACTGATGCCTAGCTGATGCAGGTGGGTTCTATGTTTACTCAAGGTTTCCAGGTCCTTGTTAAAATTTGGTTGGTTAGGGATCTTGCCCCTCTTTTTTATTTGATGCAACTTGTGTAGTCATGTCTTCTTGTTAACTATTGTTGTTGTTTTGCTACTGATTGTATGTGATTTATCTTATCTATAGCTTGCCTACCTTAGATAGGGTTACAAATCCCTTCAAAACCGATTGTAATGGGTTTTGGGGCCCCATCAAAACCTGCTTTTCCTATAATAAAAAACATGGAACTGTTTTTATTTAACATGTAATGCATGTGGGCCTTGTATATATGGGCACAATTTTGATTAAATTTTGATATTATTATAGTTTTGATAAGAAATAAATGTCAAGGCACTTATCCAAGGAGTAGTTGGATTCCTTCCCATTGCAAGGTCCCTAGTTTTTTAACCATTTTCATTTATCATTTGTTGGCATATACATGGTTCGGTAATTTGTTTCAATTAAGATTAATGTCACATTGTCTTAACTAAGACTTGTATATCTAATGAGTTTTGTTAGTATAATTTTTTTGTACTAAGCGAGATCATTAATGTTAACACATTTTTACTTATTTTATATTAATAAATAAATAAATATTTTTGTATTTACATACATCAGTTTTGTACATATGTAATTATTGCAATTCATTCAATTACATTTATTTTAGTCATTTTATGAGATTGCTTGTGTGCACCACGGAATGAGGGGATTCATTTTGGTGTTCACTTTAAACCATAAACTTTTATTTATTAGTAAATATGTTACAATGTTATTCAAAGGTCCCCCAAAGTCTTACAAATGAGATTTTATTATACAAACATAAATAAAAATTAGCTCAATAAATTCATTTTGGTATACAATATCAATATTGTACTTGTAGCTAACAATTGATCTTTGCATCTTTAATATAGAATTTGTTGTGACGTAACTATTTCTTCTTTTTCTATGTAAAATGGTAACTATGTTTTTTCTTCATCCAAAGATAGTACAACTTTCCTAACGAGGAGCTATAGGTGGAAGAAGATCAACCTTTTTAAGTGACAACTCCAAAACTATCCTACCAAGGAAAAAATCATTATATCACCACTTGACAAAACTACACTAGGTACAATGCAACCCTTGTTTATATATTCCTTAAATGTAAATAATTTTAATATGTCACTTATGGGTCTTTTCATTGGCAGCATTTTGGGTGGTGGCTTCCTTTATGTTCGACACCTGTGCTGCACTTTCATGACAATGCCTTGATTCATGTATAGTTGACTACGGCCCTGGTGCAAGTGCTTTGGTGTTCGTGCGATAGGTACATTGTCTCTAATCACACATGCATGGGCCTTAATTTTCTGATATCCGCATTCAGGGTGGTGCTTTTTTCAAGTTTTTTAAGCAGTTATAGATGGTAAATTTTGTATTTGCTTGTTGGGTTGGTTCATTTGGGCTTGCCATGGATAGTCTCTTGTGAGTATTCATTCTGCCCCCCTTTGTGGAAGTGAGGGTCCACTAAAATTGTGTATATAAATTGATCTGAATTGCTTTTATAGTCCACTGTCCACAGGTTGAAGAAGCAATTGTATGTGTTTTGAATAGGGAGTGGCTTTAGATGCATACCATGTCCCTGCCACACGAATTAGCCTCCTTGTTCGTGTCCAATCTCATGGACATCTTGTGGTGTAATGAGACAGCAAAATTTATAGCAGGTAGCTTCCTTCTACCCCATGTTTGTCCGATGTATTTGTTGGAACTTGCATCGGTAAATTATGATCTATGAGCGGCGTCAAACTTGGTTGGTGGTATTGTTTGTAGGGAGGCGCTCATGTCTTCCTCAACTTTGCATGCTATTCTGGGTGATATGATGAACGATCTTTTGGCATCCTGCTCTGGTATGTTTAGGTCTCACCTTCGCTCTCTGAGGCTGTCTCTGGGTTATTGTTTTATGACCAAATTGAAGAATCTTTTTAAGGCAGTGCAGTTCTTGTTAGATATGCTCTGGAAGACCCTCTGTATGCTCCATATTTCGCTCCGCTTGCTAATTTGGATTCATCAGAAGAAAGTGGAATTCGTTAGGGCTTTGTTAGTTCTTCTGGCAGTTGCTTCGACTCTCCCTGCATATTTGTAGTCTTTTTTTCTTCAAACTTGTTTATGGCCAGTTATTTTGTTTGGGTTCGCCTTGTTTTGGGAAGCGCATGTAATGGATTCAGGGGCTTATTTTGATGGAAATTGCAGATCTTTTCTGCTCTTTTGAATGTATGTAATCTTTTTCTAAAAATCAATGAAATCTTTCTTACAGTGGCTCACCACTTTTACAAAAAAATAAAATAATTTTTTTTTTAATATGTCAACTAATTAAAATTAAGAATAAGGTGGTCAATTGGGAAAGATGCAGATTTATTGATGTGGCAACTTTGGTTGGGAATGATGGTCAAGTGCTTCTAATAGAGTGGGATCCAACTGGTTCTACCCCTTCATATAAAGGTGGCTTTGTTAAGAAAAAGGAGTCTCTTTTGTTGGGTGTTGGCAAAGAGAAGTGTTGCTTCCCATCTTCTATGGCTTGTGCCTCATGTTATTTGTGTTGGTGTGGATATAGTATATTACCTTTAAACTATTTTCATATTAGGTTTGTAATGTCACTAATCTAGAATTATTAGAAATATATAATTTTTGTGTATTTTTTTTATATTTTCAACAAAGTAAAAGAGAGAAATAAACTATAATTTAAAAAGTACTCTCAAACCTCCAACGATTTTCAAATAATTTTCTTTGATTATTTTATTTGTATTTCATCAAAAATAAGGGTTGATTACCAAATCCTAATTACTAAAAACATACAAATATTAGTGACAAACATCAAACTTACCAATTTTTATATTACAAATACGATATAAGCATTGACTACTTATGGAGAGGTGATGTGATGAGTGGATCAATATAGGAGTTGAAGATTAGATTTATACCAAAGACCACTTGCAAAAACAATGAAAACCTTCCACAAGAGAGTATGCAAGAAATGAGCTTGATTGATATTAAGATCTATCAAATATATGATGATGAGATATGTTATAAAAGTGTACAATGACCTTGTTTATATAGACAAGGTGTGATGAACTACCTAATGCAAAACATTAAATGTCTTGTGTCATTATTAAATGACTTATTACACTAGAATTAAATAAAATTTAAAAAGATACGATAGGATAAGATATTATCTGAACAAATAAGACTTATAGAAATATGCCTAGGAACTAAGTGGACTTGTTGATATTTTACCATTTTTGACAAAATTAGTCATTAGAAAAGGGGTTTAGGTATTCTTTATAAAGTTTAAATTTTTAATCCCAAGCTTATAGTGAGTCTTAAGAACCAAGATGAGCAAAAAGAGAAAAACAAATCATTTTTTTGTTCAACCCTTGCTGCATCCCACATAGAAGACTTGTTCTTTGGGTTTCAAGGCTCATGGCATGAGATAAGAGTTTTTTTGTTCTATATTGAAGGTTTCCATAAAATGTGGCATGAGACCAACAATTGGTTATTCTAGGTTAGGACTCACATTGCAGTTTGGAGGAGAGAAATGTGGTATGATGCATGGAGATGGGAGTTTGTTTCACCATGTAGTAGAGACCAAGCTCGAGATAGGGCACACTGCATGAAGGAAGAGAGATTTTGGACATTGTAACAAGCCATTCACATACACCCTACATGGTTGATCTCTGCATTCTACATGTATGTTTGTTGTTTCAAGAAGACCTTGACAAATAAATAGAATTTCATAGATACTCATTCTTAAGGGATGGCAATCAAGAACATGTTTTTATTTTATGTTTCAAAATACCTTCCACATCTTGTTACTAGTCGACCTATTCCTTGTGCAAAATCCATCAAATAGTTGAATGTTTCACATAACACTCCATTTAAATGAATTATGAAGGGGTGACTATTGCTAGCAAATGTTCTTTAAAAGGTCATTAAAATAGGAGTTAGTAGTGTCTCATGTATTAGGTTTTAAAGAGTGTCTATGAGCATAGAATGGTCTAGTACGTGTTTGCAATGGAATACAGATAAAAAAGCTACTTAATGATGATCAACTAGACACATAAGTAGGAAGATAGATAGGTTGGTCTGAGCCACCTTCTAGATTTAGCAAAAGGGTGATTAGTGAAGACCATACATTTGAAGAGAAACCATTTACAAGAGATTACATGAATAAGGAAGATGATATAGAGTCTTTAATTTTTTGAATCTTGATACTGGTAAATAATTTGAGGTTAACGACCCATTTATTTTGAGACAATGGGTAGAGGTTTTAAGCATTAAACAATGACAATGGGTATTGAGCTATGAGCCTTATACAACCCATAAGATGAATAAAGATATGGCAGTCATGCCACAACTAAAACAAGGGATAAAATTCCTGGATAATATTTATGTCAAAAGGATGAGAATCCATGAAAGAGTATAGTGGACAACCCTTGAGCAAAAAAAAGACAATCAACTAAAACCTTGGAAATAGATTGGCCAAAGGAAGTTTGATGATAGTGAGAGAGATAAGGATGAGAACTTTGTTTAGGCTAGACGCTACCACTATTTTTAACTCTACCAATGTAATTGAGAAAATTAAAAATACACATGTATGTTGTGACATTGTAGGTTGGGCGACATAAGTGAGACTAGTTTAAATATAATCTTAATTAAGAATTTGTTAGATAACTTTTTTTTAAGATATTAATCTTGATTATTGTGAACATTGTGTGTTTTGTAAATAAAACATAATATATTTTCTTTTAGATAGTAATAAACCTAGGATTAAATTTGAGATTATTCATTTAGATGTTTTTTGTTTTTGGTCATGTGGATATTGAACTTATTGGAAAATATAAACATTTTTTGTACTTCATTGACGATGTTTCAAGATTTATGTAGATTTATTTTATGAAACATAAATATGAAGTTTTCACTAAGTTTAAGGAATTTAAAGTCTTAGTTAAAATTAAATCAGGTTGTAAGATAAATTTTTTAAGATAAACAATGAAGGGGAATATTGTTCTAAGGAATTTTATGAGTATTTTAAGTGTGCAAATATTGTTAGGTAGAAGACTACTCCATACACTCCTCAACAAAATGGGGTGGTAGAGAGGATGAACTAAACAAAATGGAAAGAGTTAGGATTATGTTAAGTGGTTCATAGTTGGATACATTATTTTGGGTAGAAACTGTGAGTATTTATTATTACTTGTTAATAAAATCTCCTTGTAGAGCTCTTGATTTGACACCTTATAAAGTGTGGATAGGTAACAAACCTTTTATTTCATATTTAAGGGTTTTTAGCTATGAGACTTATGTTCATGTGCCTAAAGAAAAGAGGTCTAAGTTGAACCCAAAAATAGAAAAGTGATTTTATTGGATATCCTGAGGGAACAATAAACTTTGGAATCCACTAAGCAAGAAAATTATCTATTCTAGAGATGCAATTTTCAAGGAACTTATTGTAGTTTTGGAAAATGTACTTTACATTTTCATACTATGTTTGGGACCCTTAATAAATTGGACTTAATTAAGCGTCTAATTGACTCAATTATGCATTTACAAGCCTAATTAATTACAATTTCCAAAAGGGGGATCAATGTTTAATTAATGCAATTATCATTTTTAACACCATGAAATGAATAGATCTTGGAAATTTAGGTTAGGACCCATTTGTCCTTGGGCGAATGGGTCCCCTTTAATTGCTAAATCCAAAATCTTAATACATTTTTGGAGGCCATTTTTATGATCCAAATTCAAATTTCAAATGTCAGCTTGTAATGTTTAATTTTTGGGAAATTAAAAAATTGTTTATAAATACAAAATCTTTTTATGAATTCAAATCTATCTAGAAAGAGGTGAACTTTACATGAGCAAGGATTATTGTCAAAGGTGTTCAAGAGTAGATTTATTGGTCATCTACAACAACATTCAAGATCTCAAGCATCATGTCAAAGTTATCTTCATTCATGCATGTTTTTGGAGCTATCATTGTGATGTAGGTTTCAAGCATTCAAGTCAAGATTCAAGTGTCAAGATCAACATCCAATCAAGCCATTTCATGCAAGATCAAGACCTTGGAGGGATGTGTTAGATTCTAGTCCTTCAAGGGTTTGGTGAGTTGCAAAATAGCAATTTTTCACATCATTCCTTTCATTTCAAGGTATAATTGTACCAAAATAGCATTTGACCAAGGCAAACCCCCATTCACCAAAAATAAACATTTTTTCCCTCTTGTGTGTGTGTTGCAAATCTTAGGTTGAAGAAGGATTGAAGATTGATCAAAAGTACAATTTTGCAAATTTGTCAAAGTTGTCAACATTGTCGTCAAGCCACAAAAAATCTCACAATTTAATTTTGAATTTCTAACTGTGAAACCTAGAGGAATTGAGAGTGAAAATCCAGGAGTAGTGAACTGTAAAAGAAAATTTTGAACCCCTGTATCAATATCCATTCACCCTTGGGCGAATGAGTCCTAGGAGAACACTCAACATAGAATTCTTTGTGATAGGTGCATAAAATCACATCCTTTAAATTTATGTTTCAAGTGTTGCATTGCATAATTGCATTCATTTGGTATTTTGCATTCATCTCCCAAAAGTGTAGTTCAAGTTGATTTACCCCGTCCTTGAAATAATTAGGAAACAACAAGATCTTCATTAAGGTTGACTCACCCAAGGGTTGAAAGTCAATCTTTCCCTAATGGATCTCTTTTTCCTAATGAAAGAAGAAGATAGGTGCATCATACCTCCTTCATATTGGTGAACCTATTTTTCTATGTTTTATTTTGGTGAACCTAACATTGTACATAAAAAATTATGAATTTGTAGTCCCTTCAAACCCTAGATCTAGGATTTGCATTGGTTTTCATTGCATTGAATTAGTTTGCATCTCATTCAAGGTTGTTAAAATTTCATTTGTTCGGATCTCATTTAGGTTTTAGGTTTGTACTTTACATCCTTTAAAATCTAAAAAATTCAAAAATTTGTATGCATATTACATTGATTTTGAATAGTACTTGTATATTAGTGTCATTCACATTCACAAATAGAGTCAATTGCATTTCAAAAAGTGTCATATTGTTTAGATCAATTGTCATTCATTTCACTTGCATTTAGACAACAAAAATCTAGAAAAATTAGTCATTGAAACTATAATTTATAGTTTGAAATAGGAAACCCTAGCATTGAACTTTAGACTCAGATTTAAATTTTTGCAACCCTTGACCTGGGACCCATTCGCCCTAGGGCGAATTAGTCCCTGTACAAACGTTGTTTCAAAATTTTGGGCTGTGATTTGTGTTGTGCCCTTAGCACACACGCCCCGTTCGGAACGGGGACCCTCTTTTCTTTCACCTTGTCGGGTCATTTTTGTCGTCGCCTCATTTTGCATGCCCCCCTCCCCCCCCTTTTTAATGTCTTGGATGGTCAATGATGCTTTAAGGACCCACCATAAATCGACCATGCCTTCCCCTTTTTGGTTTTGCTGCGTTCCGGCGCCTTGCGGAATCCCTCTGGTAGTTTGTCCCTGCCAACGGCTCCGGGCCCTTCCGGGCCCAGACGTTCGGGATTCCCTCACCGGGTTTCCCTACTAAACCTGCCGTTCCCGGCAGCGTCCGCTCCGCGTCCTCTCAGACCTCGGGGTCCGAGCCTCTGTTTGCCTTCTGCTTAAAACTTGTTGAAATTTTTCTGCGGCGTTTCGCTCTCCGGATCCCGAACCCCGGAGTTCCTCCTCTGGGGTTCCGTCTGTGTTTCGCCGTCTGTGACGGCGGACTTCCTGCAGCATCCCGCCCCTTGGGTCCCGTCATCCTTATCGCCAACCGCAGATTTTGGGAGCCCCGGTCTGCCGTGGGGTGTTCTGGGCCCGACCGTTTGGAATTTCGTGATGGTTCTGTTGTCCATGACAGCGGATCCCTGGCGGCATCCCGCCCTCTAGGCCTCGACCTGCTTCCCGCCGTCGCCGTTCAATCGAATGAAAACTTCAGCGGCTGCCGTCTCGCGCCTCCCCGGCCGTCCGGCCCCAGCTTTCCTGCCGCTGTCACCGACATTTGAATCCACCAACTTTTTTGCCACCGTACTTGCAATAAATGCGAACATTCATGGCGGTTAGGGGTATAAAATACTCACTCCGGCCGATCATTTTCATCTCACAGGATTGCAGTGAATTGGACAAACTGCTATTTGGAGCCCACCGTCTTCGACATCATCACGATCGTCTCCCTCAACATCATTTCACCAACCGTAGGTGGATCCCACATCTCCCCATATAGTGTGTTTGAGGTAGGCCATCCGTTTACCCATCTTGAGCTTTGTTTCATGATTTCGAGGGATTTAATTGAATGAACAATCATTAGGAGGGCATAAAATGATAGAACATAATATTGCACACAAAACCCACGTGCTAGAAAATTGACAAACCTCTTAGAAAACCCTCACTGCCAATCTGAGACTTGTCCTCGCTGTTGCCATTCTTCACACAGGGAGATTGCCTCCTCCGGGCCCGGGGCTTGTCCTGGCCATCCTAATTTAAACCTTGAACACCCGGTGGCGGCGATTCTTCCCTTCGGGCCCGGCCCGTCGAACTTCTTTCCTTGGAATTCTGTTCGCATTCTGCCGCACCAAACTGCAATCTCCCCCTTGCCTCCCGGCTGCCGGATCCCGACCATCTCCTCGTCGTAAAAACTTCAAGGTTGAATGTGCGTCTTATTGGCCTCTCGGGCCTGGGACCCCGGGGTTCTGCCTCTGGGGTTCTACGGGTGTTTTGCTGTCTTCCCCCCCACGAATCTCGCCCGACGTCCTGATCCGTGGGCTCTGCCTTCGTGTCCGCTGTTGACCTCTGGAAATTTAACTCAACATGTCCTTCGGCCCTTCGGGCTCCGGGCGCCGGGTCTCCACACCTCTTTATTCGCTGTCCTCACGGCGATGTCTCTCCATCCCTCCGGCGTCTGGGTTCCGCCCTTCCATCCGTTGCCGAGGTGTAAATAAAGTTCAAACGGCGGACCCCTCTCCTGGGCCTGGTCTTGCTCCTCGCTATCTGGACGTCCGTCTGACCTCCAGACCCCGGACCGCCATTCGCCATAGGATGTCGCTGAAAACTCTTAATGGCCTTTTGCTCGCTGGGCTCCGTGTCCCAGGATTCTCGTCCTCGCCCGTCATTCCAAACGAGAAGATCTTGCCCGATGTCCCGACCTCCGGGCCCCGCCCTGCTAATTACCGCCAGATTCAAAGTAAAAAACTTATAACGCCAGGCTCTTACTCTCAGAATTCCCCTCCTGGACTTCCATCCGATGTTTGCTGTTGCCGAACGGCGAAGTCCGAGTGCCTTCCCGGTGCCGACGGCCTAAGTGCTCAAAAATAAAATGATAAATTGTCGGCCGCCCTTTGGCCCTCTGGGCCTCGGACCCCGGAGTTCCATCTCCAGATTTCCGTCTACTGTCTGCCGCTACAAACTGCTCTCCTGATAGCTTTCCCACTTGAGACCTTTGAACTCTCCTAAATCGATCCAAACGAACCCAAATCTGGAATCCAACTTCGACCCACATGCTGAATTTCAGTCCTCTCCATTGCCAACCTCTTGAAATGCTGAAATCTAACCGAGGGAAGTCTCCGAGGGCCTTCCGCTGTGTTTTCCCTTGCAAACAGCATTCCTGCCAGGGAAGTCCGGCCCTCCGGGCCCGAATTGTCTAATTGCCCTTAATCAAAATATCAATAACATCTTGAGATGAAAGTTCATGATATGCTTGATTGATTATTTGAAATAGATGTTATTTTCAAGATGTTGACTAACATGAATGCTTTTTATGATCTATTGTGCTGACTTTGTCCTTGCTTGCAGAATATATGGAATCAGGTGCAGAAACTTCAGGGGCATCTGCCGAAGGGGACAAGGGGAAGAAGTCGGGAAGGACCTCTCGAGGGTAAGAGGACAAGCACCAGATGAAGTACCAATTCTAGGGCGAGCTGCTCCACTCAAAAGTCACCACAGACTGAAAGGAGATCACAGAAACCAACATTGGCCAGGTGGATATTGATGAATTCACGCAGAGAGTCAGGGTCAACTCGACAACAAAGAATGCTAGATTGATAAGGTAGAGTGGAATAGCTAAAACTGCTGGATTCCCTCCATCCCTCGTGGCGCCCGAATTAGTCATGGCTTGCCGAGAAGCATACCAAACCTATACAAGAACAATTATTGATAAGGAGGGCAACATCCTCGCTGACATGTCACTAGAGGGGATCACCAAGACCTTCCACATTCCCACATTCCAATAGATGGAGGTCCCTACCTTAGAAGAATGCCAGGCGACATAGGATGATAATCTGACGGGATGCAAGAAGTCAATAAACCTACATTGGCTTAAGGAAAGATGAGGCAGCGCTGCGAACGTTCCTCAGGAGCTTTTTCATAGTGATTTCCATGAGGATTACCACGACCTGGTAACCATGTTGAGTAGGGTTATGGTTCTTCCTACGATCGCCTACTTTCAAGAGTGGATGGCATACTTCATTGAGCAGATCCTGCGTGGAAATGAGGACGTCACAACAAAGGTTTTATTCTACTGGGGAGGAATCATAAGCAACTGCTTCCATGAGCAGTTTGTCAACGTAAAGAAGAGCTCCAAGTTTTACATGACTTCCTACTTTGTCTATTCCTTGGCGGATCAAAGACAGTACAACGGGTTGTTTGTGGCACTCGATCAAGGGAAAAAGTGAGGACTCAAGCCCTTTGATAAATATTTGCAGCTCCAGTACCGCAACTTCAAGAGAGATTACTGCAGAGTGAACGACGCCTTCATTGGCCACATCATCAGGTTGATTGCCGGGGACTTCGAGAGGAGGGTCTCCCACAGTGCCAGAGCGCTTTTGAAGCAATACGCCTTCCTCTATATCCAATACCCAAAGTTTATGTACATCCGTGCCTAGGGCTTTACTGAAAGGCCGAATAGATTTCCTCGATACCCCAACGACAGAATCATCCTCTTGGAGCTCTCTCGGCAACTCCAGCACCTATAGGCGATCTTCAACAACAAACATATAGCAGGGATCTCCTATCCTATGACCCTTGGCTAGGGCATGTACCGATTACAAACTTCCCAGTGTGCTGGTAACTCCGAGAAGGAATTGAAGGATTACCAATTCTACTTGCACACTGCTTGCCCACGGATGGACCCACATGGCCATGTCAGGAAAGCGCTGGGGCCATCATATTCCCATCTTCACCACATTGAAGATTTTTGGGCCAATTTCCAGGATGACAAGGAAGTGCGCACAAGGCACTACATGCGAATGATGGTGCAGTTCCTAGGAAGGGTACAACCATTCCCCATGCCAGACCAAGTTGAGGAGGACGAGTCCACTATCATGCATCCAAGGTACCCGACAGTCGCCAATCTACCAATACCATCAATTGACTGGGACAAATAGGAGGTCGAGGACCTAGACACCATAACCCAGCCAATCTTGACTTGTACCAAGGAGCGGATCGATGGGCAGGTGGTTCATCTAAATCAACAAGAAGTAGTATTGACCTATGAAGGGCTGAAAAGTGAGCCTAGTACCACAGACGATGTTGCTGCCACCATGTCAACCGGGGGGACCTCCAAGTCTCCTCCCATCACCAGGTCCAGGAAAAGAAAACAAACAGAAACAGAGCAATCTCTAGACCCCAAGGCCCATACAAAGAAAGAAACAGGAGGCTCACCTCCCAAAAGACTCAAACTGGCAGGGAGTGCTACGGAATAGCCTTCAACCAAAGAGAAAGAAGCAGAAGGTGTGATAGAATTGTAGCCTCCCTTGGCTCTCTCTGCCCCTCCTGTTGCACCGCCCACCTCCCTGGCTATGGTCATTGCATCTTCGCCGGCTGTAGACATTTCTGTCCATCTTGCCCCTTCGCCTCTAGCCAAGTCGGTAATAGTCATTGACTCCTCTTCTGGCATGAATACTCCCCCTTCCTCTGCTGCCATGTCGCCAATCACATCACTTCCTCTGGCAACAATAACCGCACCCCTTCCCATTGCCGCAATGCCCGAGGCTCTTACAAGACATATGCAAAACCTTCCTCCTGAGCTCTCCCAAATCTTGATGGATCCAACTCTCCAAGCAGCCCTTGTGCAAGTCCTTGCAACTGCTCAACCTTCACAACCACCAACAGGGCCACCAGATATGGAAGCCACGATGCTAATCTCAAAGGAGTCGGAGGAACGAGAATAGGAGGCCTCGAAGTCTATCGAGGAGGAGGCTGATGAGTATCATGAGCACCTAGAGTACGAACACCGAACCATTGACAAGGTGGTTTATGAGGATGAAGAAACATGCTCTTCCGGGAGTGGGGATGAGGAGGGCAACTTGGGTGCTAAGGAAATCATTCAAACCTTTGATGATGACCTTGAGGAGGAAATGGCACAATAGCTGAAGGACATTGGGGCGAAAATAGAAGGGTCACCCCATGATAAAGAAGGGCAACCACTAGAGGAACATCAGCTAAAGGATTTGACTGAGGCTGAAACCCATGTCATCAGAAGCCCCGAGGCTTAGGGTACTGAGGAAAAAAAAGGAAGGGGAAACAGTAAGAGAAGAAAGCCCCATTCGACAACCATCCACTGGGATGCCAATCAAGTGCCTTGTGTTCGTTCATGACTACAATGAGGAGGAGGAGGACGCTGCCAAAGAGAAAGGAGAATCCCTAAAAGAAAAGGAAGCAAAAATCCTGACACTAATCGAGAAGGACGAGGGTGACCATGATTCACCCAAGGGAAATCGGCTGTGCCCGAGTGGTTGGAGAAGTAGCTCGAAAGAAAAACCCCTGTGCTGAAGGACCCAAGGGTGAGGTTAGAGCCCATCTTGGCTCGAGCCCAAATCATGATGAATAAGGAGAAGAAGCCCAAGGTCCAATCCAGAATAACAATGGATACTTCTGACTCCCGAGTGACACAAATTGTGACGCCCACAATTGGCCAAACAAGGGTGAGTTATAACATCTCTACCATAGACCTAGGAACTGCAACCAGAGAGCAGAAAGTCGAGCACCTTGAGGAGTCAGTGGCTACAGTGGTGCACCTGATAAAATAAGATAAAATCTCGAAGGATGAGCTCAAGGCACAGGTTGCGGCCTTAACAGATTACATTTAGCAATGGTCTTCAGTGGATGACCTGCCTACTACATCCACGGCCGCACCTCAGTTGCTTTCCAAGGAATAGATCAAAAAAATGGAAAGAAGAAAGAACTTAGAGAAAACCACAGAGGACTGGTTCCGACAAGTCTCATACATTAGGAACATGGGAATTAGCCGGGCTTTGCGAACAACCAACAAGTTCTTGGACCTAATGCAGTCTCTGGAGAGCACAAGGAAACTCTGCACCAATTTCTCCGCAACTTACGACTCCACCTTTCCAAGGATTGAAGCTATCCTTCGGTTGCGTGTAGCCACATGGGAGGAGAAGCTTGCATTTAAGAAAAAAGATCACTGGCTAATGGATGTGTGGCGCCAAGACTTTGACAACTAGAAGGAGAGGTTAGAGCAAATCATGAGCAAGGTGGATCCGAACATTGAATGGATCAAAGAGATCCGGGCATAATGTGCCCAATATCTTAAAATGATGACGAGCTATGATATGCCCACTGTGCAAATGGATCCGAAAAAGATAAAACCCTACTTCCAGGAGAAGATGAAGGATGGGATGGCTGGAGAAATCACAATGGAGTTTCTAAGTTTTGTTGCCCACGTCTTCGATCAATCGAAGCTATTTAGAGACCAAGGCTCAAAGTATAATGAGGATTGGAAAGGGCTGGAGGATAATGCAAATGAATGGAGCTACTAGGCGCTGTGATGTGAAATTCTCGAAATAGACAAGCTCCAGGCAGTCATCCTCAAATACATAGAACACACAGCTTCCGAGGGACGGGAGGACAACTCAGTCAAAGATGAACTTTCTGAAGAGTAGCTATAACAAAACAACAATTTGCTAAAAGACAAAAGAGCTACAGTGCCATCAACAAGAAGACAAAATAGGGAAGAGACAAAATGTAAATTTTAAATTGATGGATATTGAGGGGTAGGTGAAACCCTATTTTGTAATGAATCTTGGCCACACAATAAGAATTAATCTTGGCCATTCATTTGACTTTTGAAAAACTATAAATAGGGCTCTCCTCTCATTTGCAAGAAGGAGAGTTGAGTTGTTGTAAAGACATGCTGCAGAAATTTATAAGGAAAAGGCATTGATTTGGTGTATTTTCTTAGTTTCTCTCATGTTACTTGATTCAGTCTCCAATGTTAGATGTTTGGTTTAGATTCTATTGCTGTTTTAGTTAGCTGTTTTCTTTCTTTGGGTAGATTTTAGGAATGCTGTTGGGTGATTATGAAAATTTCTGCCATGTTGATGATTTCTTCATCCATACTTTTTGCTGTTTGCTGATTGTAGATAGCTGTGCAAAGTTAGCATGGACTTGATTTCAAAGCTGCTCCAAACATTTATCTTTGATTAATGCATGTATGTGATGGATGAAGGATAAAATATTTGCAAACCTTAGAAGATAGCACAATTTTCATGATACTGTGAAATCCCTGGTTAAGTGGGATATTTTTTTGAGGAATTGTCCATTACAGGAACTCCATTGTCACTATTCATAGTTAGTTGCAGACTTAGGAACTTTCCCTCTTCCTTGCCTTCTTTCCTTTTTTTTTTAATAACTGACCTATACTAAGGTTCATTGCACATTGTAAAGCTAAATCCAACAACAAAATGGAGTCCAAGATTGCTATTTGAACCTACAACCAATGCATAATAACTTTCCATCTTAAGAACTCCATTTTAAGATCCAAGTTCCATATTTTGTATACCTTGCTTTGCATTTCTTGCGTAAGACCATCTTGTGATTCCAACAAATCACATCAAACTACTGAGGTATCTATGCATTGTCATGACCTGACATCCGAAAGACCTTGGGATAGTGTTTTGCAATTTGGTTGTGGAAGATTGTCTTTCAAGAGAGGTAGTGCACCTATGCACTGCCTATGTTGAGAGGTGCATAAAAAACACATCAACAATTTGTCTTTGTTTACTTCATTATGATTTGATGTTGAATCTAGGTTTCAGTTTCAAAAATTAGAAAAAACTATCATTATTTGCATTAAGTTCAATTGCTCAAATTGAGTGCATTGTTTGAAAATCAAAATTTGCATTAAAATACATCATTTTCATGTTTTTTCATAGCATACTTAGTAAATTATCTTATTTAAAATTTGAAAATTGTTCTCTTTTTACATATTTGCATTGCACTTCATATTCTAGGGTGTTTAATTGCATTTATCTAGAGCTTATTCTCCATTTTGGGTGCACCTAGGTTTGGTGAAACTTGTATGAGCTTCAAACCCTTGTGTCCTATTACCAATACTGTAGTGAGACGTAGTTTGAGACTCATGCCATCTCGCAGTACTACACTCGTCATGGATCTTGACTTTTCCAACACTTTCACTCATAGTGTTGTTACTAGTTAGCCCACTATGGACCATAGCTTTGATACCTCATTTCCCATGACCACCCTACCACAACCAAAATGACTGATGTTAACATAGTGATTGCTAATGTCCCTCAAGAAGAGATAAAATAAATGGATGCAAATTTAGAGAAATTGCAAAAATTTGTGCGTTCTGAATACATTGCTAGTACTGCAATTCCTATTATAGATAACATGAGAAAAATTCTTGATAATGAACAAGGAATAGAGATTGTGTGTAGCCTAGCTCATATTATTGATAAACATGTTCCTACAATAGCTAGTTGTGCTCAAACTTTGGGTTATACTCAAAGTCAAGGTGGAAATCCAATTCCTCCTTCCACAATTATGACCTATATTCCTACATACACTAATCCAACCATTACAACAACAAAACAACCAACTAGCAATTTCAATACCACCTTAGGTATTTCCAATGGGAATCCCTTTAGCTTTGTGCATTCAAATCTCATATCTCCTAATCCATCTCCCCTCACAAACTTATGTTTCAATTTTCCTTCGAATACATATACACTTCCACCTTATTCACCTCCATCTCACGACACAAACAAAGATCTCATCCTTAACCAAATCCTACAAAATGTCTCATCCCTCCAACAACAAATTGCCACATTGAACCAAAGTCAAAATGGCCAACCTTCACAATATGTCAAAATAAACCCTTTATCCTTAGAGATATTGAGAGCACAAATACCACAAGGCATAGAGATTCCTAGATTTGAGAAATATGGTGGAAAAGGAGATCCTAGAAATCATGTCTCGACATACACAACCTTATGTAGTGACTTCATTTTTGAGGATAAACTCTTGACTAAAATTTTCCTAGATCCTTGAAAGACACTGCCTTGGAGTGGTTTTATTCTTTACCAAATAACTTAATTCATTCATTCAATGAACTTGTTGATGCATTTCTTAACTATTTCCAAGTGTACATGGGTTGTACGAGATGACCTTAGCCGATTTAATGCAATGCAAACAAAATAAAGATGAAAAGGTTACTGTTTCATAGCTCACTACCAATTGCTTTACTCACAAATCAACATTAAGAGTCTTGATGCCGAACTCCAAAGAATGTTCATTGAAAATTTACAAACTAATATTCAAGATAAACTTGAAATGTTGGAGTTTCCCTCTTTTACACACTTGTGCATGGTGATAGGCTATCATTAGGTCCCATTACTTTAGAATATAATATTCAATCTATCGACCGGGTAGTGTTCAAGACAATTTGCAATAGAAGAAGTCCGGAGTATCTCCCTTAGGTTTTCTAACTTTTAAGAACAACTTAATATTAATTCTAACTTCAAACTGTCTAACTATAAAACTGCAAAGTAATTTATTCCTAAGAAAATAGAAAATGCTTGAACTGAGAGCGTAAGAAAACTAATTTAGAAAGCATAATATAACTAAATTGAAAAGCACAGAAACGACTAAACTAAAAAGCTAAAAAATTATAAAAGCAGAAAAACTTATAGCAATCCATAAAACATTTTCTTAACAATAAAGATTCTAACAGTTAATAACAAAAACTATAGAAGTGAAAAGTTAACAAATACTTTAGAACTAAAATTTCATAACAATAAACTTAATGATTCTCTACAGAACAACATTATGATAAAAGAAAACACTTATCTACTCTCGTCGAGTGGCCAACTTGTGGGTTATCACATTCATTCTCAGCTCACATTCACAACTATTTTAGAAACACTTCTATCAATCGTAGTTATCATCCATGACTCATAACTCATAATTTTAGAGAACAATCTCTTTAGTCATAAACCTTGGAAACATTCTGAGCGTATAACATTACTTTTCGCTATATATGTTACTTCTAGAGATCATATCTTTTATAGAGAAACTGTAACTACATCCTATATTTCAGATGGTGTGGATAACCATTGAAAATATCTAGAACAGATCTATGGATAACTTGTATATCTTTAAACCTATTACACAGTATTTAAGAGGCTCAAGTCGAGCCATAAAGTCTTTAATTCAAAGGATAACATAAATAACAACTTTAAGAACAACTACATCTTTGGTCCATCACCCTGAAGTTCCAGAGCATATTTCCAATGTATATCTTTAGCCTGTTCTAGAGAACATGCCAACTAGATGTTTCAATTTGCAACTTTGATTGACTGATTATTATCTACAAAACACTTAAAACAACCCATTAAATCTGTATTGGCAAAATACTTCAAGAAATAAAAAGAAATAAAGTTTATACAATTTCTCACTAAAAATTAAGCAATTATTTCTCCTAAAATTTAATTAATTGGCAGAGGGTAGAGATTTGCATGTGTGAACCAGGTCTTTATGGTATTATCATGATGAGGTTATTTTACCTCATCACATGGACCTTTGTGATTATCAAAATTTGGTTATTCATTATGAAGAAAAAAACTCCTAACAATATTGAGAAATTTGAAGTCATGCCCCATAACAATTTCCAACTTTTCAAGAAACAAAATAAGGGCTTTTATAAATAAACACACCTCAAACAAGTCAACATGTTAACACCCAAGTGGCTGCCATACAAATGACAAATCCATATCCATTTAGGGAAAGGAGTAGACAGTTTACCCCGTTATCTGATACCCTTCACTCTATCATGTTGCAATTCATAAGTAAGAACTTAGTCACCTTACCTCCTATTAGAGCCATTGATACCACTAAGCCCTTACCTCCAAACTTTAACTCCAATGACTTTTGCCATTATCACCAACAAAATGGACACAATACAAAACAATGTAAGTGTATTAAACATATTGTGCAAGACCTCATTGATTCTAATCACATCCATATTGGCAGTGTTAATGATCAAGGAAATAAGTATGTTGCCCCACCCAACCAAAATTTGCAAATCTTTTCCAACCCCATGCCAAATCATAATATCTCTTTTGTGAAAGCTAGTGATGCCAAGAATGATGTGATGAATGTTAACAAACTTGAAGATATAAATAATGACAATATAAATGAAAATGAAGGAGACTTAGAGCATGTGGTCAGCTTCATTGATGTTCAACCTTGCAAGGGCCAAACCAAACTGCCCCTTGACATTGCTTTCTCACAAAATGACATAATTAGATGTGCACCCGATGGTCCTCTTTACATCACTAGAAGAATCAATGACAACCCTACTAATGGAATACTAATTGATCCCATGTGTGTAGAGAATATGATAACCAAGGAATTCTTATTTGTGTATGAAATTTATCAATATTTTTATGAACAACCGAAAGCATGGATCAAAATGCATAATGGTTTTTCTTGCCCTATGATAGGTTCAATCACTCTTCCTTTAAAAGTTGGACCGAAACAATTGAATGTCTCATTCTCCATCATCCCGTCATCGAACTAATTTTGTGTGAAGCTAGGTTACCCATGGCTACACTCCATGGATGCCATCCTATCGATAGTGCATAAATGCTTAAAGTTTCCATTTGGTAACGAAATATTTACTGTGCACCATAGTGGCTTTAATCTTGTGTCTTCCCATGGGAATTTCTTATTGGGTTTCTTTTGGCCCAAACCTATGGAACCTATTAAGCCTTGTGAAGACTTTTTTTTCAAATCTTATCAAAATTTTAAGGCAAAGCGCATAACATAATTATCCCTTAGCAACATGCCTCAACCCATGATTGAGCCTCTTATCATTGATGAAACCATGATTGAACCAAAAACTCTTCCAAGTAACCAAGACCAACCCATGACAAATCCTTTGCCTGTTTCCTATAAAAGACCAAGAGATAATAATATAAGTCTGATTGTCCCTCCTAAGATCAAAAAAGTTTATAAATATAAAGAGAAAGTGGTTGAACAACCTTCCATGGTTCCTTTCGTTCCTCCCTTACGAGAAGAAAAAGAAACCTATTGTTGATAAACACGCTTCTACACAATCACAACTTGAAAATCATACAAAGAGAAATAGAAATGCTAAAGAGTGTAGGCATATATCATGCTATTGCTCGTAAACTAAAAGAAGAGAATAAAACAAAAAATCAAGATCAAACAACAATTGAAGCAAAGCATGATGATCCTCCACATTCACCACAACAACAACATGAAACCTCTAAGGACATTGTAATTAGGCCTCCTATTATGATTAACTTGGATGATGATGATGAGATTGCTAAAATTGATGAGGAAGTGCATAATGAGCTAAATTTATTATTTTCCTCTTCCATGAGCTTAGATGATAACAATTGTGATGGTCATCCTATAAAGAGTGACTCACCATATGTCGAATCTTGTGATGCTCCTAGTACAACACTTGTTGTCCCTTTGGATACACTAGTAGAATTTGGCAAATAAATGACTACGTGACTAAAAACTTTAGTCACATGACTAACACTACTAGAATTTGGCAAATAAATGACTAATTTGGTCATTTATAAGTGACTAATCTAGTCATCGGGTAAAATCACAACTAAATGACTAAATAAATGACTAATATCAGACAAATAAAAATGACTAAATAATGAAGTAAATTAATGATTAAATAAATGACTATTACTCTATTCTTTTTTCTTTTGAATTTGATCATAATCCATAGAGCTTAAGCCCCCCTCATGGGACCCCTACCTAAGCGGGCCATTTGGCCGCCTAGGTTGCTTGATGCACCAAAAATACCTATTGCGTGGAAGGCATTGGCTCTCGGTGCAGTCTTAAGGCCTTCACATATTTTATAAAAAAATTTAACATTTACATTCTTTAACTATGATTTGAAGCCAATTTGATTTTTCTATTGTGTTAGCATGTCAAATATATCAAAGAGCAATTGTGGTCAAGTTTAATAATAAAATATGATTTAAACAATCCAATTGCATTTTGAGGGCTATCTTTCATTTCAAAACACAAATAAAGATAACTAAATAATTAGTCACACATAAAAATGACTAAATAATTAGTCACACATAAAAATTAGACAATATGATATTAAAGTGGTTAATTAAAAAAAATTGAATTGAGGAAGTGTATTGTATTATAATATAATATAATAATAATAATATATTATATTACAATACAATATATTATAATAATAAATTATAATATAATATGATATTATATAATATTATATTAAATATTAATATTATATAATAATATAATATAATTGTTATAATATAATATAATATAATATAATATTTAATATTATAATATATTTAAAAGCAAGAGATTTAATTTTGAAATCAAAATCAAATGAAGTAAAGAAGCAGGAAAGTGGGCGATGGTATTTGATTTTTCTAATAAAAATCATAAAAAGGTACCTATTTTCTTTAATACAACGTGAAAAATAAACCATTGGGCCCAGGGTAATGAAAAAACCCTAAATAAAAAAGAAACCAAGCCCTAATCTCATTTCATTTTTCACTTGTATTTTTGGAGAAGAAACTCATTCCATTTTTCACTTGTATTTTTGGAGAAAACTCAACACTGCCATGCCTGGGTAGGGTTTGAGAGTGGAATGGTGACTCATTTTGTTGTTTCTGATGATTTTCCTGAAAAAAAATCTTGCAGAGGTAAGTCTTTGGTTTTGAAACTGAAAAATATTCTCCATTTTGAAGCATTTTATCGAGCTCACTTGGTTGCGACTAAGTATTTTTTTGTTGTATTTCCTTTGCTTACCATTTGTTGATATCTCTCCTCTTTGTTTGACTACCATTAGAGTATATTTGAGGCTCATTTCTAAATACTTTGGAGGGCGTATCCTTTACAACAATCTTGTGTAAGTTTCATTATTCTTATCTCTTAAATTTCTATGAGAATAGGCTCAATTTGAGCTCAGTAGAGGCAATATGATAAAAACCCTTGTATCTCCCTGCACAAATCTTGATGGGTTACTTTCTTTCTATAGAAAATGTAAAACTTTGCACTCTCAACTTACTATTTTCATTATTTTGAGGGCTTTATGTGTTCTAATGGTCGTGACCTTCATAACATTCTGGATATTTTTTTTATGTTCATTTTCTCTTCCTCATGGCTGTGTGGTAGAGACCCAATACTCAATAAAACAAACTTTTTTATACTCGACCTTTTCATAAAGGAAACTCCAAAAATTATATAAATGACATGCCCTAAAATTCTTTCTTTAATTTTCTTTTATGCTCTTCATCCAAGTAAAGTGTCTAATTGTGAATGGGATGAATGACAGATTCGACAGGAGCAGCCAAAGTGTGTCTGAATTCCCAGAGAGCACCTTCATAACTAAGAGAATTATTATATTTATTGGAAATCTTGATTTTAATAGAGGGCCTTCATAACTGAGAGAATTATTATATTTATTGGAAATCTTGATTTTAATAGAGGGCTTTGTTTTAGCTTCTTTCCACTTAATATCACAACTTTTGACATTTCCTGAAATCTCTAGCCTATTTTCATTCATTTTCAGATTTTGTTGTTGAAGTAGATTTTGTAAATAATCTATGAACCCATTTTATTCTCATAGTGCTTTCAATAATTTTGAGCACATTCATAGCTTCATAGTGTATCTTCCATTCACTGAGCTAATAATATACATTTAAGTTTTTTTGAAGTTTTAAGTTTTTCTTAAATAATTTTATTACAATAGAATTTTAGTTATCAAGAGACATTCTAATAATTTTTTTAGTTTTTCTTAAATAATTTTATTATTAGCTTAGTTTTTTTAAGCAATCTTTCTTTTTTAGTTTTTCCTTTTCATTAGAAAAGAAAAAATAAAAAAAAAGGTTGCTTTTATATCTATTAGTATAAATTAGAAATTAGAATTTAATTTAAATTTAGAATAAAATTGAAGTTTTTAGTTTTTCTTAAATAATTTTATTACTAGCTTAGTTTTTTTGAAGCAATCTTTCTTTTTTAGTTTTTCTTTTTCATTAGAAAAGAAAAACTAAAAAAGAAAGGTTGCTTTTATATCTAAATTAGTAATTGTTAAATTAGAAATTAGAATTTAATTTAAATTTAGAATGAAATTTCTTAAATAATTTTATTACTAGCTTAAGTTTTTTTGAAGCAATCTTTCTTTTTTTTTTTTTCATTAGAAAGGAAAAACTAAAAAAGAAAGGTTGCTTTTATATCTAAATTAGTAATTGTTAAATTAGAAATTAGAATTTAATTTAAATTTAGAATGAAATTTAATTTTTCAAGATATTGTGGTGATTTGATTTAAATAATAATACAATAATTGAATCCAAAATCGAAAAAGTAGAGATTATTTCTTTTGCAAATACATTTCTTTCGCAATATCATTAATTCTATGCATTTTTTATTTATTAGACTTACTTTGATAATCTAGTAGTACATTTAAAATATTACTTTGATATTTATTCTTTTGCAAATGCATTTCTTTTGCAATATCATTAATTCTATGCATTTTTATTTATTAGACTTACTCTAATGCTTATGGGTAATTGCATTTAAGATAATCATTGTTTACAACTATTTAGTAATATGTTTATGGAAAGTACATAGCAAGGAAATATTGCTCTGATAAACTAGTAATATTTAAGATATTACTTTGATATTAATTCTTTTGCAAATGCATTTCTTTTGTAATATCATTAATTCTTTGCATTTTTATTTATTAGACTTACTCTAATGCTTATGGGTATCTATTTTTAAGATATTCGTTGTTTATGCTACCTAGTAATATGTTTATTTATTTTATTGTGGATAGGTACAAAGTAAGGAGAAAATGCAAAACCAGTGCCTTACTAGATGCATTTACTGCCCATCTCATGTGCAATAGTGGCATCACTGAAGACATACATTCACACCATTTAGTTATAGTTTTTTTTTCAATTTTAAAAGTATAATAAATCAGCAGTTTGTATACTGCAAAAGATTTTGTATTCAAAACTCTATATATAGAGTTCTTTGTAACATATTTTATATACAGTTTGAATATATAGAGAATTATTTTCCAATGTTGTTTCAATCCCAAATTTGTTGAAGTTTTAATAACATAAGAGCTTTAAAGTTTTATATTATTCAATCACAACACAATTTTCTCTTGGTTTGCAATTTCATATACTAGTTAATATAATAGCATTCTCCAAACATAAGAGTTTGCATACACATCTGAAAGCATTAGTTCATAAATGACTAAATAAATGATTAACATGACTAAATAAATGACTAAACCATAACTAAATAAATGACTATAATGACTACCATGACTAAATAAATGACCAGTTAACAATAGTCAATGACTAAATTAATGACTAAATATATGAATAAATTAATGACTAAATATATGACTAAATAAATCACTACCATGACTAAATAAATGACCAATTAACAACAATCAATGACTAAATTAACGACTAAATCAATGACCAAATCAATGACTAGATAAATGACTAAAATAGTTTAGTCATAGATTTGGTCACGTTATAAATGACTGGCAATAAACTACTAATGGTCACGTGACCAAAATTAGTTATTTATATGCAATTTTTGGTAGTTTATTTAGTCATATATTGTTGTTTTTGTACTAGTGATAGTTATCCACTTTCTGAATATGAAGAACAAGATTGGGATGTGGATGACCTATTATAGGTTGACTCACATGTGCCATACTAGTACTATCTTTGTCTTCTTTTGATATTCCTTGTGATTGCATGTGCATAATGTGATCCCCGTATAGTGCTGATTGGCATGTCTGTATATGTTTGTGAGCCTGCTTTGGATAACCCTTGTCACTCTGTTGGTGCAATGATACAAAGGAAGCAAATATGTTGTGACATTCTTCTATTTGTATCTCCATTCTTTTATCTATTGTAACCTTTATCTTTTGTGCTGTATTTTCCTTTTTAGGATGATGCAAGGTGTTGAGACATTTAGGTCTCTTCCATGTTGACCCAAAAGCTTCTCTTTATTCTCTCTCTGTGTCATTCTTCCTTTGTGCTCATTGTTCTATGATTTATTTGGGGAATGATGATGGTTTTGAGCTTCATTATATCATTGCAACAATGAAAAATGTTGACCCAAAATTATCTCTTATGTGTTATCTTAGGATTATATCACCACAATAATGAAAAATGTTGACCCTCCTTTCCATGACGTAGCTCTATCTTGGAAACATATGTTTTAAATAGGGATTTATAAATAAAGCTATCATGTATTGGCATTTATTGTGTTCAACTCTAAAGTAATTTCTCACAACATGGTGTTTAACAATTTCCTTAAAGTGGGGGAATATGTGTCCTTGCTCATTGTTTACTTCAGAGTGTGGTCTTCTTACTACACATGATGTGTCTTCTTGGTGATGTCATTGGGTTTGATGTCCTTCAAGATTGCGAACTTCCTCGACATGCAACATTCCTCTTAGTGGTGATGTTATAGATTGCATTCCCTATGTTGTGAATCTTCTATCCTTGACAAGTCCTCTCTTGGAGACATTAGGAATAATGTTCCCTAAAGTGAGACCTTTCATAAACTAAGCAAAACCCCTTTGAATATCCTATTGTATGTGTTAAGGCCACTAAGCATAACACAACTTGCTTACCAGTGGATCCTTTATATATTTCAAGGCCACCAAGCATAACACAACTTGCTTGCCAATGGAGCCTTTATGTTTTTCAAGGCCACCAAGTATAACACAACTTGCTTTCCAGTGGAGCCTTTTTCAC
Source organism: Sequoia sempervirens (assembly GCA_007258455.2). Classification (NCBI taxonomy): domain Eukaryota; kingdom Viridiplantae; phylum Streptophyta; class Pinopsida; order Cupressales; family Cupressaceae; genus Sequoia; species Sequoia sempervirens. The sequence goes on from VDFB02075321.1 coordinate 400,946,751, forward strand.
GAGTGCCTAACATAATGCATCTTGCTAGCCTTGTGACCATTTTTTGTGGCACCTTATCAAATTTATCAGGAGATATAACTTTGGTATGGTTGGCACATGGGAGCTTGCAGACCTAACATGACCTTCTCATTAGCCACTTTTTGGGGCTCACCTAGTGGACAATGAATTTCACTAGCCCATGTGAGTACATTTTGTTTGCATAGTGGACAACGGGTTTCCACTTATAAATATTTTTGGAAAAACAACTAAGGCTTGATCCATACTGATTAGACAAACAGTTGAGGCTTGATCCACCCCCTCTTCTCTTCTTATTAATTTTGGCATTGTATGCTTGTGTATCTTGTCTTGCTATTGCATATTTAACATAGGCATGTGTCTCTTTGTGCCTTTTCTAGTTTGTCGTGAGATCTTAGATCTTGGGGGCTTGATCCTCCTCCTTGACCTTTGTTGTCTTACCTTTCCAAAAGTTCTACAATTAGACCTCTATTGATGCTTGTTTGTCTAATTTAGTGTGAGTTTGTCATAGGGCTCATCCTCTTAGTAAAGTGGGGGCTAAATGTAATATCAAAAAATTTTCTCCTTTACATTTTCACACTATGTTTGGGTCCCTTAATAAATTGGACTTAATTAAGCTTCTAATTAGCTCAATTATGGATCTACAAGCCTAATTAATTATAATTTTCGAAAGGAGAATCAATATTTAATTAATGCAATTATCATTTTTAACACCCCGAAATGAATAAATCTTGGTAATTTAGGTCAAGAACCATTACCCTTTAGTTGCTAAATTCAAAATTTTAATATGTTTTTGGTAGCCTTTTTATGATCCAAATTCAAATTTCAAATGTTAGCTTGTAATGTTTAATTTTTAGGAAATTAGAAATTTGTCTATAAATACTTGAGGTCTTTTTTATGAATTCAAATCTATCTAGCAAGAGGTGAAATTTACAAGAGAAAATATTATTGTCAAAGGTGTTCAAGAGTTGATTTCTCAGTCATCTATAGCAACATTAAAGATCTAAAACAACATGTCAAAGTTATCTTCATTCATGCATGTTTTTGGAGCTAACATTGTGATGTAGGTTTCAAGCATTCAAGTCAAGATTCAAGCATCAAGATCAACATCCAATCAAACCATTTCATGCAAGATCAATACCTCAGAGGGATGTGTTAGATTTCAGTCCTTCAAGGGTCTCAATTCAATGGTTTGGTGAGTTACAACATAGCGATTGTTCATTCATCATTCCTTTCATTCATGTTTCATTTTATTTCAAGGTTTAATTACCAAAATGGGGTTTGACCAAGCACTAGTAGAATTTGGCAAATAAATGACTACATGACTAACACTTTTAGTCACAACAACTAAAGATGACTAAATTTTACTTGTTTTTGCAACACAACTATAAATGACTAATTTGATCATCGGGTAAAAAACATAACTAAATACTTAGTCACAAAATTAAAAATGACTAAATAATTAGTCACACAAATAAAAATTAGACAATATGATATTAAAGTGGATAATTAAAAAATATATTTTGAATTGAAGGAGTGGGTTGTATTATAATATATTATATAACAATACAATATAATATGATATTATATAATAATATAATATTATTTATAAGATATATATATAGATAGATATTATATAATACTATATAATAATATAATATAATATTTATTAAATATTATACTAATATAATATAATATAATATAATATAATATTTATTAAATATTATACTAATATAATATAATATAATATAATATTTATTAAATTTTATATTATATAATAAATAGTATATTATATTATTATATAATATTATATTTATATTATAATGTATTTAATATTATATAATAATATAATATAATATAATATTTAATATTATTATATAATTATTATTATATTATAATATTATATAATATTATAATATTATAATCACGCTCCGACAGAGGAGTGAATACCAGTGAGGAAGAGTTTGGAGGAGTTGAACTAGAGTGCGAGGGAGAGTTTGGAGGAGCTGAACTAGAGTGCGAGAACTTGAGTTTGGAAGAGCCAAAACCAATAGCGACAGGGAAATAAACAAAAAATTGCTTCAAAAAATAGGTAATGTAAAAACCTAAATGTACCATTATGGGATCTTTTTCATTTTAATAAACATGCTCTAAAACCCTCGTTGAAACCTTATTTTCAGGTTGCAACTTGCCAAAATAGAGAAGTGAAAGGCGAATACCAATGATGAAAATTTTGGAGGAGCCGAAACCAATAGTGATGGGAAAAGCAACAAAAAACAACTTATAATGTCTCTCTATTATATGACTCTCCTTAGAATGTCTTGGCTTTACATTGACATGGATTTCACTAATTGATAAAGACAAAGTGATGCATGATGTTCATAATTCATAGATGATGTTCTCCACCTGCGTGTAGAACTTACAATCAGGCCATAGTGACATATATAAAGGATCTTGTATTCTCAAAATCCACTATCATGTACATGCAATTTGGAAAAAAAATAACATTTTCTTGAATTGTTGAGATGTCAAACTAGTAGGGTTATAGATTTTGATGTCATATGTAAATTTTTTAGATTTATGTAATGATTTTGGTGTCGTAGATATATTCAAAAGTACCACTTTTATTTGCATAACTATTTGGAGCTCTGCAGTTGAAATTCACAAGATCAAGTACATCACTTTCTTCCGTTTTGGAACAGATGGTGATTTTGGACACAAAAAAACTCACTCACTTCCCTTACAGTTTCTAAAAGAATCTTCAAGAGGCTTTGTAAGGACATATTTGTTTATATTTTTGCAAATATTGTGATCAAATCTAAAATTTCCTGTGTAGTGGGTGCCCTATATAGCATATCCATCGCCAAATTACTGCCCTCTTTCTTGTATTTTATCATTGAAATAAATTATTAAAGAAGTACCATCAATTTTTAGCGTATTTCATCATTTTCTCCATTATGTTGTTTTGGAGGGGTGGTCGTGGCAGAGGAAGAGGCTATGGAAAACAAGCATTACAATATATGAATGCCTGCTCTATGATGCTTGGAATTTTAACAAAGTTCATTATATTTTTACCTTGGTTTCTGCCAAAGAGTCTCCCCTTGTGAGGGATGGTTGTTTTTGTAAATATTTTGTGAAAGTGTTTCATTCATTGTCAAACTTGATTTTCCTTTCAATTTCATTGTCAAACTTGATTTTACTTTGCCAGTGAGATAGTTGTCACTGAGACATTAAATGTAACCAGTGAGGTTTTGATTTGCCAATGAGGCTTAATGAAGTAAATTTTTAGAGTGGTTTTTCTCCACTCATAAATAATGTGTTGTGGCTCCTCTTATATCTAATCAATCATATTTGTTCAAGCATAAAGTCTTCATTTCATGATGCTTCTCTCAACATTTGAATATCTATGATACTTGAAGTTTATATGCATAAATTTGTGAGGATTAATTAAGTTAAATTTTATTTGTAACTTGAATCATTGACTCACCCAAATAAGTGACTAAACCATGACTACATAAATGACTACCATGACTACCATGACTAAAATAAATGGCTACAATGATTAAATAAATGAATACAATGACTAAATAAACGACTACAATGACTAAAATAAATGATTACCATGACTAAATAAACAACTACTATGAATAAATAAACAACTATCATGACTAAATAAATGACTACCATGACTAAATAAATGATCAGTTAACAACAATCAATGACTAAATTAATGACTAAATATACCACCAAATTGATCAATCAAAATAACTAATAAATGACTAAAAATAGTTTAGTCATGAATTTGGTAATGTTATAAATGACTGGCAATAAATTACTAATGGTCACATGACCAAACTAATGGTCACGTGACCAATTTTTAGTTGTTTTTTTAGTCATTTATTTTAGTTTTTGTAATAGTGAAGGTAAGCCCCCATTCACCAAAAACAAACAATTTGTCTCTCTTGTATGTGTTGTAGATCTTAGGTTGAAGAAGGATTGAAGATTAATCAAAAGTGAAAATTTGCAAATTTGTCAACATTGTCATCAAGCCACAAAAACTCACTTTTAGAATTTAATTCCAAATTTTTGACTATGAAAACTAGAGGAATCAGGAGTGCAAATCTAGGAGCAGAGGGCTGTAAAAGTAGATTTTAAACCTCTTTAGTAAGAACCATTTTCCCTTGGTTGAATAAGTCCCAAGAGGACACTCAACACAAACTTTTTGTGACAAGTGCATATAATCACATCCTTCTTAGATCTACTGAAACTTTCTAAATTCTGTTAGATTAAGGTTTTAAATTGATGTTTCAAGTGTTGCATTGCATAATTGCATTCATTTGGTATTTTTAATTCATCTCCCAAAAGTGCGGTTCAGGCTAATTTACCCCATCCTCAATCATAAGGAAAACAACAAGATCTCCATCAAGGTTGACTCACACAATGGTTGAAAGTTAATCTTTCCTTAAGGGATTTCTTTTTCTTAATGAACTAAGGAAGATAGGTGCATCATACCCCCTTCATATTGGCGAACCTATTTTTCTATATTTCACTTAAAACTATTTTTGACATTGAAAAACCAAAAGATAAATAAAAGCAAAGGAGAGTACACTTTGAGACTAAGTAGGAAGGTGCACCTTGGGAAGAACAAAGAAATGGATTTGGAGACGAGGAGGAAGAAGAAGAGGGATTAGATGAATATTATGAGAAAATTAAATAGGTTAAGGAAGATAACCAAGAAGAAGTTTAACAAACTCAAGAACAAGAAGAGCCCCATAATCCCATTCTTAGAGGATCCACAAGATAATAGAATCTAGTTGATAAGTATATCCTACTAGATTTCTATTGTATATTATCTTTATTAAGTATTGAAAATGAACCTAGATCCTATAGGGAAGCTATTATTATAGACAATAGTGCATCTTAGATATAATCCATGCATAAGGAGATGATGTCAAGTTACACTCTTGAAACACTTATGAGCTCGCACATCTACCCAAAGGATGGAAGAACTTTGGTTGTAAATGGATCTTTAAGAAGAAGTTTGGAGGAAATTAGTTAATTAAAAAGGTACAAGGCTAGAATGGTAGCCAAGGGCTACTCCCATAAAGAGGGAGTTGATTTTGGTGAAACATTCTCTCATGTTTCTAAATGATCGTCAATTATATTTATTTTATCCGTAGTTGTTGTTGATGATTTTAAAATTGAGCAAATGGATATTAAAAAATGTATTTTCGTATGGAGATTTGGAAGATGAAATTTATATGCAACAACCTAAAGGTTATGAGGTAAAAGGGAAAGAACAATTGGTTTGCAAGTTAAAATGATATCTTTATGGTTTAAAGAAATCGCCTTGGATGTGGTATAAAAATGATTCATTTATTTTGAAGCTAGGTTTTATAAGAAGAAAAGATTATTGTGTTTACATTATATGTATTTATGATCATATGCTAATTGTTCTGTTGTTAATATTATTTTGAACATATTAAGTTTGCAAGATTGTAAAATAGTTAGAATTCCTTTACCAATTGGCACCGAGGTTTCATTAGATATGTGTCCTAAGAATGAAGATGGTTTAAATGTAAAATGTACCATATATTATTGTACTAGGAACCTTAACGTATTTTATGGATTACACTAGGCCAACTATTGCCCAAGAAATGGGAGTATCGAGTAAGTTTATATCAAACTTTGGTAGAGAACACTGAAATCATGTGAAAAGGGTGTTAAGATATTTGTATGGTACTTTTAATTTTTTTTGTTTATTATAGTACTTAAAGTGTGGACAAGACATTAGAAATGAAAGATTTTATTGATGTAGATTGGGTAGGTGACTTGGATAGTCGAAGGTCCACTAGTGAATATGTGTTTACTTTATTTGAGAAGTGAGTTAGACGAGTAAAATCCAACCCACAATTTCTTTATACACCACCAAAGTAGAGTATATGATTTATACCCATGTATTTAAGGATTTAGTTTGGTTACAAAGGTTGTGTACATGTATTGGTTTTGATTACACAGGAATTTATATTGGTTATGATAGCTAGAGTGAAATTTACTTGGCCAAGAATCATATGTATCACACACAAATTGAACATGTGGATGTATAATACCATATCATTCATAAAATGATTTCTAATGGATAGATTGAGCTGAAGAAGATTGACACTTAGGAGGATGTTGTGGATTCACTTACTAGAATTGTGAGCACAACAAAATTTACATGGTGCAAGAAAGTCATGGGCCTTGTTTTTAGTACTTAGTTGACTTATACATTTTTATGGATGTATTTATAAGGTATGCTGTCAAGTGGGATAATGTTAGGATTAAGATGCCATCGAACTTGTAAATATTGTGTATTTAATTATTCTTAATATTGTTTGTAAATCATTCATAAGGGATTCAACTTCACCATCAATAGTAATTAATTTTTACCAAGAATCAATAACTAATTTTTTGAATAAGCATCTTGGAGGTTATGGTGGTTTTGAGCACCTTATGTGGCTATTACTAAAGCTAAAAGATCTTGCGATTAAAAATAATAACCCTCTAGAAAATAATAACAAATTAGTTGCCCAATTTTGGTTGGTGAGTAATTTGGTTGTAACCTACATTATCTTATGTCATAAATTCTTGGATTTTTTAAGGAGGGGTATTGGGATGTGATAACCAACTTAGATGCCCCATTGAGGAGGTGAAAATTCCATATAAGCAATGCTTAATGTGGTAGTAAAGTAATGCAATTAGCAAGAGTAAATTTTTTTATTTGTAGGTGCTGAAAGATTGAAGAAAAAAGAGAAGAAATGAAGAACTATACATAATCTCTATTTTTGAAGATAATATAGACTTGGGCCTCTCTTTTTAGTGGAAGTGTTTTTTTGAAAGAGTTTATTCATATAAACAAATATCTTATTTGTTTATTTATTTTATTCCATATTTCTTCGTGTTATTGATTTATTTTATTATAATCTCTATTTGATCTACTATTGGTTAAATAAATTTAACAATTGAAATCAAATTTCTATTTTGTATTCGTTCGCCTTCATTTATAATAAAGTATAACACAAAAGGAAAGATGAAGATGTTTAAAGATCGACTAGTTGCAAAGGGTTGCTCTCAAGTGGAAAAAATAATTCAATTAGATTTCTATTGGCTATTGTTAGTTGTATTTGAGGGAATTAATTTTGGATTTTTTTCTCTAGTGGAAAAAATAATTCAATTAGATTTCTATTGGCTATTGTTGTTTGTTTTAATTTTGAGATAAAAAAATGGATGTAAAAAAAATATTTTTTCCTGGTGAGCTCTAGGAAGAAGTATACATCACATAGCCATAATATTTCAATGTGAAAAATAAAAAGGTTTAAGTGTGCAAGCTTTAAAAAGTTTCTTTATAGCTTGAAGTAATCACTAAGCATATGAGATAAAAAAATGGCATGTATGTGTTGGGACTCGGGTTGAATCATAGCAATGTTAGTCCATGTGTACATTTCAAATAGGAAGGTGATAATTTTTGTTATCAATTTTTTTTACATGGATGATATATTGTCCATTGGTAACAATTAAGAAATGTGTTACACCCCATTTTTGTTTTATCAAGATACTTTTAACTGTTACGATAAAATGGTTTTTGATACTTGATGTTGACATTAAATGTTATTTAATATTATGATGAAATCATATGCAATGAACTGTATTTGAATTTTGATGATATATGTTATTGAATCAAGATTATGATTATGTTGTGATTTATAATGACTAACTATTTGAATGATTTCTAAGTGAAATGTAGGACTATTTTTCTTGCCCTCCAGAGAGAGGGGGAGTATCACCAAAGAGGAATATAGACTTTGGAAAAAAAGGTTATGTCATTTGAGTCCTCACACACACTCACATAGTTTACGCTAAACCTATCATTGAGCCAATTTATGCGTTATGTTAAAATTGAGTTGTGTCAAATTGAGTTGTTAGATTAAGTCTAACCTAGTCGAGTCTTGTTTATTCTTTTTCAAAAAGAAAATTAAAATGTTTAATGTTATATGTTTGTTGATGTTAATTGATTATATAATCTTGATATTACAAGAAGATAAGTTGATTATAATGAATTTGTGACAATGGGTAATTATATATATAATATATATAAATATATGTATATATAAGAGATAAAATACATATATGTATGTACATACATATATATATATAATGATAGATGATATGTATTTTAATATAGATATACATATATATGTAAATAGTATTGATAAAATAATGTGTATATATAGATATATATTATATAATATGTTAATTGTATTTGAATATTTACCATGCTTATAAAATCATGTATGCGATAATTCAAATCTGCATATTGAAGCTCTTTGAGAGACATTATAGCCACTATCAAAGACTTGTATGATGACAATAATTTTGGCATTTAAGCCATAACTATGGTCATATAGTGGCGACAATAATTACCCTTTTAAAAGGCATTTCAAATTGTCATTTTAAAATGCTAGTAACTCAACTCTATGGCAGTTATGAAGTCATTATCTGAGGCATTTTTGCATGGCATTAAAGCCATAGTTGGTGCCATGGTTAAAGCCAACATAGGTGCATCTATAAACTGCATTGAAGCCACTTAAGTGGTAGTTGTAACTGCATTTTAAATGCTCACTGAAACATAGAAAAAGTGAAACCCTAGGATTTGACCCTAGGGTTTAGACAGTTTTCCTAAACATTTCATGTAGGATTTGAGGTGGCAGGGTTTGATGGATTTAGACAAGATATATGAATGACAGTTTACAACTTGAAAGGTGAGTCAACCTATCCTTGACCAAACTTGGAATGAATTTTGGAATGTAATGCAATGATTTAACTAGGTTAATGATGCAAATGACCATTCAGATACAAAAACAACAAATTTGGGAAGTCATAGGAGAAATCAGAATACAAAAATGGATTGAGTAGGATACTATGAACTTGTGATATAAATTTGGGGCTGAAAATTCTAGACTAATTCACCCAAGGCATCTATGTCCTTGTAGAGGAATTTTAGATTTGATTTCATAGTCCTTTGATTCCAGATTAGAGCTCCTGTTTCCCAGTTGCTGAACTATCGAATAATTCTGTAACTGAGTTTCTTGGAGTTGTCAAGATGTAGGGTTTGATTGCAATAATGAATAATTAATCTTCAAAATTTTCCCAATCCTCTTCAAACCTAAAACCTACACATTCAAAGAGAGAGGAAGGGTTGTGCCATTTAGGGGCTTGCCTTAATCAAACCTTGTGTTAGTGTTTCCACTTCCACAATGGCAATGCCAATGATAGAAAACCTATCCTTTTGAGGGATAGGGATAAATGATAAAAGGGATTGATGAATCAACAATGGACTATAACTCACCACCTTCCAATGACTTCCTTGAAGGACTGAAGTCATACAAATCTCCTCAAGGCTTGGATCTTGATTGCTTGAATTGCTTGGAGACCTACAAGGGTTAGTCTTCATAAACAATATGATAACATAAACATGAATAAACTCATACACACTTTGACATGATGCTTGGATTTTGAATTTTTGCAATAAATCTTTGAAATGTTACCCTTGACTTGCTTGATAATGCTCTTAATAATAGTTTTTTCAATAATTTCCTAGATTATTTCAAATGATGCAATAATTAGGTATTTATATGCAATTATTTTAATTTCCCAAAAAATAAATCTCGACAACTGACTTTGGACATTTGAAATTCAAATAATAAAATTCTAACACCGACATATTTGAATTTGGAGCCAAAGTAGGGGGACATAGGTGCCCTAGGTGCTACCTATTTTTTGGGAATTAAAGAGTCAACGGTAAAGTATTAGATGAATGCATTTGTTTTATACTTGCAATTTATCAAAAAATGATAAAATGATCCACATGATGCATAATTTAGGAAATTAGGTGTTCAATTAGGTCCAATTACTTGAAAGGGAGGAAAACATAGTGTGAAATTGTCAAGGATGAAAATTTATGACACTACACTCATTAATAACCATAGTGAGCCATGACATAATGAGCAAGTAATTATTTCGAGTCAACCCATATTGAATGGGTGATGGATGCTATTTTTTTAGCATACCATTCAATAAGTAAAGGGGCACCAAATTGAATTTTTTTTGTTGAGAATTAAATGCATGGTGAGAGTAGGAAAAATGCTGCAACTTAATCAAAGAGGAGGGTTTTTCATTTTGATTATGAAGGATTTGTTTTTGGTTTTTGGGAGAACATTCATGTTGGCATTTGGAGAGGCAGAGGCATCTACGATTTAGGATAAGTTTGTCCTGAGTTTTCATTTGGCATTAGGTGTGGAAAAAGGAAGCGAAAGTTGAGGAGAAGAAATAACTTTTCTTTTGTATGATTATTTATCATGAAATGGAGGAAAAAATGATTACAAGGATGTATGAAGCAGCTTTGGCATCTGTTTTCATGTGAAGTGAATTCTTTAAGCTTTGGAATCTTGAGAGGAGTGACCTGAGTAATATGATTTTTGCATGAGTATTTCCTTCCAATATTTTATGATGGAAGCAACAATCGTTTAAAGCTTTTAGAGAGTCATTATTTTCATACTGTGTGCTCTTTATAATTTATAAAGAACCAATAATTACTAAGAAATTGTGAGTCCAGTTTTATTATTCTCTTGTTTCATTACTTCTTTTTTGAGTTTAGATACATTCATAGAGTAGTGACATGAAGATATTATCAGAGAAGGAAGAGAGTCAATATTGTTGTTCATTATGGTTTCAGTGAATGAATTTGCATTTAAATACTGGGTTTCTTCAACTTTTCAAGCTGATCTCTTAAGGGAAGCCGTGCAAACCCCTAAACCTATGATTTTTGAAGAAGTTAAAGTGCAAAAAGACAGTGAATTTATAGGCATGTTTTCATTCTCATTTTTTTGTGAAAACTCATAGCTTCATTTTATTATTTCTCTAGTTTTAAAAGAGAAAGATTATTATTATTTTAAGGAATAATACCAGAAAGATTATGCTAAATATCCAAAAGTAAATAGGATTTAGATAATATCATTTTCACTCTATCAAGGACATCAGAGTTGAAAAGCATTTCTCTGCAATATTAAATAAAAGAGTTTAAATTATTTTCTTAGATAGAGAATATTTTCCAGCTTGGTTATAAACATTATATATATATATATATCCATATTGAGGTATTAATATATGAATATATATATGCATACATATATAAATATTTTTACATGAATACACAAAGGATAACTTGTGATAAATGTTTGAAAAATTAGGAGATTAGTCAGATATTTTCTCATCTGAGTTATTAGATTTTAGATAGTCTAATAAACTGATTTATTAAAGAACATTACTATTTGAACTTAGTTAAATACTTTGAATTAAATTAGATGATATTTAATATCATGAATAACTAGGTTTGTTATGGTGTTCTTGAAGAACGAAACCATAAGGTATAACAACAAAGAGTCTGAAACATTATTTTAAAAGAAGTGATCTTCTATTTATGTTAATATTAAATTATTGTACTTATTTGACATGTAGCCAATACTTAAAGACGAGACCGAGTGTTTCGAGTTGATGATATTGTGTCATTATTATTAACAAAATATGCATAAAAATAGGAGAGTAGTTCACTCTCTTGGTTTGATTTAAGGACTTGAACAAGTGGGAGTTGTCAAGACCCAAGATGTTATGAGAACATAACGTGGGTGTTCAAAGTTAGAAAAAACTTAAAACCAACCTAGTCATTTACCAACTTAGTGAGTCATCACATTATAAATGAGAATCTTTTGAAAAGTCAAACTAGTTGGTTAAATAGTCATTTGAATTAAATCTTAGGTAATGAAGGTTTCCAAGTCGAGTTAGAGGTGGGTGAACATACAAATCCACTTTTTAAGGAAGTGGTTGAAATGTTTTTAAACTTTGGCTAAAGTAGTGCAAAAGTCTTTGCTTGCAGTAGTTGGTTCATTGTGATCCAAATTACATAACCAGTAAGTAGGGTCATAATGAGTTAAAGAAGTCTATAGTTGCATGACCAAATTGGTTTTGTTAAGACACAACACTAGAGACTTCAATGACATACTAGGGTTTCCTTAGTCTACACTCTTCCTAAAAAGTGGGGCCACTTCCAATTGGAAGGTGTGCGGGGACCGTTAGTTTGTGGTTGAAGGTAAAGTGCTTGGGTGATGCTCTCCCTCTTGTAGGCGACAATGCTGAGGCTTGTGAAACAAAAGATTTGTCTAGATATGGAAGACTTGACCTTGAAACTATATTGTAATTTGTAAATTTGTATACTTGATAGTTTATCATGTATGAATTGTAATTGTAAAGATCTATTTCATTTTTAAGTTGAAATGTAATATTATTTTAGTTTCAAAAGATGTTTTATACTTTCAAATATGAAATATGTGATAACATCAAAATATTTTCTTTTACGGGCGGGGGCCCTAGCTTGGTTGGCTAAGTAATTCTGTTGCGGCTCTGCTGGTCACAAGTTCTAGTCTCCCCCCCGTCCCGTGGTACCGGAGGGCGTGTCGCGCCAGCCGCCGCACGTTAAAAGTTTTAGGCGGCAGTTATAGGGGCTAATTCCTGCAGTTAAAAAAAAAAAAAAAAAAAATATTTTCTTTTACATTCCTATTTTTTTGGAAATGCTTCTATTTACTTCTATGGTAAAAACCAAAGTATGAGTTGTGTGAGTTAGATTGTTTTAAAATGGCCAATTTAGCTAAATATTAATTATCATCTTAGTGCTACTAAATTTATTTTAACTAAGGAAATTAAATATGATTGTGTAAACATGAGATTATGCTTATATCAAAATAAACCTATAAGTAGTCCCTTTCCATTAAACATAAATTATTTGTTGAATAGTGTTCAAAGATAGAAGAGGAAATTGAGGAAATGTGTCAAATTCCTTATGCTAGTGTTGTTGGCAATCTTATATATACAATGGTTTTCCATAGACCTAATATTACACATGCAATGAAAGTTTTGGGTAGATATATGTCTACAATATGAAAGGATCATTGGGCTATTGTGAAAAAATTAAATATTTATGCGACTCCTTAGATTATGTAGTCGACTACTAAGGAAGTGTTGATAAAAATACAACTTTGAATTTGAAGGATTTTTGGATTCTAATTGGATTGAAGATGTTGAATACCAATGATCTACTAGTGGATATGTATCATCTTTTTGGAGCATGAAGTTTAATGAGGTAAGTGTAGGTAATAATTGCATTATCTACGATGATAGAGTACACAATAACAACTTGTGTGTGTAAAGAAGCAATGTGGCTATGAAGGTTGTGCTTATAGTTGGTTTGTTACAAAAGGTTGTGAGGATTGATTGTGATAGTCAAAGTGCAATATGTTTGGCCAAAAATCATGCTTATCATGTTTGGTCAAAGCATATTGGTGCACAATATCATTTTGTGAGAGAAATAGTTAAACGCAAGTGAGTAATATCGAAGAAGGTTGATATAATTGAGAATGTTAATGACTCATTGACAAGCTATGAATATTGTTTTTTTTTTGGTATAGACAATCAATCGACATGGGTGCCCTAAACAAACGACAATCCAAAGTTGTGACCCTACATGAAAGGTATTCATCAAGAGGAAGAATGGTGAAGATGTGTTGTAAACTTATTATATTTAATAGTTGAATGGGGCTAACTACTAGCAATTAGAAAACTATTTTGAAAGTTTTATTGAATTTTCTATTTTTACCCATGATTATAAAGCAGCTATTAAACATCCATGAACCACCTTTGATGTGCCTATCACTTTCCACACATGCTTAAGGGTCAGCGTGCTAGATTACAAACTTTCCCAAGTGAAATTAGGATATATCGTATATTTTATTTTTTATTTACGTCAGATTCTGTATGCATAACCTCTATTATTAGGGTAGAATGGAATCCTCAATGAATGGTATATAACTCAGGTTTGAGAACTGTTAGTAATTAATTTTTTTATTAACAATAACAACTATTAGTTAAAGAAGATTTAAAAAAAAAGACTAAGAAACTATAAGGAATGTGAATACCCGACGCAAACACAGTACACAGGAAATGCTTGATAAAAGCACAGGATCAAGGTGCTAATTTTTATGATCTTATACCTAAAACTAAAGAGATTATACATTGGCGAAGAGCTTGTAGGTGTTAGCATCCAGGACGATTTGTCTGGCGGCTGCAAAGCAGCTTAGAATTCCCACAATAGAAAACAAGACACCAATCAAGACATTCACCCAGAAAAATAAGCTCCTTCTGGAAGGCTTGAATGTCATGTAGAGCACCATTGGTAAAATAAAGTCCAATGGAATAATCCCAAATGCACCAATCACTGCATTAATATCTCCAAAAAATGGCAGCATGGCAGCCACCAAAGTTACAATTGACACCCAAAAAGATCTTACAATCAATCTGGCAACAACATTTCGTATAGAAAATCTGCCTTTCTCTACATCTGCAGATCTGCTTTCGAGAGCTGCAAATGCTGGTTGGAAATAAGTCTGCAAGGAAAATTTACATCGCGGAGAGAGGTTTAGAAGTTGAAAAAGATTCAAATATGTACTGAATTTTTATATATAATTCCCAAGAAAACACTTTTCGAGATTTTCTATGAAAATTTCATTTCTTTATTGGGGTGCTCCAACTCTGAACTACTAATCCCTTTACAGTATGAAATAGGTGATCCATAAGAATCTCGAAGTGAAATCAGTATGACGTTTCCAAAAAATGACTGACAGCAGAATACACTTGGTTCTGTTTACATAACAGAACTGCCGGTCCTTGCACGAGGCAGTTTCGAAACCGCTGGTTCCCTTGAAAGAGGCGATTTTGTAACTGCCATGGCGAATTTGAACCACAACAGTGGTTTTGTAACCATCGCAGAGTAAACAAAATTATCGCCTGCATGAAGGGGCAGTTTCATCTTGACACACAAAATACAGAATTTGAAATGAATAATCTGGCTTTTCTCTTTCCCGTTCTACTATCAGTTGTATGTACTCTTCGTAGTTGTTCTTTTGACATTAGTAACACCTAGATAGATGAGCAATTACTGCTACTAGATAGTTTTTGTCCTCCTTGAGGTTTTCTAGGAGAAATTCCAAGTTTAGTCTGGTGAATTCTTCTAGTTTCTACACTTAAACAACGTTTTATCCTCTAAGACTATCAAGTTGTTTGAGCAAGTAAGACAGCTGTTGAATTTGATGTTCTAGTAATTTCTAGAAGCAAAATCAATAGGAGTGTATATTGTTCTCAAATATAATAATAATATAATATTGATAACAGTTGAGTATGTACTATAAACTAAACTAACCAGAGTCACTGTGGATGTTTGCAGAAGGATAAAAATGTTGGCCATGAAGAGAAACCAGTTGGGAACAAAAGCTGGCCTTCCTGCAGGCACAAAGTTGCTGTAAACTGTACCCTGGGCCTTGTTGCCGAAGGCCCAGTAGCCTGAAATTGCAGCAGAGAAGTAGGTGGACACAATCACTGTATAACACATACAGAGTGCTTTGGACATTTTTCCTGAAATTGGGGGAGCTATTGTGGCCTGCAAAACCCTCCTTAAATATTAGTATGTAACCTCAAAACTTATAAATTTCTACTTAGTCTATCACTGAGATTTGCAGCAAAGAATTTAAGACACGCATTCATTTACAAGGAGATCATTGGGAAGTTCACGATAAATGGCAGGAGAAAGGGCGTTTTTATAGACCTCATCAGCTTTTTTACAAACTCGAAATGCCTTCCTTAAAAATTCAACATGAACTAGGGGAGAGGGGTCCATAGTGGAGCACCCTAACTTCACATTTCTCAAAATCCTATGAGGAAATTTCAAATCACTCCCAATTTTGTACAAAAGCTTATTTGGCAATTCACATGCTTCTATATTTCATTTTAGGGCCACATCATCAAATATGATGCCACATCAGCATGCTTTTTGTTGAGGTATCCAAAAAGACCCAAAAAAAAGTGAGACCGATAGTGGTGCACTAAGTCATGTTTTATTGGTGCGCTGATGTGGCATCACATGATTTGTCAGTTTATGTACTTTATGGATAAAAAGTGTTTTGCAATTGGATATTAAGGTGCTCCATTATGGGGTCCACTAAGGACTACTTCTATCCCCACTATTGGACCCCGCTCCACTATGAACCCCTCTCCCCTAACCTGATCTAACTTTGACACCTAAAACCTAGAAACCCTCACACCCATCATCTCTATACTATTAAAATATTTTGCTAAATCTGGATTGACTCCCTAGTAAAATGCTTTCGATTGACTGTAAGTTGTGAGTTTAATATCAAATTTTAAGCTTAAAAAGGTGACAAAAATCAAATACATATTGCAATGTTCTCCTAGATCAGCTAAGAGTTTGATTGGTCAAGGAAGTTTGGTATTGCCCTACTGGAAACCGAAAGGATGAAAGTTAAAATAAATAACTAGTCTCTTTTTTTTCAATTATTAATCAATCTCACCTGAATCTCGGGAATGATTCCATTGCCATAAGTAGTAGCAATTATTGAGAAAGAGTTCAAAGCCGCATGTAATTTGCTTGTTTTACTGCCAACCAAACTGTAGTCCCTGTTCTCTGCATCACTTGAGACTCCTGCCATGTAAAACGAAGATAACAATTAAGAACAAAGAAAAGAGTGCATCCAAATTCAAGGGCAAATCAATGAAGAGTCAAGACCAACCCGCATGGATGGAGCCTCCCACAGCGCATGCAGCAAAGGAAAATCACAGCAGCAGAGATGCTAGATTTATATATCTCAGTGAATGAAAGGACGGCATTTGAGCCAGCAGAAGCATCAGCCCTCCGAAAATAATTATGAATTGGTACAACTGCATCTCCCCATTTGGATGATAGATTTTATATAAGAACTGTAATATACATTTACAAAATCCATTAGGCAGTCAATGAAATCATTGTCCTTCACAAGCAAACATAATATCTCTGTCTTGTTTTTGAAAGGTACCTTCAAACTGACCTCCAAGAAGAGTAAATGAAACAACTACTCCCCAGCAGATCGCAAACTGCAGTGGTCCCACCACGAAACGACCCCATCTTGGGCCTATAGGATAGTTCATAACACATGGACTCTAAAATTCGATACCCAAATAGGTCTGCATATTGCGGTTCAGCTCTAAACTACTTATACACATTCTAGTCACGGCTTCCCAATAGTGACCTCTTTTCCCAAGGTACCCTTAAATAACTTAGATACCCAATCACTCTCTTCATCTCAGTTTTATCCCACAATTGATTATTAGTCAATAAACTACATATCTCCTTGAATAATCTATAAAAAACAAAATTTAGACATGTAAACATATCAGAATTTTTGCCGACATTGCTAATAAGCCTTCCTAAATAAATGTTAAATGAAGTTGCAAAACAGCTAATAGGCAAGAGGTTAGCTTAAAACCACCGATCTAGGCAAGATGTTAGCTTAAATCGACCGATCCACTGACCAATACCTTTAGTTTAGTGCAACGACTCTCAAAATGTAAGATAAGTTCTAAATAAAGGTTTCATAACTGATTAGCCTCCAAGTAATGCAATGTGGTGAAGCTACAAAAAGAGGACTAATGAAGTTTAAATAGTATATACCCATAATTTCTGTAGTCACATCACTAAACCTTAGGTGTCTGTTGCCCTTGAGCTCTAGGTTTTCCAGCACTAGTGACAGGAGATTATATGAATAGAAGGTAACTGCTGCTGCAATGCCCAGTAGTACTATTCCCGCACCCAATCCTAAGGATGCAAATGCAAATGGGAGGCTCAGCAGCTGAGGTCCAACAATGGAGGCTGTCAAATGATAGCCAGCATGGAGCCATGTACCTACAACAACCAATTAACTTAATTAGTTATACTTAGTACCAACCCACATCATTCTTTCACTAATGTTGTACATAAGCTGTGTGACTGGAAACACCAAACTAGGGTGTTGGGCATGATACTTCATGTGCATTGAAACAAAAAGATTAAGACAAAAATATATATGCATACCTTTGGATTCCAACACAAATATAGCACCTGCATCCAAGTGTTTTCCAGTGTTTGCATCTTGGTTATCTGAAGCTTTTATGTCATTAGAATGAATATCCATCGTCTTGATTTCAGGGAGAAAAAAATTCATTAGTCCATATAAACAGCAGGCGTGGTAGGCGGATCAACTAAAGGCCAAATTCAAAAGAAAATGAGAAAAGTTGAAGTGAGTGACAATTGCTGTTCATTCTACTTTATTCTAAGCACTCATTTTATGGAAAATTCAGTCCACTCCTTTTCTTATCCTTTCAGACTTAAATTCTTGAAGAGTGTCTTTATGCGAGGACCTTTTATGTACCTAGAATTTTGCAATATTTTGATTTATTATTGCAAGAGACTTTATGTTATGGATATTATTATTATGTTATGGATATTATTATAATATTTTTTTTTTTTACATGGATGATGAATATGGTGATGATGATTAGATTTTTATAATTATTTCTTTTATAATGACTTATATGATAGATGGTCAGCCGTTAGTCAGCCGTTATGATTAGATGTAATTTATATAAAATAGTCAAATTGATGATTAATTTTAAGGTGAGATAAATTATGAATATCATGTATAGATTTAATGTTTAATTATAAGTATGATTAGTGATCATGGATGAATTTAATATTTAATTGTGTTTATGAGTATTGTTTTGATTATCGTTTTTGATGTTGTGATACTCTAATTGGTTTGAAGATGAAATATTGTATTAAAATGGTTCGTGCTGCTTATTTTGTGTATGCAATTTAATATATGTTGCTTCGGCTATATGTTTTGGACTATTAACATGTGAATTAAGTGTGTAGGTTATTATGATTAATGGATTCGTAGATCCACTAGTAAACCCAATTGTGTGAAACCCATGAAGTTGATATTAATCTATATGGAGAGACTAATGTCTTTATATGTTATTATGTGGTGTTGTGATGTTTATTTATTTTCTCAAATCTCCTAAGTGTTCTAGGGCAGTTGAAAGGGTGAGTTGCCATCCTAAGTGTCAATTTCGAAATTGGTCCTTCAAGGGCATTTAAGGGGCCTTAAATGAGTCTTGTCACCACTTACCATGAGTCAAAATCTTCTTGAATCTAACCTATAGAGGTTGGGGAGTTTTAAAAGCTAAATTTATGAATTTTAACTTGTTTTAACTCCTCTTTAAGTCCATAAAAGAAAAGTGACGTTTTTTTAAACTTGCAACTCAAACAAAAAGCTTGATCTAGTCTCACCCACTTTCCAAATGATTTTTGAAGACTTTCAAACCCTCACATTTTTTTGTATTGAGGAATGCTGAAATAAAAGTTACAAATAAAATAAATAACAATCCAACAAAGGGATTGAGAAGAAAAGGACAATTAAAACAAACAATAACTCCAAATGAAATATAAAAATTCAGCTAAGATAAAACAACAATAACCCAGTTGAGGAATTATAGCCAACAATACAGTATTTGATTCCAGTTACGAAACTCAGCTATGAGAAAACAATAACAAAAAACCAGCTGATAGTTACAGTCAACATTAAAACAATAATGCTTGTTGATATTGCCATTTTTGAGTCTCATCTTCCAATTACAAAACAACAGTTGGAAATCACATTATACTCAAAATTTAAACAATCTTTGGAGCTGTCTAGAACAATAGATGTCCCCTTCATGAAGTTGCAGAAATTGGTATTTGATCTCTTCCAAAAGCTTGTTGTATTTAGCATCCTCTCTCAGTTGAAAACACAAAGAGACAAGTTAGACCATAATGTCAAAGTAAAACCGTGGCATTTCTATTTTCTAATGAAGAATTCAAAGAAACCAAGAGATGGAGTATTCATGAATGCTCCTCTCTCACCCACGTGAGTGCATTAATGAAGGTCACATCTCCTTGAAATTGAAGGAAGAGAAAGAAAAGGGAATCCATGTCTCATCCTCTCATTGGGAGAGAGATGACATGACACTATTATTTATACCCTTTTCAAGTCTCAATTCAACAAGGAATTCTTTTTTTTTTTTTTTTACATATTTGGTGAATGGAGGGCAGTGTCTTTTGAAAAGGGAGAGAAATGGAGGTGCTTGCTTGAAGAGGATTCTTGGAAGAAGTTGGTATTTATTCCTCATCAAAATCTTCACCAAAATTTCTTGGAAGTTTGTGAGGTAAATCTCTATACTGTTAATGTAGTTGTTAAATGTACATGGACAAATGAATGTAACATGTGTTTTAGATTATAAATGTGTTTGTGAGTGTTCTTAAATAAAATGTTCCCTATTATGGAGAAAACTTGATTATCCTATTATGTAAGAATGTAAATGAAATTTGTTGCTTATAAACCTATCCTTCAATGGAGCTATTCTAAGGAAAATAAGGAAAAAAGTTATTGGAAATAATGGTAAGCTAAATAAGTTTTAAGATTTATGTATATTGAATTTGTTACAAATAAACTTATTGTATGGTATTGGTTGTGTTAATTTTTTTTAGCCTAATCCCTCTATTACAATATAGTTTACCTATTCACTTTTTCTTGCAAAAGAAAAAAAAGAAATTATGTTTGAGAGAAAACTTAAGATTTCTTAAATCTAATTGTGTGATACATAAAAAAATGAAATGCAATAGTTTCAATATATTATTCATTTATCTATTTCACATCAACTTAAGTCTATCAAGATAAAAATACAAGTGCATGCACATTTTTTGTACCATTTTAGTTGTGTTTTCTATATTAAAATAAAATAAAATAAAATCCTGTACGTATAAATATTAATTTTGTTTTTGAAATAATTATTCTTTAAAAGAAACCCAAAAAATGTAGTGGAGTTGGCTGGGTCCTGAGGTTTTCTCCCTCGAGGTCATAGGTTCAACTTTGTTCCATAGCGGGGAAGGAAAGGGTTAGTAATATTGTGCCATTCTTGCTCCACTGACTTGGGGTATACGAATGGACTTTGATAAAAAAAAATCTTTAAAGGAAGGAAATTAACACATTTATTCAACATAAGAAACATACACTCTTCCATTCCTTATTTCTATAAACTATATGAAAAGAAAAGATAATAATAGTATGAAATAGAGGTTTAAATTACCTAATCCATAACTCTTCTATTTTGAAGAGTAAATTTGCAGAAGAAAATCATAGTCATTGAAGTTAAAAGAAAATAAATAGAAATAGTTACCGTAGGGTTTCTGTAGACACCTAAATTTGGACACTTAATTTATCCAAATTTATCCCCTTTCGTCTAAACATCCTCTTATCCGAGTTAATTAAGTAATATTACTATTATTTAATTAATATCCTTAATTCTGCCAAATCCCTAAGGTATTTAATTAATAATTAAATACCTTACCCTCCTTAATCCCCTTTTCATCAAATGAATTAAATAAATATTACATTTATTTAATTCCTTACATGTCATTTTCATCTAATCCTAATCCATATCCTAATCTCTTCATTAAGGATGTGCACATGCCTAATCCTTGATTAGGATGTGTCACATCCTCCAACTTTGCAAGTTGGCTTCTAATCCTCATTAACCCCTAATTATCTTCTAATTACTGATTAGTTAAGCCTAATTAGTACCTTGGTCAACTCTCCCCATCCCCCAAAGAATTTTTAATTCCTTTTTATTCACCCTAGGTTCCCCTTTTCCCCATGTGAATTTTTAATTCACTTTTATTCCTTCTAGAATCCCCTTTTCCCATGCATCTTCTAGAATCTTTGACTTGTCACATCAAGTCACATGTGACAAACTCCCACCATTTTGGAGACCCTCTCTTATCCACTAGATTCTCCCAAGCATGTGAATTTTTAATTCACGCTTATTCCTCCAAGGAATCTTCTCATCTCCCAATGTACTTCCAAGGTACATGTCCTTCCTCCACATCATGTACCTCCCTTCCACATCACCTACACATTATCTCACCCTTAGCCACTTCACAATCCACATGTTAAGATGTGAGGGATTGTGAGTCCTCAACTCACCTTAGCCCTTCATCTTGACCTTGTTGGATAAATCTCAACCATTGAATTCTCTAGAGAATTCAAGTTTATCTATAAATACCCCCTCCTCTAAGGA
Source organism: Sequoia sempervirens (assembly GCA_007258455.2). Lineage (NCBI taxonomy): Eukaryota > Viridiplantae > Streptophyta > Pinopsida > Cupressales > Cupressaceae > Sequoia > Sequoia sempervirens. The sequence goes on from VDFB02075321.1 coordinate 400,968,891, forward strand.
ATTTAGAGAACACTTAGCCATTTTGCAATTAAATGCTGCCAGCCATTTTGCAACTAAATGCTGCCATTTTGTGCATTCATCTAGCCATCAATTTCATCTATTTGCATTTGCATCCAAGAACATAGTCAAATCTTTCATTTAGTCATATCAAGAGCCATCAAGGAGCATACAAACCAAATCAAAATCAAGGGCCAACCAAGGAGTTTCAGCTGTAAAGGGGAGGTATATCTATTTGTCATCATTTTACACTTTTTCTCTTTGCATTTACAAATTCCTTAGGCTAATCTTGAGGTGTTTCTTTGTGTTTTTCCATTGCATTTTAGTCATTTACAATAGGTAAAACATTTGGATATCACAGTTTCTATAACGAGTTGTGAAAAAAAAAACACAACGAAAATGAAAAGCAATCTAAATTAATAAGAAAAAAACAACGAAAATGAAATGCAATCTTGTTTACTTATTTTTAATTAAAAAACTAATGAAAATGAAAACAATCTTGTTCATTTATTTTTAATTAAAAAAAAATAACGAAAATGAAATGCAATCTTGTTTATTTATTTATAATAAAATCTCCTTTGTTCAGTGTCTTTCTCACCCCTCAAAGATCTAAAATAAATTAAATTTTAAAACCTCCTCAGTGTCTCTCTCACCATTCAAAAATCTGCAAAATGAAACCAAATAAATTAGAGAAGAAAACAAATTCTAAATGAATCCTTTGGCTAGCCACCCAACGTGGTGCCAAAAAAACCTAGCTTTCTGTAGTAGGGAAGAAAATATTGAATCATGGAAACATAGATATGGAGGTCAGTGCTGCTATGTCTGCTCTACAACCTTCATCTTAGATGCCGCCATGACATGTCTTCAAAAGCCTTGTAAATAAAAGAATGAGAGGACTTGAGGTAGGGGCGTTAGGGCTTGTAGTGCTCAATTTTAGGGCAAGTTTCAATATATATAAAACAAAAACAAAACAAAAACAAAACAAAAACAAAACAAAAACAAAACAAAAAAATTGTGTTAAAACGTGAACTTTCAAGGCGAAACCCATGTTAAATTTTATGAAAACCTAGGCGTCGGGTGAGAGGACAAAGTTTTTAAAGCATTAGTAAAAAAAAATAAAATAGAAAAAGAGGTTTTGGGGTGAATGAGCTCTGCTAGGGTTTCTTGTTTTTGCAGTCATCCTTGGCCCCTCTTGGGTCATACCACACCTTAGGTGCAGGATTTTTCATTTACTCTGTGTGTATGACCGCATTTAGTGTGGTTTTATTATGAATACAATCGACTCTAACCCAATAGTTCTTGTTGGTATTGGTGGTTCGACAACTCTATTCAATGGATCCTTCTTCGAACAAGTGTCCTCAAAAATTTGTTCCGAAAGTGTTCCGCGAGGTAAGTCTTTTGATTCCCCGACTGATGTGGTGTTACCCATGCCAGATTTTCATTCTGCATGTCAATGGTTAGAGCAACATACTCTTGTTGGTTATTTTGTTGGGAGGACTCCCCCTAAAAGCGTGCTTAAAGAATGGGTTCAAAAGGCCTGGGTACCTCATGGGGTTCGCCTTGATATGGTCCAAAATTTGACTAAAGGTTTTTTTATTTTTTTCTTTGTGAAGGTAAGTCATGTTCAAGCAATCCCAAATCATGGTCCTTGGTATGTTCGGTCCTCTTTGCTGGTTTTCCAGCCGTGGATCTGGGACTTCGTTGTCTCAGATGACTCCAAGTTGTGGGTTTTAGTCTGGATTGAGTTTCTTGGTCTGCCCTTGCCTTGTTTACATTTTTTACAACATATTGCTTCCTCTCTGGGGAGGGCTATTTGTGTCAAACTAGATAGGTTCTTTCAAGCTCTCCCTCAAATGCGAGTCTGTGTTGAAGTGGACCTTTCATCTAGGATTTGAAAGAGTCCATTGATATTCAAATTATCTCTTTTAGGCATACCCAAAAGGTCACTTATTTTAATCTGTTGAACACTTGTTATCGGTGTCAATCTATTGACCACAAGATTAAGGATTGCCCTCTTGCAGTCCCCCATACTCAATCTCCGCCACAAGAAGCTAACAAGCCTCGTCAGGTGGAAGGTGTTGCCGCCAAACCAGAGGAAAAATGGATAATGGTTACCAACTGAAAAAAGAAAGTCTAATGGCCTTGGGACGGTTACCAAAATGCTCGAGCCAATAAAGGAAGTTTCAAACCCTTCTATGAAAGGGAAGGAAGCTCAGACGAGCTCTAGTAGTAGGGTAAACCCACAAAACTGGTTTACAATTCTAGCGAGGAAGGAAAATTGCAAAAATGCTCCTATGAATTTTTTTTTTGCTTTTTAGGGGCTCGCACGAATTGGGGTGTTTGAATGGAACCAAAAGGGGTTCAAATGGACCTTGGTTCGAGCAAACCATATTAAATGATGGGACTCACTTTTTTTGTATTTTTTAATGATGAATACAAAGAAACGTTGACTAGAAGAGGGGGTTCACTCAAACCTGGGTTCATTTGAACCCCCCTTTTCCCCCTTCTCCTCCCCTTCTCCCCTTTGGCACCAAATTTCTGCAGAATTTTTCCCTTCGAAGCTCGAGTTGAGGATGAAAATGGAGGAGATTTCACAGACCCAACTAGATGATGGTAGTCCTTGAACCAAGCTATCCATCAAATATAATTTTAATATGTTTTGGTTTTATTATGTATTTATTTTTTTTGTTTGATTAAACATAGGTTTTTCATCAAAAATCAAGCTCTCTGTTCTGTACATGTGGAAAAATAGTAGATTATCAAAATAAAATTTCAAAAAATATGTTTAGGCTAGGTATTGATGTCCTTGATCCAGTTAAAAAAAAATTGAATTTTGATACATACAAAAAAAGTTATGTTGTATACGGTCTGCCTATGTCTGAATTGTAATTGGTTTGACTTCAAAACTTGATTAAGGAAAAATATTCAATAAAACACTATGAAACCAAATGAACTAGTTAGTTATCATAGTTACAAATTTAAATTCAAAAAATTAGAATTTTATCCTTGATAGAAAAAAAGTTATGTTGTATACGGTGAGCATCACTCCTTAAAAATAGTGTTTATTAATAAAAACTAGTTTTCGAAGGAGATGGAAAAAGAATTGCAATCTGATTCTAAAACTTTTGAAAAAAATATATTTAGAATCTACAAACAAAATGTCACAAATCACTAGTTTGCATCATCTTCAAATTCCTCACGGTTTAGCCGCTATAGGTGCCCGAAAGTGAAGATTTAGTTAGAAAAAATCAGTTCAGTGTCCAGTTTGGCCAAAAATTGTAAACCAGTATTGTGGGATCACCCAACATTTTAGTGCAGCCAAGGCCTACGGCTACACCCCAACCTACCTCAATTATGATAGCGTAGAAGAATGAGTCTCCTCCCGTGTTGAGAATTCATAGAAGGTCTCACAATCCTTCTCGACCTCTAGAAGAAGGAGAATATGTTAAGGAGAAATAGAGGCATTCATCTGTTACCATTCAGATTGGGTCAGTCCCACCAAAATTTTTACAGAATCACTTTTCCACTCTAGAAGAGATAGATTTTGATGAAATGGTGGAGTTTCTAACATGAATTTCCTTTCCTGGAATGTTTAAGGTTTGATAGACCTTTCTAGGAAGTATTCTGTTAGGGGTACTTTTCAAAATTATGCTAGTTTTGATGTTCTATGTCTTCAAGAAGTGAAAGTTCCTAGTTTTTTGTTCTCTTCAACTTGTCATTCTATTCGGCTAACCAGTAAAATATTTTGTACTAATCACGAGGCTATACGTGGTGGAGTGGTCACCCTTTTGTCCCCATGGTGGCATGCTTGTGTGGTTGGTCATGGGTTTGACCCCACGCATCGACTCGTCTAGATTCTTTTGAACATTGATAATCATTCCTTTGGGATTATTAATGTTTATGCCTCGAATGATGCTGTTGAAAGATCTCTTATTTGGCAATGGATAGCTGAATCATTTCCAATTGCTACCTGGATGCTTTGTGGGGATTTCAATATGGTTGAGAAGACAATGATGGTACTCTACCGCTTCGATGGGAAGTTGGCGAGAGAGAGGCATGGTACTACATGTGTAATAAATTGGGTCTTTTTGACCTCAATATTGGCCGCCGCCACTCTCATTCTCTCTGGCACACTTGGTGAAATTATCAAGCTGGTTTTGATAGGATATGTAAATGCCTTGATCATGCTATTATCTCAACTTAATCTCTTCCCCACTTTCGGTTAAGTTGTTAGTGGATGCAACGTAATTAGACCACTTTCCCATTTTGTTTTGCATTGAATGGGAATTAAGGCAGCCCCATGCTAGTAGGAACTAGTTTTGTTTTAACACCTCTCTACTGAGTCACCAACCCATGTTGGCCCACATCAACACTGTCTAGAATTTGGAGTGTAGGCCACCTCACAATATTGGTTGGATTACATGGTGGAATGATGCCATCACCCACACTATGAAGTTTCTTTGCATTTATGGATGCTAGTTGGCTATCTTTCATAGACGGTCTTATGAAGTGACAACATTTGGCCTCTTTGTTACCACTAAGGCCTTGGTAGCTAACCCATTTCCCCCTTCTCTGTAAGTCAGGGTTGTAGAGTTAAGGCATCAAAAGCAAGTTGCTGATATTTATGCTGCTAGAGGGGTGCAAATCAAGGCCATACTTAATTGGCTTAAAATTGGGGATTGTGCCTAGTTAAGGCATCAAAAGAAAGTTGTTTATGTTGCTAGAGGGGCATAAATCAAGGCTAGAATTCACTGGCTTAAAATTAGGGATCATGCCTCGAAAGAATTTTTTTGGCTCTTCGAGCCAAGCACTCATCACTTTGTATTAAACAGATCAAAGAGGGCAATAATGTGCTTTTTAAATTTCTTGATATTCTCCAGGTGTTTGTTAAGCACTATGAGCAATTTTTCACAGCCTAAGATTATACTCCTGAGTGGCATCAAGCACTCTAGGATTGTCTTGCTATTGTACTAAATAGGCTCTCCTCAACTTAGAAAGCTTTCTGTGAGAAATTGCTCACAATTAAAGATCTTAAAGAAGCTGTCAACACTATGGCTGATGATAAGGCCCCAAGAATTGATGGGTTCTCATGTGAATTCTACAAGGGCCTTTGGAATTGTGTGGGGAAAGATCTATATAAGGTTTATCTTGAAGCTTTTCATTCTGAAACCCTAGGTAATCTTATTAACAAAGGTAATATTAAATTCATACCTAAAGCTGGAAATCTCAAGGATTTTTGTATCTGGTGGCCCATCACACTCCTCAATGTCTCTTATAAAATTATTTCCAAAGCCATTTCTTTAAAATTTCACCATCTTCTGCCTCAAATTGTGTACGAGGAGAAAATTGGATTTACTAAATCCAAGTTCATCTTAGACAACATTATTGCTGTCTAGGAAGGCATGGAATGGGTGAGACGCTCTAATCAAAAGGAAATTTTTCTCAAAGTTTATTTTGCCAAAGCTTACGATCAGATTGAATGGCCTTTCACACTTGTTATGCTCTCCACGTGCTAGGATTTGGCCCTTAATTCATCTAGTTTGTGCAGATGTTGTCCTATGACACCTTCACTTGCATCACAATTAATGGCCGCTAGTCCCCATCCTTTGGTCTATTCTGCTCCATTTGTTAAGGCTACCTACTGACCCCAGGTTGCTTTATGTGCTTTCTGTTGAGGGGTTTGGTTATCTTCTGGCTCATTTTGTCTCCTAGGGGCAGGTTCATGCCATTGTTTTTCCTAACTTGCTACCCTAGTTGGTCAATGGCCACTTTGTCGATGATTCTTTCCTTACCTTGCTGGAAGAAGAAAATAATGGAAAAGATGCTCTTGATTGTATGGATACCTTCTGTTTGGCCTCTGGTTCTGCCATTTAATGACACAAAACCTTGTGCTATAGACAATCCATCCTTCCCAGTCCCCTCTGGATTCAACAATATGGTTGGAAGTGGATTGATCTTGGTGAAATATTTTGATTTCCTGGCATCCCTTTCGCCTTTTAGGCTTCTTTCACTGATCTTTGGCAAGCGGTTCTTTCTTAGATTGAGTAAAAACTTGCTTTCTGGATTACCAAATAGCTCTCTCTGGTTGGTAAATTTTAGATTTTCTCCAAAGTTTTAGTTGCGACTTGTGTATTATTCCTGATGCTAGGTCCCTTCTAAGGCCTCATATGCTAAGCTGGAAAAGCTGCTTCATGATTTTCTCTAGGCCTCTTTTAAGACACACTGAGGTTGTCACCACGTTACCTGAGAGTTTTCCTACCTGCCCAAAGACTCTAGTGGGCTTGGCCTTCTCTCCACTCAGCAATAAGGGATTGCAATTTGTGTTAAATGGATTATTAGAGCTCTTATTGGTGACAAGGCATGGAAATACTCCTCAAGCATTGTATTCAATCCAACTATCCTAGCCATATACCTTTTTGGAAGGGAATTGGCTTTCAAACCCTTCTTGTTATGAGCGAGCCGGTTCAGATCATGGGAACCTTTGTGGCCAAGAGCATTTAGCGGGCTTGGGAGGTGATCAAACCTTGGCTCTATTGGTCTAGGTCTTGATTTCGGGATGGGCTCTCGCTTAATCAACAAAATGTTTGGTGGTCACCTATTTTTGCTAGTGCAAGTCAGCCGATGGCCAAGATTCCTTGGCTTAAGGCCCTTAGGTTTCACAAGAAGGGTATCCAAACGCTTCAAAATTTATTTCATAGACCCACCATGTGTATTCTGCCATGGGAAGCTTTTTGTGCTCAATATGGTTTTCAAAACCATGACCGTGAAACTTATGACGACTTGGTGAGTGCCATTTCGGCTGATATGCTTCATAAGGTGGGTATTCGTGCCACCAAGCCTTGGTGGAAAGACTAGAAGTGGTATCTAGACACCCCTTTCAGAAATTACAAACCTTAGCTTGGTTATCAATGAATTTTGCCTCATTTTCCTATGATGGACAACCTAAACCAGAGATGGCATCTCCAGTCCTCGGTGTCTATTTGGCATAAAATATTTTCTGCTATGTGGTCTGCAAGTGTTGAGCCAAATCTCACTCACTTTGCTTGGTGTATTCTTTTCCAAGGCTTACCAGTGGGGTCTTAGCTTGCTCACTTGGAAGTCCAGGACTCTCGTTGCCCTTTTAATGGGTAGGCTGAGTCATTTAAGTACCTCTTTTGGTTCTGTACCAAAGCTCAATAGTTGTGGAATTGGATTAATGACCTTTTTTGGCCATTTTAGCTTTATCCCTTCTCCTGGCATATGGTTTTGCTAGGAGACTCTCCCAGGCTCCTGTTGACATATTTTATGTCACCCTTGGATGCACATCAATTATATCTGATAAGAGAGATCCTTTGTGCATCCTATTGCAATCCATGATTATTGATGAATCTGGGTCTTTGAGGTTTTGAACTCCTCAATTATGTCTGTTTAGGTTTCTAAACTTGCAAAGTAGGGCTTTCAAACCCTTATGTGCTTCAACCCTAAACCCATGAACTTGTCATGCAATTTTGTTCTAAACTCATGTTGACCTTTTTCACCTGGTTAGTCTTGCGTCCCTAAGTCAAAAGGCGTTAATGTCCCCATTCATCATTTTACCTAAGCGCAACCCCCTTTTATGAACAAATTTAAGGCACGTGCTAATTATCTCTACTTAAGTCTTTGTATCACCCATTGCGCTTTTCCTTTTCTCCATCAGTTCCATTTTCATGATGTGTGATGAGCTCATCTCTTTTTCATCACTTGTCACTATAATCTTTTGGCCTTTGTATTTCACTTATGTGATATGTGATGTTCTTGCTTTCCACGATGGTCTTGTTTTCCGTGATGGGAGTGTCAACAACTCAAATTTAAGTGATGTAGATCGGTCAGATATCATGCCATAATTTCACATCGTTATTGTGAAATGAAAAGTGTTGAAGCTTCTCACGATGTGCATTGGTTGAGGATCAATGATGAGTGATGAAGAATGAAGATCTAATGGCTATCGTGATGGCTTAGTGTATCATGGTTATAAACATAAAAGTTGAAAACCCTTGTGCGATGCATGATGGGCGAAAGAATCTCTTTATTGAAGAAATAAATGTATGTTGGAGGGAGCTGTTTTGCAGTCCTTTTGACTTTTCGATGGAAGTGTATGACATCAACATGGACAAGTGGTAGTAGCCCGCTATCCCATAATAATGACTCAGATTCAATAGATAGATCCAATGGTCATCGTAGGTGTTTTATACATCGTGGTTATGATCCAAAGTAATGAAAGCCTTTCCACGACGAGTGACGATGGTGATGTGGTGGGTCTAGGTTTGATGCGTGATGAAGCGATTGTGTGACCCGCATCCTAGGAAACAAGTGGCAGATTTTTTTTATATCACTGACCTCCAATGCATCGTGGATTGATGTATTTCTCTCTTAAAGTAATGAGCGATGTATTGAGGTTATGCGATATCCATTGATCTTGATTCTCCCGCAATCAATGACTGCATCTTAAAGTTCATTTGAACTTATGATCTCGACCATCCATCTCCAATCCAATGACCAATTTTCAAACTTCAATGGTCAACTATTCTAGTTTACAATTTTTTTCAGAAGTAATGTCTCAGCAACATTCTCAGCTACCTGATTGAATTTGATAGACTTGGATCATTTTTTCATGCCTTTTCAATGCTGTATTGATTGTAGGATGTCACCATTACTCCTTGATGTGTTGTAGAGGCCATATTCTTCTGTCAGAGTATGTTGGCTTGGATTTTATTGTAGAATTTGTAGGCACTCATCCTTGCATTCATGAGAGTCATCATCTTGGGATGTGCTCGAGGTGTCAAAGCTTTTATGGCTAGTTATGTTGCTCTATGATGGGAGCAATTCAAATAATTTTTTCTTGATGGAGTTGATCTTCTATAACACTAGTTAGTTTAGGTAAGGGTTTTGTATTCAACTTTTGGTTATGCTTGAACCATTAAGGTAATTGTATCTTTTTTTATGCATTCTTCCTCTGGCCCCTCTGAGATTTTTCTTTTGTAGACCTGCAACTCTTGCATTTTCTACCATTGTAAAGGTTGCTTCTAAGCTTTATGTCAATAAATTTAGCTGTTATCACCATTGTCTCTTGTATGTTTGAGTGAAATTCATTTACCTTCATATCTGAATAGGTGTTTTAGTTGTTTCCTTTAATGTATTATGTTGTTTTGAAGCAGGAAAAAACAACTCTAAATTTGATGCATCACCTTCTTTTACATTTCATGTCTCCTTCTGTAGACACATAAAAATGGCCTAGATCCGCAAACCACATTTATCACGCCTTATCATACTTCATCTATAGTCCAATTTCAACTATTAATTAAATAATACATAATTATTTAATTAATTCATGTCTTTTATTCCTCTTGATTATTTACTATTTATTTATTTAAAGGCATCACTAATTCTCTAATGTCTTTCCATAATTAAATAATTTCTTAAATTTAATTATCTTGGCCCATTAATTATGCCTGATTATTTAAATAAATAGACTTTATTTATTTATTTAAATACGTTATTAATATTTAATGCCTTCTCATAATTAAATAAATTCCTTAATTTATTTAATTATTAGTCACCTCTCCAATTAAATAATTATCTTTAATTATTTAATTGTCTCATTTGACTTTTCCTCTAAATTTAAATAAAATCATTTATTTAAATTGTCCCACTTTCTCTTTTTTTCTCTCTTTTAGAAAATAATTAAATTAATTATTTATTGTCATGTGGTCCCATCTTTTAAATTAAATTAATTTTTAATTCAAAATAATCTTTTCCCCCAAAAATTAAATAATTTGCATTTATTATTTAATTTTCTAGCTACCTCTTTTTCTGTGCTAGTCTTATCTCTTGTCACCATGCATTGTCAACCCTTGATTTTATTTTCTAAAAATCAATCTTGTCCATTCATTTTGAATTTGACCTAATGTTTCCCTAACCCTAATTGTGGGTTGTCAAATTGAATCTTGTCCATTGATTCTAGGGCACTTGTCATCTTTTAATCTTGGCCATTCCCTCAAAATTTCATTTTCTTTAAAATGGCAATTTTGGTCTCATTTCTTCATCTAATCTCATCTAATCTCATCTCAGGCTATCTAGACTTTATGCTCTTGTAATCTTGTCATCTTGCAATCTTTTCATCTTGTCATAGGCATATTTTCATAATTTAGACATAGTTTCATGCTTACATATTAGTATAGTATTTGCATATTGTCATCTCAAATCATTCAACATTTGCTTAGGGCTTGTCATTGTCATTAGTTTTCTCATCACAAATCTAAGGGTAACATTATATTTGTAGCAAGTTGAGAAGGTGTAATGGAGGTCAACCATGGAGATTGAAGACATTTGGTGAGATCTTTCATTTTGTTTTCATGTTTCTCCTTTGCACTTCATTATTACTTTGGGTTTTTATGTTTATGCATTTGATTTGCTAACTCTAGGATAATTTCCCATAGCTACACCTTCTACCCCTTTTCCCTTGTGATCTGTTAGAATAGGTTAACATAAGAGTTTTCATTGTGTTGGGTCATACCAACACAATTTAACTTAGTTTAGAAGAGGAAGCCAACCTTCTCTAGAGACTTGATCTCAATTTGCAAGGTCCCACATCTTGAGGTCATTTCCATTATGTCATTAGAACATTGAAATTTTGTTCAGTAGGGTGAAATTTTATGTGGCAACAATTTTTGGTACACCTGGTGGGACCATACAATAAACTTTATTTCATTTTGTTGAGGAAATGGTGCCGCTCTCAACATTCTAGCCTTGAAGAGGCTCTCAAACAAGTGCTTGTCGACTCTGCTATCAAGGGAGGACTCTACATACAAATTGGTAACCCTGCTATTACCTAGAACTCATGGTTCAAGATCAGGCCTACACATTCATGCAAAGGATTCATACAAGATCATCTTCTAGAGGTAATTTTCAATATATCCAACTCTCATTTTCTACTTCTAGAAGAAGAAATAGACAATCTTTGTCACCCATAAGAAGGAATAGAAGTTCAAGTCCCTCTCATAGAGCTTAATCTACATCACATTTTGGTAGATTATTTCAGACTAAAACACCTGCCACCGATACAAACAGGACATTATTCCACATGGATTTACCTAGAAATCAGTCTTTTGTGTCTTTTACTGATGGTAGTCCCTTAATTTTGGCTCAAAAGAATGCTATACCAGTAAATTCCTTAAAAAGTATTCCTCATTTTACTGGTGAAACATCTACAACTCTAGAAGAACACATCATAGATGTGGCCAAAATATGTTTAGTGCATGATGTTATGGAAGACAATGTGGTTGTTAGATTACTTGCCACTTCTTTTAAGGGAAAAGCACTATAGTGGTATAGGGGTATCCCACCTAACACCATTCACAACTGGGATGAATTAGGGGAGAAGTTATGCAAGAATTTTGAAGATAAAAGTGACCATCTATCCCTAGTAGAACAACTGGAAACAATCAAAAGAGCACCTCATGAATTCATGAGTGATTTCAACTATAGATTTCAGAAGACTTGGGATAGAATCCCTGCCTTGGTCAAGCCTTCTCTTGAGCATGATTTCTTATACTTCTTAAGAGCTCTTAACAATGATATTGTTGTTATGATTCAATCAATGAGAGGTAACACCTTACTCGGTGCATATGATGTTGCCATAAGGGAAAAAAATTGTTTAATTCAGGCTAGGAAGATAGCTCCTAGGCCACCAATGCCTCTATTTCCAGAGCTTCCTTCATAGCCAACGGTGGCCCCTATTCTAGTGGCTCCTACTCTAGTTGCTTCTACAAGCCAAACTTCTCCTCAGCTACACTTCCAGACAATTTGCAAACCTTGCTCTGAAATATGAACAATAGGTTGATAATGTTGGATAGGAAACAAGCTCAAAACAATAGGCCTTATTAGCCTCAAAATCAAGGTTATCAACAAAATAGGCCACCTTATAAAGGAAAAACTTAGTGGAATCATAGTAAGCCCATGAATAATATGCATACACCTACTACCAACAATCCTAAGGCTTTGTTCCCAGTGCAAAATAATCTATCCCAAGAGCAAGAGTTGTGTTACCCTTGTGAGCAAGCTCATAATCAAAATGCTTGTCAAAATGGTGAGTTTGAAAAGACTTTGGTAGCTCAGAATGAAACCTTTACCTCAGAGCAACAAATTGGAACAAGCCAAACAAATTCTAGTAATCAAAGTCATACATGTGAGGACTCCTCATTTTTTTATTTGGGGTCAAGAGGATTTCTGTGGTGTAAATCAAGTAGATACTGATGCAATACCCTAGAATACAAGATCAAAGAAAAGAGAAATGGAGGGTGGTGCATCTTCCATGGTTGGGAAAGCATCAGTCTCTCAACAACCTCAACAAAGTGTAGGTGTTGTACCAACAGGTAGAACAATAGATGTTCCACAATCAAATCAGCCTGTTAATAGGCCTAAACAAGTGGTGGAGTAGCCTAAGATCACACAAGCAACACAAGTTGACCCTGTTCCAAAGGTTCCTTCTAAAGCCAACCAACTTCCTTTTAACATAGTGGAGAAAATGAAGAAATCCAATTTGAATGTTACTATGTGGGAGGCTCTATCCATTCCATCACAAAGGGATTTGCTACAACAAGCTTTAAAGGAACATAAAAAAATGGGTGATGTACAAAAAAAGAAGCGGACTACTTCATCAATCAACCTGGTGCAACCCAAAGAAGAAGGGAATTAAAGAAAAATCAGTAAGCCACCTCCCTTCTATATTTTTCTAATTATGGGAAATCATATAGTGCATAATTGTATGATAGATTCTGGGGCAAGGAGTTCAGTTATGCCTAAGGGAATTGTTGACATGCTTGGTATCAAGTATGAACCGGTGGCTATAAAAGTTTTACAATCAGATGGCACTACAACTTAGGGAAAACTTTAAGAAACTCCCCCTGGGCGAAGGTGTAAAATCCTGGCGAATCTTGTATACTTCCCAATAAAAATATTAATTTTAGTGGAATTTTTTTTCATTTTTCATGAAAAAAAAGTCCATTGGTGAATCTTTTCTAATCAGTAGAAGTTTGTGGAAAATCCTGGCGAAATGCAAATTTTTTAAAACCACTAAAATTTTTCCATTGGCAAATTAAACCTATTTTCAAACCAGAAAAAATAATTTTGTTGGTGATTAATTTTTTTTTTTAAACTAAAAAATAAAATTCATTGGCGAATTAAACCTATTTTCAAATGATTAAGAAAAAAACATTGGCGATTTAAACATAATATCAAACTAATAAAAAAAATGCAGTGGCGAAGTGTTAGTGCAAATTTTCCTAACCTTAGTTGCAAGTCTTTCTTGGTCATCTTTGTAGTCGGTGGGTTGGAGGTTTTGAAAACTTTGAAACTTCAGACTTTGGTTCTAACGTTCCAAGTTTCAGTGACCACGTGACATTATGGACCATGACTGTTCTATGAATTTTCGATGGATGAATGTAGTTGCATTCTAGAAGTATATCTCTCAAGCACTAGATTTGCAAATTGAAACCTCTGGAATTACACTAGAACCGTTAGATTTTCAGAAATCAATGGTTGAGATTTTATTAATTATTTAGGTCTATCGGTCATCCTACTCTTGTTTACCGTTTAATATTGCCTAAGTCAGACCAAAATATTTTATGAAAAAGCCTTAAATCTTAACTCTTTAATCTTGAGGGTCGAGTCTCATCAACCTAGCGATGTCCCCATTTTAAATTATGCACATGCATAAAATTTGTTTTAAAAGAGGGACCGTTCAATGAATTTTCGATGGAAGGCTATAGATGCATTCCAGAAGTAAATCCTTGAAGTACTAGACTTGTGAACTGAAACCTTTGGAATAACAGTAGAACAGTTAGATTTTCAAAAATCAATGGTTGAGATTTTATTAATGATTGGTTTCAGAAATCAACATATAGTTCCGATCATAAGTGAGCGAAATTTATTGTGACTTATTAGCTAGGACATTGATAATTATTAAGGAAAAACAAGACATTTAATTCTCTCTTTTCAATGCATCAAAGTACTCTACCTTTCATTTATTCTATTGAAATTCTCAATGTGGTTGTGGTACTGGGCGACAGTGCAGATTAATACCATATGAATAGCCAGAGTGATTGATTGGATAGATTTATATTGAAAACTACATGAAGTACTATAGAATCATAGATGATGATCTCAATAATCCAGTGATTTTGACAATCGATAGCTTGCGTGGCACTGCCGATTTTGATAATTAATAGCTTGTTAGCTTGAGCTGTAGTTTGCAACTTTACATGTAGCCAGCTTGACGTACCGATTAAGTTGGATTTTTGGTTTGAACAAATCACAATTATTACTAAGTAGTCTATAGTAATTATACACAACCTCAGAGCTCACACGTGACATGTGTGAGGTGTACAAGGTACCAGGCTGGTAGTGGCACTTTGGGCCCATAAATAAGGATGGTGAGAACAACTAAAATCATTCGTTAATTGTCATAAGGGTTTTCATTTTGTAGGGTTATTAACTTAATAAGGATTTAGGAAGAAGATGATGCGGTATTATTGGGGATGCTCTAAATTCTCCTACCTCTAGTTATGTAGTTACAGAGTAAAAGACCAATTTCCTTCAAGTTCAGAATGGGTGGAATTGGAAAGAAGTTGATTTGGTTCACCTGACTTCTCAGACAGGTTTTGAACTAGGATGAGGAGCTCTGATGGAGATAAGTGCTATCCTAATGCATGGAGGCTGCAAGTAGAAGATGGGAGTAATTTTACTACCCCTCATCATCTGCATGGTTGGCCAAGAGAGTCTCTTGCATTTATTTTAAGACACCATGGCTTACCAGGCAAGCCCCATGCATTTATTTTCAATGCTCATCTTCTGCATGGGAGTAATTTTACAACCCCTCATCTTCTGCATGAGTCTGGTTCTGAAAGGGGCTAATTACATTTTGTATCTTCACAACTCCCATTTCTCTAGTTTGATCAGGCCCCCTTTCCCCATGCATTTATTTTTAGAGCGTATGTATGACTCGACAAGTCCCATGTGTTTATTTTTAGAGTGATAGAGATACATGTATCACATTTACGTTTTCAACTTTTCACCAGTGGTCCAACAGAAGCTTGGTGTGTGCGCTTACATTTGTATTTGTACTATGTAATAATGTGACATTGTAATTCAGTTGTAATAAAATAAATGGTTGTGCTATTAATGTGACATTGTAATTCATTTTATTAGTTTCTTTGAAAGTTAAATGCTATTAATGGTTGTGCAATGTGCCATTAATGTGACATTGTAATTCATTTTATTAAGGCCTTTGAAATGTTGAGTTTTCGGCCCCTTGGCCTTGATGTCAATCCTAGCACATCAAACTTTAAAGAAAAATTAAAACACATATTTTAAAGAAAATTTAAAGCAAATTTAAAACACATGTTTTATGTTTATTATTTATATCATAAATTACTCAACCATTCGATGAACATTTGATGTATGGTTGTAGTTGCATTCTAGAATGAAATGTATAGAGTGCTACGCTTGTGAACTTAAACCTCCAGAATCACCCTATAACCATTAGATTAACAAAGATCAACGGTTAAGAATTTGCTATCAATGCAGGAGTAAATCATTGTTTTTAATGGCTTGTTTTAAATGTTGTCAACCATGTACATTGTACTACCTAATTATGTACTGTGTAGTCTGTAAGTAACAAGTAGACGTTTCAATGTCATTCATTTTGCTCATTGCAATGCACCACCCTATTCTGGGTTCCAAAGTTCCACTTCCAACAAAGCCATTCTAGTAACCCAGTTTCAAGCTTCAACATAGTCTCAACTTCAAGAATCAAAATTCAAAATCTAGGTAAGTTAAAGAATACCTGTGGCTATGTTTCATCGCTTGATGTTTCTTAAAATATTATTTTGTCAGACTTTGAAGTTTAGGTTTAGGGTTAAGAGGCTTAAGAATTAAGAAAAAATAAGGACTAATAGGGAATTCACAAATTTCATATTGTTGATTGTATTAGCATGTCTACCACCAATACCACTAGAGCAATGTTGGATAAAAAAATACATTATGCAAAATTGCTTAAAACCCTAGGTTTCACTGATGAATACCATGATATTTATGATCCTGAAACCTATGGTAGGCATACCTTAGAACTTAGATTTTCATATGAGAATAAGACTGCAAAGAAAATGCAATTGCAAGTTAATAGTATCAGTGCACCATGGGTAACTAGATTAGGGCGCATGATGTTACATGAGGTTTTCCCTTGCCCAGAATTTATCATGGTATGTGCCCTAAATTATGATGATAACAAAAGAGAAATTGTTAATAAAGATAGCAAAGAAGAATTGTTATCCATTAATGCAGAAGAACTTGGAAAAGTTTTGGGCTTGGGGTTTACAACTGAAGAATTTGGAAATGTCCACATTGACCTAGAAAAGATTGCTAGTGATTATGAAGCAGTGGATGAAATGGAGAAAAATTCTTTCTTAAATAGAATAGTTTAGGATAAAAAACAAATTGAAAGGTGATCATAAGCCTCCTTATGATTTGGATATTTTTAAACCATGGGTTCAGGATACTATTTCCATGCTAGCATTTTTCCTCAGACTGGATAGCAATTTGGAAGTGGGTGCATGCCTCCTTGAAATGGTGTATAATATCCATTATGGTTTTCCACATGCCAAATATAATTTTATTGAGCACATTGTAGAATCCATGCATAAATTTTTTTTAATGATTAAAGGAGGTTCCACCAAGACATTTAGGTTCACAACCTACTTGTGCTATCTTTTTCTATTCAAATTTAGAGGAATGTTTCAGACCAACAAGCTTCAGATTCAACCCTATGGTAATAGTAATCCTAAGCAAAAGAAAATGGCTCCAGTATATGAATGGACCACTGTTATAAGGTTGCATGATTCTCGAAGGAACTACAGTCATTTTGTAGACTACTCTTTGGCTCCATTGCATCAAGCAATTACGAATACTCCAATGCCTAGATTGCCTATGTCATGTAGAAACTACGTTTAGCTACGAAAAGGAATATAATTGGTTGATTGGTACTTAATGGAAGACTATACTATGCTAAGATTTTATGGATGATAAGTATAGGCATACAAACTTCCAATACATGTAACATAAAGGGTTTTTGCTTTGGAATATGTAAGGTAGATGCAGAGTACTGATGAAAGACACTTTAGCAGTCAGGGGAAGAAGACCTTATTTCCTTCTTTACCTTTTTCATGTGGAGGGATGACATTCTAGAGAAAAGTTTTTAGTGTGGCACATTATCTTTTGATTTTTTTTGATTTTGATGCTATTTGTCACTGATAGTATGATCCATGTGACACCATTAAATCAATGATTGTACTCTATAAGAATGCTGGAAGTAGAATTCAACATCAAAATAAACCCTTGCTTGAAAACTTGAGAAACAAGGATTCTTGGGATGAGGTCAAAGTAGCAATGGAGAAAAGTGTTGTTGAGAATGGTATTTCTTTTGAACAATTGTTATTAGAAATTATGGCATTGCATCGAAATACAATTAGGAGGTACAACAATTTTTATGAAAAAGTCATAAACCATCTAGTAGAGTAAAAATGCCAGATTCTCTAGAGAAGGAAGTTACAGAAAAAAATTGGTCACGATAAAAAATTACTACCTTTTGGTCTATGAGGAAGGACCTAGGTGATCCAAGAGCTCTTGCAGAGTATGGAGATAACAAAGAAGATCTTGAGTTTATCAAATTATAGAATATAGAGCATCTGAATGAACAAGAAGATGAAGAAAGTGATGATGATAGGAAAGAAGAAATCCATGTCAATTTCAAACTTGGTTTAAGTGATGCCACAAAAGAAGCATTTACTACAAGAGCAACCATAGCTGAAAAAATGGGTTATGAAGGTGGTCCTTTGGGGTCCCAAAGACAAGCTCCTTGGATGGTAATAGATGTAGAGCATAGAAAACCAGTTGATAAATCTGGCCTTCGGGTTGGAGGTGAAAAAGTAGACCTAGGGTATATAGGTCAATTTGTTAGAGCTTCAAGTTCAAATCCTCATCCTCATGGTCAGACACAATCACAACTAGGACATGCCCATGGTGGAGGGCTTAGTGCAACTAGCACTTCCTTTGGTGGTGATGATATGGGTAGTAGTATTAGTAGTGGTCAACATGTGCTACAACAACAAATTACACACAAGAGGACAACTCAATATACCATAGAAACACCAGGCGATCAAGGCATACAAAAGAGGCAAAGGATTTTGATAGGTCCAAATCCAAGTCACACTACCAGTGGATCCACCACAAAGGAGTTATTTCCAAGCACTCCCCCAATGCCAGTTAGTCACTATGACATCATTATCAACTGCAAGTACTCCTATTCTTTCATCATTCAAGCATTCCATTGTTCCCGCATCCACGTGTTTTGGTTACATTGAAGAGTTTAAAAATAAATCAGAATTGAATAAAAAAGAAAAGAAGAAACTGATGGAGAGTACGTCTTCTCTAACCCAGAGCTTGCAACAACCATGGTATTACCCACATTTGACACAAGTAACTTAGAAATCATGAAGTACACATTTCTTGTTCCCATAGTTCAAAACAAACCAACAAATCAAATGGCTCCATCTGAATTTCAGGTGAACAATTTTCAATTGGATTTTTCTGGACTCAGAAATACTGACAAAATTAATGTATCAAAGAAGAACAATGAATTGGTGTACATGACATTGCTAAAGTAAGATAGAGAGAAAAAAGGTTGCAAAATCAAATTGAAAAGTTACAGGCAGACCTAGCAAATGAGAAAGAAAAGATGAAAGCAACATATAACAAGAGCAATGAATTAGAAAAAATAATTAAAAAATCTGCCTCTACATTAACAAGTAAAGATGATAAGCATAATGAGACTGTAGTGAATGAACTGAAGCAAAGGCTAGATGAGAGCAACAAGAACTATGATGAGGAAAAATCCACTTCAAAAAAATTAAGACTAAGCATTGCAAATGGAAATGCATAGTGGGAAAAAAATTTGGAGAAGGAGAGAAAAAGAAATGAAAGATTGGAGGCAGAGCTGCTGGAAGCAAAAAATGAAATTAAGCCTTGTCAAAATAAGTTATCTTCATTTTCTAGAGAAACAATGAGGCATATGAAACAAAAGATCTGGGATGAAATAATGTAGGGGATTGATCATTTGTGTGACATGTTTCAATTGATTGATGCTATCAAACAACATCATAAGAAGCTCAACAAATATTTAATGGAGAACAAAAATATGCTAGCATTAGAGAAACCAACAAATCAAATTCAACAAATAGTCTACAAAGCCAGTGACAATGTTTTTAAATAAAAATGGATTACTAATCGGCTTGCTACATCAATGACATTGCCATATGTCATTGAAAAGTGTTTGATAATGCGTGAGACAGAGAAATATTTGCATTTGGCTATAGACAAGATGAAGAAGGTGGATGAAAAGTTAGGGAACTTCACAGAGCTTGGTTTACTAGAGGCTTTTGACACAAATGGCAATTTGTTGGATGGAATGATTTCAGAAAGAAGATGGAGGATGCAAGGAAGATTGATTTGGACCAGTTTCTTTAGAACCCAAATGTGGTGACCTATTTGGATTCCTTCAAACCATTGCTAAACCTGAATGCAAAATTGATTGAAGAATCCAAGACAAGTTCCAATTTGAATCATGAATTGTTAACAAATATTCAAGTAAAATAACATTAGTTAGAACAAATGAAAATTCCAACACTTGAAGAGTGGAAGTTGCTAGAAAAGGTGATACAGTGATTTAATTTTTGATAATATGAGTTTCCAAGTTCCAATTCAACTCTGTGCAGAGTTGTCTTTGAGCAAGATTTTGCATTTCTAATGCCTCTATGTATTCCTTCATTTGATAATCAATTTAAAAGCTCAAATTCAGACTTCAGTAATGTGTTGATGTTCAATTATTTGTATTGTTTATTATATCATTTGAAGAAAAAGTCTGGTAGTGGTTTCAACTTCTAGATACACTTTAAATGATTGTTGATGTTCATTGTTGTATATGCTACTAATACTATTATTAATATGCTCCTAATACTATTCACAAATCAATACTCAATCTCCATGACTACTTAGCAAATCCACTAAACATTTATATGAATTCATGCTTTAATGATTTAATCAAGGTACTTTAACTTGTTCATTAAACCAAAGCCAAAATTAAAACATACATCAATACATATTGCATAATATTAATGACAAAGAATATTAATGAAAGATCATTGATCAGATTTCATTAATAATTCATGTAAAATGTTACAACTGGAGAGACGATAAACTCAAAATAAGGGAGCAAAATAGGCTTAGTCGCTAGTCCTCAGAGTTCTATAACCTTGTTGTAGATTTCTAAATTTTCATAACTTCTCGATTCCCCGACTTGGTTGATGGTTCACTTTGTTGAGTTGCAAGTCTTTCTTGGTCATCTTTCTAGTCAGTGGGTCACTGGGTCGGAGGTTTCAAAAACTTTGAAACTTTAGACTTTGGTTCTAAGGTTCCATGTTTCAGTGACCACACGACATTATTGAATTATCTTTCCTTTCAAAGGTGTTGTCAGCTGCGACCTCATTGAATGCTATGTACAGACTAACATAAAATATAAAATACTATATAAAATATAAAATATAAAATATCACAATTTCATGGAATACAACATAAAATATCATCAACTATAGTTTGACTTTGGAATATGATTCATGAAGTACAATATAAAATAAAATATCACGAAGTGCAATGATTCACAATTTCATTGAATACAATATAAAATATCATCAACTACAATATGGAACAATGGAAACTGATCCATGAAGTGCAATATAAATACCTAAAAGCTACTAATTCTCTTCAATTTCCCAAACGGCGTCATGGTCCACAAACTAACGTTCATCATCAGATAAAGTAAAATAGTCGTCTTGAATTTGATTGCAATTCTGCTCTTCATTTTCTTCAGACTATGTCTCAAATGAAACATTCATTGTATCATTTTTGTCAATGTCATCTGTCTGAGTCCTGTTGATCATGTTTTCTGCATAGCAACAACTCAAACATAATGTAATATCCTATCTCTCTTGAAAGGTAAATCTCTATCAGCAAGCCTCAAGAGATAACCCCAAGGTCTCTAATGTCAGGTTTTGACAATGCATAAACAACTCAGTGATAAAATGTGAGAATGCTGGTAATCACAATGGGACCTTACTACAAGCAAAATACTAAATCAATTTTATCGGATCTAACAATCTGATGATACTTTAATCCTAGATTTAACCCAATAATCAAAGAAATGGAAAAAAGATAAGAGTTCCAAAGAGATTTCTAAATCTAATACTACTGCTAAGATTAACAATGTAAATGACAAACACTGAACTAGACCAATCCTTCAAAATTGATCTCTACTTGACCCAAATAAATCTGCAATCTTACAGAAAATAGTGCAATCTTCTGAGGTGTTAAGATTTTCAAATCGTGAACATTCATTCAACAACCCTATTGTAGTTGATATGAACAAATCTTCACAATTGAACTACAATCGAACTAAGCACAACTGAATATGGAGTCCAGGCTAACTTTGCAAAGCAACTAATAATCAGTTGGTTGCAAAAAGTATGGACTGAAGGATTGTTGCAACATTCAATTATTGAATCACAAACATTGTTAAATCAAATCTAATCTAAATATTAACTTCCTCAAATAAATTTTAAAGATGAAATAACAAGAACCATGCAAGACAAGAGAAAACAAGTATGGCACCAAATCACAATGTCATTTCTTGTATTCAAATTGTCCACTGTAGCAACAATTCCAGCTTTCTGTTACAATATTTGCTTGAGAATACCTACTTGCTAACTTGCTTTACTTCTAACTATCTCTGCTCTATATCAATCTCTATGTTCTAATTACAAATTCTAACTATCTAGCCCTTACAGGTGAGATGAAATGCCAAATATATAGAATTCCGCCTGAAAACCCTGTCGGCCAAATAAGAGCCTGTGGCATTAATGGCACAACAATTCGGTCAAGAGAAACCCACGGCTAGTCAAATATGCATTAAATGCACGTTCCATCCAAGTCGGCCTAGGATCTGCAATGCAGTTAAGACCAATGCGTGGGAAGATAATAGGGAAGCACAAATTGCACTGCAGCCTATCATTAGCTCCCTTCCCTATTATCCCCACTCTAATTTGGCTCTTCATGTACTTTCAAGAATGCCCCATCCAAGTTGGCTACTGGTGGCAGGGGTAGAACCCTAAGTCGATTCTCAATGGATGCAATCTCTTCTCTTGACCGTTTGACCGACTTATCCCAATCTACCTTATACGTTAGGTATTTGTCAATAACTGCAAGGTAGGTGGTTGCATCATCCAACTGGTGCTCAAAAACAGACCCATCATCAAGTGGTGCATAAACATCATGCCACCACTTCCTCAATTGTTCTAGATTCAAATATTTGGGCGTGATCTTCCTTCTTCCTGTCATAATTTCAAAGAAAGCGATGGAGCCAATATAAACATCGGTTAGGGTATTATCAATCTACCTTCTTTGTTTATAAATCTTCTTTAATAATTTCTGCCTAATCTGCAATGGCTCATACCACTCCCATGGTTCGGTAGCTCCAGAAGAAGGAAGGATCCCATCACTGACCAACCTGTCCCAGGTGTACTCCATTATAGTTCTAGTTTTCTGCAAAAGGAGATCCATATCTTCTTTATCCTATGCCAACACAGCCTTCAACCACTCAGTTGCCATGACAACATTATTTCCTATTGACAGGATTTCCTTAATAGCTTCATCACCCTTTATTTGCACTCCTTTCAACCAATTCGTAGTGGCAAGGGTGGAAGCTTTCATATTCTCTAGCTCGGTGATGGTCTCCTGAGGTAGAGGATTTGCAACAGAGGAAGAAGGGTTGATGGATTACAAGGGCTTCATTAATTCTTCCAAGAATTTCTTGAGATTTTCATTTTCTCTCTTCAGCTCTTGCTTGGTCTTCATCTCCTTTCTTAATCTACCCACAATAACTGCACTAGATCCCTCATAATCCTCAATGTCTAGCTCGATTGATGTAGGTCCTAGATTGAAGGTCTGAATATTGTAATCCTTTCTAGCCACATCATCTCTATTTTTATCGGGAGAAGGGGTGGCAATGTGAACAATTCTATCATGGGCTTTGTCCCTTTCAATCCTTGAGTTCACCCTAGCCCTTTTCTTACCTTTATCTTTTCCAATTTTGGCTAGTAGTGCATCCCAATTTGGTGGACTATCCTCCAGAATGACTTGTTTTCTCTTTATTTCCTTGTCCAACCACTCCAAAATAGTGGGCTCTAATTGTACCTCAGCCTGCTTCTCCTCCTGCTGATCTTCAGGTTCCTCCTTAAATTCTGTTCATTAAGAGTTTCATTCGTTTTAATTTCTTCCTCTTCAACATGTTCCTCCTCTCGTTCAGGTGATGGATCTTTCACTGCCTCAACTTCCCTTGGAGGAGATTCAAATTCTTTAGTTCTAATAGGAGAATCTGCATGTGCAACCATAGGGGACTGCATTATCTTTTCAATTTCTACCTCTGCACCGTAGAGGCCACCTTCATGAAACTCCTCCCCTTTAGTAGCGGGATGATTCTCAACATCCCTTGACTCACCAGGCTTTCCTTGAGCTCCATGAGCGGAAGGCACATGATCATGTTGTTCCTCATGAGAAACCACCGGAGGGAGATCTGCTTTAGGCACACTTTCACTAGGAGGAGTCCTAGACCTCCTTGCATATACCTTGGCCTTCTCCTCTGAACTTTCAACATTTATCATAGGTGGGGCAACTTCCTCCCCTTCCTTGGAGCTTGCCTTCTTAGATAATTTTATAAATCTTCTCCTCTTGGGCAC
The DNA here is from genome assembly GCA_007258455.2 of Sequoia sempervirens. Classification (NCBI taxonomy): domain Eukaryota; kingdom Viridiplantae; phylum Streptophyta; class Pinopsida; order Cupressales; family Cupressaceae; genus Sequoia; species Sequoia sempervirens. The sequence continues at coordinate 400,992,800 of VDFB02075321.1, forward strand.
AAGATTGTCAGCCTCAAGATTTTTCCCTTCAATCCCTTTCTGCTCGGACTTCTTAGTCCTTGTCCTCTTCTTAGCCTTTGGTTTTTGTTGCTTTTCTTCTTCCTGCACCTTTGTTTCCTGAAATCCTTTAATCTTGATTTTGAATGGAGAATGCAACTTACCCTTGCCCTTGGGATCCTATTCGGTAGATTCCTCAGAGGTGGAGTGGGGATCCAAATCTCCCATTAGAGCATAGGTGCATTGCACACCATTATTTTCTAGCTCCCATAGCTTATGCTTTAGCCACATCCTATTGAATTTGAGAATTGGATCCACCAGTTGTTTCAATTCTGTCTTTTCCTCCTCTAGCTGGTCCACATCACCAATTGGCCTGTCCTTTATGGCCTCATAGGTATGATCCTAGATCAATTTTTCATCATCTTCGAGCTGATCAGGAATTGCCTTCACATTGTATAACCGAACTAACTCAACTGGAAGCCGGGAGAACTTCTTCTTCATGACCTCAAATTCATCACTGTAGTTGGTCTAGTAGTCCTCCAAATTCACCTTATGGAAATACTCTTTACTAGCCTTCTTCTGAGCTTCTCCTGTAATATCAAACCTTGATCTCCTAGAATGAAAAGATAGACCAAGGGCACTCAATTCTTCCTCTAAAGTCTGGGCAGAACCAATGGATGGACAAACCTCTCCAGTGCCAATCCTCAGGGGAAAATCTCCACCATAGACCAAGTGATAGGGTGATATCCCTATGGAAGTCTTATATCTTGTGCGATCTGCCCAAAGAGCAAATCTAAGCTGGGTATGCTAGTCCTTCAGATTTCTTTCTAACAATTTGCGAATAACAGTCAGGATATTTTTGTTCGATGACTCAGCTAAACCATTACCCTGAGGGTAATAGTTGGATGCAAATTTGATTATAATCCCATGGTGAAAAGCCCAGTTAGAAACTTCAAAGATGAAAATGTAGGACCATTATCACACACTAAAGACATAGGGCATCCAAAATGATTAAGAATACCAGATTCAAGGAAGTTAATTACTACCTCAGAAGTACATTTCTTGCAAGCAAGGGCCTCAGTCCATCGTGTAAAATAATCAGTGATAGTAAGAATATACTTGTGTCTAGCAGAGGAGGGTGGATTGATTGGACCGATGAAGTCCATTCCTCACTGTGCAAAGGGTTTTACCTCGAATACTGGCTGGAGTGGGAGTGCAACATACTTCTCTCTAGTGGCTATAGTCTGAAACACATGACAAGTCCTGACATGGTTGTGTGTATGTTTGAACAGTGTGGGCCAATAGTAACCAACTCTCATAATCTGGTTCACTGTAGAAGGTGCCGATCCATGGCTTGTACCATATCTGTCATGAAATTCCAACATCACTCTTATAGATTCTACTTCTCCTAGGCACCTCAAATAAACACCCTCATGATTTTTCTTGTATAGGACAACTCCTTTTAACATGAAATTATCACTCTTTAAGTGCAATGCCCTTCTTTGTACTGAATTGAGGTGGTCAGGGCACCTCTGGGTTAGGAGGTAATGAACAATATCATCATACCACTCTCTAGGAGAGACATCCTCTAAATTATAACTCTGAGCTGTAAGGTCAGGGCTTGTCTCTACCATTGTCTGTGTGAGTCCTTGCCCTCTTACCAACTTCATGGGTTGGATTTCCATATCATATTCTTGTAACATAGTCACCCACTTTCCTTTGCAGTCCCCCAGCTCATTCTACATCAGTAACAACTTAACTACAGGATTAGGAACTATTACAAAGATTTTGTTTCTGAGGACATAATGCCTGAATTTATTTATAGCCCTAACTAAGGCATAGGCCTACTTTTCCACACTTGGGTATCTTAGCTCTGCATCCTTCAATGGTGCACTCATGAATGCTATGGGATGCTCATTTCCTTGATCTCATTTTTGAGTTAACATAGCAGCACAGGAATGATCAGAAGCAAATGAATATATATAGAATGGTTTAGCATAATCTAGACTAACCAAAATAGGAGCTTCAACAATAGCCCTCTTTATCTCTACAAATGCTTCTTTGGCTTCTGCATTCCATTCAACTTTGGCTTCCTGCTTTAACATTGCATTCAGTGGCTTAACTATTTTAGCGAATCCAGTGATGAACTTCCTCACAAAGTTGATCTTGCCAAAGAATGAGTTCATTTATTTTTTACTAGCAGGCAGTGGAATCTTAAGAATGGCTTCTATGCATTCTAGATCAATGGAAATTCACTTTTCAGAGAGAACATGTCCCATCAATTTACCTTCTACTACCCCAAAGATGCATTTCTTTGGATTGAGGGATATCCCAAACTCTCTACATTTCTGAAAAACTTTGCATAAATATGAGATATGATCACCTCTCTTCTTAGAAAAGACAGTTAGATCATCCATATAAATGATTATGCACTTCCCAATTATGTCTTTAAAGGCAATGTCCATTGCTCTTTGGAATGTGGCTCCAACATTAATTAAAGAAAAATGCATCCTTCTATAGGAAAAAGTGCCCCACTTGGTGGTGAGGGTAGTCTTGTGCCTATCTTCATACTGCACCATAACTTGGTTATATCCTGAATAACCATCTAAGAAGGACATCATCTGAGATCCGTTAACAATTTGTAGCACTTCATCCAGTGAGGGTACTAGATAATTATCCTTCTCTGAGGCTCTGTTTAGGTTCCTAAAATCAACACACAGTCTGATTTCACCATTTTTCTTTCATACTGGAACCAGGTTTGCTAGCCAAATATAGTGTCTGACCAGAAATATTATCCTTGCAGACAACAGTTTCTGCACTTCTTTCTGTATTATGGGTTCCAACAAAGCATTGATGGGACTTTGCCTCTGTCTGAAAGGCTTTACTCCTGGATTGAGAGGAATAGTATGGGCTATGATTGATGTATCATAAGTCTTTAAGTCTTCATAACTCTAGGCTATCACATCTGGATATTCATGTAATGCATCAATAATTCCTTGTCTTTCTTCTGAAGTGCACACTTTGCCAATGAGAACATTTTTGACATCCTACATTATGTTTGTCACACTGTCCACTAATGGACTCTTTTCTGGTATCCCGTTCTTGATCTCTGATCTTGTCCAGATCAAAGATCCTCTCTAGTTGCACCATTCCCCTAGGAATTGTGTTAGTCTTTAGATTAATCACCCCTTCCAAGTCCATCTCAACTTCTTGAAGTTTCGTTTCATCAATGATTTGAGAAGCGAAGACATCAGTACTAGTAATGAAATCTAAGATATGCTTGTCATCTTCAAATACTTAGAAGTTGGTGATATTATCAGGTACTGATGGTACTGGGGCCAGCTCCATAGTAAACTTCTTTAGTCCCAAAAGAGATAGGGGCTGCAAGGTACTTGCCACCTGAGCAAGAGAATCAACTATTTGGTTCTTATTTCATGGAATCAACTGAATGTTGAAGGCATCAAATCCTTCAATGAGGTCCCACACTTGGTGTCTATAATTAGTCATTCTCCTATCATGACAAGACTATTGTCTCTTGACCTGCTTGACTATTAACTCAAGATCTCCAAAAAAATGCAAGATATTCACCTTTTTCTTCAATGCCATTAATAGTCCATGCACCAGGGCTTCATATTCGGTGGCATTATTCATACAGTGAAATTAAAGTCTATGAGCAGCAAAAAATGTCTTACCTCTTGGACTAATTAGCTCGAAACCTACCTTGGCTCCATGCTTTGATTTGGATCCATCGAACCTTAAAGTCCAACAACCAGCAGCTGCAGAGTTCCCTACTTTTTCTCTTGCACTATTACTGCTAGATGGCTCTTCATAAGGCATCACTCTTTTCCTCTTGGGATCTTCTTGAATATTCAGGACACCACTTTTGACTACAGGAGTGGGGTTGATACATTTCTATATTTGTTCCACTATAGCTTGGCATAAGAAACAATCCAATTCTGAATGAGAGGCATTATGCACCCTGCACCAATTGGGAAAAAGTAGCTCTCCAAAGTTCATTCCCTTTCCCAGCTGAACTTGATCTTCAATGCACTTTTGAATGAACTCTTGAAAATTATCCAGCAAACCAAGTTGGCTATCTCCCAGACCACTGTCGTCTTTAGCTGGTTCGATCAGGACTTCAGTACCACCAAATTCGACTGTAAGGTCAACAGGTGCTATGTGGAACATAAGAAACTCCTCTATATCTAGCTCCTCAAGAGGAGTGGCGAGCATATAGTTACCCATGCTTACTTCTAATACCAAAATTTTAGCAGAGGTTTTCTGATACTTTGTAATCATATACTTCATTCTAGGCTCTCTTTCAATCCTAATCTAGTTTGGCACTCCCTTCCAGGGAAGCCACATATGAGAGTGATCGGTCGAGACATATCCATTCAAAGCCTTGGTAAAATCCCTTCCTAGGATTAGACCATAAGCATCAGGATGTCAGCCACTTGTATATTGACAACTTGCTGAATTCTAGGATCAGAAGCAATCTGCATATGAATCATATTTAACTCTCCCACAACATTGACTTCAGTCCTATCCAATTGTGTGACTTTCTTTTGTGATTCTACAGGAGTAATACCCATAGCTCGGCATACACCGAAAGGCATAACATTGGTTGAAGCACCAAAATCCAGCAGACAATAATGCAGATTCTTGCCAAATATGCGAACAAAAATCAAGAATGGAGGTGTGTCTGTCTTCCCTTGAAATAGAGTTAAGGGAGTATCTACTTGGACAACTTGAGATTTTTCCCTCCCTTTCCCAACATCTCCAGGGGGCATATGGACTAGATTGTGAGTCTGGTTTTGTCCTCCTACTGACTGAGAACTGAATACTCTGTTGACATTCTTGCTAACTAGTTTATCTTGTGACATAGAACTTGCATTATAAGATCCTAAGACTGCATTTCTAATGGATGGAACTCTTAATAACTCGAATGAAGATAGATTTACCTTCAATTTTTGGAGTTCTTCAGCAACATACGTGGCCAATTTTTCTTCATTTAAATCCGTGGGAGTCTCCCTCAGGTATTCCACCATCTTTTCCTTATTTGCATCAACATTTCTCCCTTTTCGTACATCAGCATGTCCTAGATCTTGAGATAAATATTGCTTGGACACCTGAGGCAGTGATGGATTATTGCTAGCATTAGGGTTTGGAGGCGTGTTGAAATTATTCAGTGGGATGGACATAGTAAAGGGACCTCCAACCTGGGGGTGCTTGTGTGGCAGCTCTCTTAAGTCATACCCCTTGACAGGTCTCTGGAAAGTCTGCACTTCTTCAATGTAAGCCTCCTCTTCATCTCTGGGACCATTGTCATTCATTTGACTCTCATCAAATAACTGTGTCATTTCATCCCCATTGCATACCTGGTCTGCCTCTTCCTCCAACTGGTTAGATTCTTCTTCAGGTACATTGTCTTTACTTTGTGGAAAAGGAGCATGGTTTAATACCAACACCGGTAATCATAAGGAATAGAAGGTACTATTTCCTGATAGCTTGTATTGTTCTCCACTTCATACTGAAAGAGGCTGCTATTTGGAATTCTTGACAGTCTAACTCAGAATGTTGACTAGTCTTGTGGAGCTTACACCACCCTGATAAAGCAGCCTCAGCTAGATATACACTGCTAGGAGGCTTCTCTTGATTGACTGGTTGAGTAGCAGATTGATTGACAAGTTGACTACTTGGTTGATCCAATGGGGTGGGGAATCCTCTATTATTGGGCCATGTGTTCCAAGTTCTGTTCTATCCTAATTGCTGCCTTCTCTTGAACCCTTGTCCACCACCTATGTCAAAGTTCTGACCTAAGGGTTGCCCCTTATCATAGTTCTATCTTCTGTCATTATTATACCCTCTATCATTAAATCCTTGATCATTGTTGTAACCTTTGTCTTGGTTATATCCTCTGTCGTTGTTGTATCCTCTATCATTATTGTATCCTCAGTCCTGACGTTGCCCTCTATCAAAGTGTTGTCCTTGTGGATTCTCTCTGTTATGAATGGGCTGCATATTTCTCTGAACAACTTGTAACTGACTATTCTGGTTCCTTAAGTAAGTCACTTCCATATTTAGCTTTTTTATTTGTTCAGACAACTCATCTAGTCTCTCCTTGTTAGGATTACTATATGGAGGATGATTCACATTATTCTGGGAATGTCCTACTATAGCATTGTCATTTAGTGACTAGTTCAATACCTCAAAATTTTGCAGGTATGAGGGAGAACTAACCTAAGGTTGGATATGTAGAGGTTGATTCACATTTTGCTGAGGGTAACTAATTAAGGATGAAACTTGTCCTATAGGAGGTCCTGGGTGAGAGATCAGAGGTAACTGAGGTACTGGATTCATGATTGGAGTATGGTTTGGTAGAGCTTGGTTGAGAGCTGAAACTTGTCCAGGATGAGCAATGGGTCCTAATGAGGGTAGAGGCCCAGAAAAATGTTGCCTTAGGTTAGTGATAACTTTCACAGCCTCTACATATGCATTAAGTAGACTCTCAGGGGGATTATTACTCCACTTCATAAAGGTGGCTGTCAAACTATCAAGTCCCTCAAAATAAAATTCTAGAGCAGTGGGTTCATCAACATCATAAGGGGTCTGTAGTCTAGTATAAGCACGATGAAACCTATTGTTGAAGGATCCTATGGGCTCATTGATCTCCCTCTTGACATTAGTGAACTGATGGTAAAACTCATTATAACTAATGGGGATTCGAAACTTCTGCAAAAAGGCAACCTCTAGCTCAGTCCAATGTTGGATAGATCCAACAGGTAAGTGGTTGTACCAATAAAATGCATCTTTTCCTAGTGAATAAGGAAATAACCTATAGGCTACATCCTCATGGTTTATCCCTCTGTCCTTAAGGCTAGTCTAAAAGATCTTGATGTGTTCCTTAGCGGTCCTATTTGGATCATTGACATGGAATTTTGAACAAAAGTGTTCAGGGTTTTTAGGCATGACATTGTAAACTGCAAAGCTTAATGGAGATGGGTTGGTTGCTAGGAAAGCCATTGGTGGAGGTGGGGGTGGTAATGGATGATTTATGGCTAGATAAAGTTGTGGACTGGGAATGCCTTCAGACTCGGATGAACTTGATGAAGATGGGGATGATGGAGGTGTGGGAGGTGGATGGGATGATGATGATTCTCCCCTTCTGTTGGTCCTTCTTGACCTAGTGGGGTCTGGTAATTCTTGGAATTCTTCCTCTCTTGGAGCGGATCTTGTTCTTCTTCTGAATATCTCAGGAGAGCTGGCATTCAAAAATTGATCCAACTTGCTTATTCAGACCTTCCTTCTAGCGCCAATCCTGTTGATCATGTTTTCTGCATAGCAACAACTCAGACAGAATGTAATATCCTATCTCTCTTGAAAGATAAATCTCTATCAGTAAGCTTTAAGAGATAACCCCAAGGTCTCTAATGTTAGGTCTTGACAATGCATAAACAACTCAGTGATAAAATGTGAGAATGCTGATAATCACAATGGGACCTTACTACAAGCAAAATACTAAATCAATTTTACAGAAAACAGTGCAATCTTCTGAGGTGTTAATATTTTCAAATCATGAACATTCATTCAACAACCCTATTGTAGTTGAAATAAACAAATCTTCACAATCGAACTAAGCACATCTGAATATGGAGTCGAGGCTAACTTTGTAAAGCAACTAACAATTAGTTGGTTGTGAAAAGTATGGACTGAAGGATTGCTGCAACATTCAAGTATCGAATCACAAACATTATTAAATCAAATCTAATCTAAATATTAACTTCCTCAAAGAAATTTTAAACATGAAATAACAAGAACCATGCAAGACAAGAGAAAACAAGTATGGCACCAAATCACAATGTCATTTCTTGTATTCAAATTGTCCACTGTAGCAACAATTCCAACTTTCTGTTACAATATTTGTTTGAGAATACCTACTTGCTAACTTGCTCTACTTCTAACTATATTTGCTCTATATCAATCTCTATGTTCTAATTACAAATTCTAACTATCTAGCCCTTAAATGAGGCGAAATGCCAAATATATAGAATTCCCCCAGAAAACCTCGTCGGCCAAGCAAGAGCCTGCGACATTAATGGCACAACAACTTGGTCAAGAGAAACCCACGACCAGTCAAATAAGCATTAAATGCATGTTCCATCCAAGTCGGCCTGGGATCCACAATGCAGTTCAGACCAATGCGTGGGAAGATAATAGGGAAGCACAAATCATGCCACATCCTATCATTAGCTCCCTTCCCTATTATCCCCACTCTGATCTGGCTCTTCATGTACTTTCAAGAATGCCCCATCCAAGTTGGCTACTGGTGGTAGGGGCAGAACCCTAAGTTGATTCTCAATGGACACAATCTCTTCTCTTGACTGTTTGACCGACTTATCCCAATCTACCTTATACGTTAGGTATTTGTCAATAACTACAAGGTAGGTGGCCACATCATCCAACTGGTGCTCAAAAATAGACCCATCATCAAGTGGTGCATAAACATCATGCTGCCACTTCCTCAATTGTTCCAGATTCAAATATTTGGGCACGATCTTCCTTCTTCCCGTCATAATTTCAAAGAAAGCGATGGAGCCATTATAAACACCAGTTAGGGTATCATCAATCTTCCTTCTTTGTTTATAAATCTTCTTTAATATTTTCTGCCTTATTTGCAATGCCTCATACCACTCCCATGGTTCAGAAACTCCAGAAGTAGGAAGGATCCCATCACTGACCAACCTGTCCCAGGTGTACTCCATTATAGTTCTAGTTTTCTGCAAAAGGAGATCCGTATCTTCTTTATCCTGTGCCAACACATCCTTCAACCACTCAGTTGCCATGACAACATTCTTTCCTATTGACAAGATATCCTTAATAGCTTCATCACCCTTTATTTGCACTCCTTTGAACCAATTCATAGTGGCAAGAGTGGATGCTTTCATCTTCTCTAGCTCGGTGATGGTATCCTGAGGTAGAGGATTTGTAGCAGAGGAAGAAGAGTTGATGGATTGCTAGGGATTCATTAATTCTTCCAAGAATTTATTGAGATTTTCATTTTCTCTCTTCAGCTCCTACTTGGTCTTCATCTCATTCCTTAATCTACCCACAATAACTGCATTAGATCCCTCATAATCTTCAATGTCCTGCTCGACTGATGTAGGTCCTAGATTGAAGGTCTGAATATTGCAATCCTTTCCAGCCACATCATCTCTATTTTTATCAGAAGGGGTCACAATGTGAACAATTCTATCATGGGATTTGTCCCTTTCAATCCTCGAGATCACCCTAGCCCTCTTCTTACCTTTATCTTTTCCAATTTTGGCTAGTAGTGCATCCCAATTTTGTGGACTATCCTCTAGAATGACTTGTTTTCTCTTTATCTCCTTGTCCAACCACTCCAGAACAGTGGGCTCCAATTGCACCTTAGCCTGCTTCTCCTCTTGCTGATCTTTAGGTGCCTCCTTACTTAAATTCTGTTCATTAGGAGTTTCATCTCTTTTACTTTCTTCCTCTTCAACATGTTCCTCCTCTCATTCAGGCGATGGATCTTTCACTGCCTGAACTTCCCTAGAGGAGATTCAAATTCTTCAGTTCTAATAGGAGAATCTGCATGTGCAACCATAGGGGACTGCATTATCTTTTCAATTTCTGCCTCTACACCGTAGAGGTCACCTTCATGAAACTCCTCCTCTTTAGTATCGGGATGATTCTCAACATCCCTTGATTCACCAAGTTTTCCTTGAGATCCATGAGTGGAAGGTACATGATCATGTTGTTCATCATGAGAAACCACCGAAGGGAGATCTGCTTCAGGCACACTTTCCCTGGGAGGAGTCCTAGACCTCCTTGCATATACCTTGGCCTTCTCCTCTAAACTTTCAACATTTATCATAGGTGGGGCAACTTCCTCCCCTTCCTTGGAGCTTGCCTTCTCAGAAAATTTTATAACTCTTCTCCTCTTGGTCACAGGATTTCCAACCTCAGGATTCTGCCCTTCGATCCCTTTCTGCTCGGACTTCTTAGTCCTTATCCTCTTCTTAGCCTTTGGTTTTCGTTGCTTTTCTGCTTCTTGGACCTCTGTTTCCTGAACTCCTTTAATCTTGATTTTGAATGGAGAATCCAACTTACCCTTGCCCTTGGGATCCTGCTTGGTAGATTCCTCAGAGGTGGAGTGGGGATCCAAATCTCCCATTAGAGCATAGGTGCACTACACACCATTATTTTTTAGCTCCCATAGCTTATGCTTTAGCCACATCCTAGTGAATTTTAGAATTGGAGCCACTAGTTGTTTCAATTCTGTCTTTTCCTCCTCCATCCAGTCCACATCACCAATTGGCCTATCCTTTATGGCCTCATAGGAATGATCTTGGATCAATTTTCCATCATCTTCGAGATGATCAGGAACTGTCTTCACATTGTATAACCGAACTGACTCAACTGGAAGCCAAGAGAACTTCTTCTTTATGACCTCAAATTCATCACTGTAGTTGGTCCAGTAGTCCTCCAAATTGACCTTATGGAAATACTCTTTACTAGCCTTCTTCTAAGCTTCTCCTGTAATATCAAACCTTTGATCTCCTAGAATGAAAAGATAGACCAAGGGCACTCAATTCTTCCTCTGAAGCCTGGGCGGAACCAATGGATGGACAAACCTCTATAGTGCCAATCCTCATGGGAAAATCTCCACCAAATCTTGTCTTGTGTTTTTCCTTTTTGACGATAGCATCAAAGTCACAAATCTGCCTAGTGACTTCTAGAAGTATGATGTGATCAGTGGGGTACCTTGGAATTCAGTATGGGGCTCTCTGGAAGCCGTCAATCTAGATGTAGGAGAAAGTTGGGAATTGGATAAACCAGGCCCCATATTTCTTGATGAGTTCCTTAGCTAGGTCTGAAATCCTGACATGCTCTGCTTCCTAAAGCATTTTGGTGATATGCATGGTAAATGCATCATTTGCCTTCCTATAGTCTGAGCTCCCTAAATACAATTGAGGGTAAACCTCATAGATAATTCTTGTCCAAAAATTCCCTTTCTATCTAATCCTTTGTAGGGATGGAATCTTGCAAGTGCATAGACCAAATAGGAAGTCATTGTGAAGGTCTTCATTTGCAACACATTGGACAATTGCTTGTGAATTACTTGGCTAATGACCCCTTCCCAATGGTAGTTAATTTTCTCTTGTTCCATCCTTACAATCACATGGCACATCCAATTCTCAAATGTACTAGCACTCTTCAAACCAACCACCCTGCTAAGAAACGTGATCACATCATAGTACTCTTTCTTGAATTTTGCTCAGAACAGTTGCTTGGGCAACTTGGAATAGTGAGACTTGGGCTTCTCCAGCCAAGAATTGATAAGCTGCTATGACTTCACAGTTTGATCATCATAGAACTCCTGAGCTACCTCAATGGTGAATCCCACCACATGAGACTTGTCTGGCATATCAAAGGTTTGGGAAATGGAGACTGGGTTGAGGTTTGCAACAAATCTCCCTTGATGACCAATTATCCTCTGTGTATCACTGTCATAGTGCCTCGCACACTCCAGGACCAGCTCATAACATTTCACTATAGAAGGGAAACCAACAACATGTGATAAGCTTGATTCCATCATCCTTCTAGTCACCAAAGGAGGATGCTCAGCCGCCATTCTTTCTTTAAACTCTTCATAGTCCTAGAGGCCAACATTTGTATCAGTGACTTCTAACCAGAGAAAAGTGATTTTACTCTTAGGGACCTTGCTCTTAATGTCCAGCTTTATCTTCTATGTAGCAGATAATGAAGACCCAACCATTGCCTTACTTGATTTAGCCTGCACTCAACATGAAAACATAGTAAAAACCATAGGAAAGGTAAGGTTAATCCATCAAAACATCGTTAGAATGAACCTCATATAATCAAGGTGTTATTAAAATTCATATAAAATGGCCACAACAAATTTTGGGTTTCAAGACCATTCGCAGAATCTGAGCCAGAGAGGAATTTCGGGAAATCCCAAACCGATTGGATTCCAATGGAGTAACCATGAAACACCTAATGAATCATTAGACCTGATCATTTTTCATCAATAAACCACATGGGAGATCATAAGATAGTATGAAAAAATAATAAAAATGCATTGAAAATCATAAACAAATCCAATTATCTCACATTCCTTTAAGTTTCATCAGATCTCGAGAAAATCCATGAGGGATGGATTTCCGCGAAGAACAAGCTAGATTTCCGACTTCAGAAAATCAGAGAGACAACAGATTTTGGAGAAATCCAGACTTGATGGAAGTTCGCAGATAAGGAAAAAATTTGAACCAATCGTATTCCGGGAACGAAGGTTTCACTTCGGCCAAACAAATTCATTCAGAAGGAAGTCACACCAAGTGGGGCATGTCTTGCTGAACAACGGTATAGCCAACATATTAGTATGACCAAAGGGGAGTTGGGGTAAGGTCTTGGCGAACCTTTCATGTCTCACTGACTTTTGAGGTCCCAACAAACACTTTAGCTAGACTAAAGTTTTTTGATATGAGATCTCAACGAAGCTGCAGTGTCTTGCCGAAAAGCGATAGGTTTTGAATTTAGCCAGAGGTCTCACCGACTGCGTAATGTTTTGCCGACAACAGGAAGTCCCATCGACATAACCTCTTGCCAAGAATGTGTGGTCTCAGCGAAAGGAGATCTGGGCTCACCAAGAAAGAAAGGCCTCGCTAGGAAGTCTTGGCGACCACTAGTAGTCACGCCAAAAGCGTAGGTTTCGGCAAGAGGTTATGTTCTCACTGGAAGGTCTTAGCGAAGCACGAATGTCCTAGCGAAGCAAATGAATATCAGTATAACCAATGGATTATGCTATGACCTCTTTCCAACTAAGGCTTGTCTTGCCGAAGGCATATGAAGATGTATGTCGATGAGAGATTTTCCTACGGGGTGAGGTCTCAGTGAATCCTCCTTGTCTCATTGACTTACATAAAATACTTTATCGGTGTGAGAAACGATACCATCACAGCGATCAAATATGAACTTAGGAAGATTTATCAGTGAAATATAGGGTGATCGGTATGACATCCCCCCAACTTTGAAGGGTCAAAGCGAAGAAAATTTGGAAGGGACAAAGAGTCACAATTTCACCCAGACACCAACCAATGTAGAACTTTGACATGTTTAACTCAGGACCAGTCAGGGATGGACCTTTCATATATTTTCTTTGTGTTTTAGGCCCGTTTAAGATGAAATAACATGGAATGACATTGCCCTTAGTTTGAAACCCTATCCATTCGCCATTAGCGCATAGGCAAGCTCAAAACTCAGATATTTCAACTGCCAAGTCACTACTAGGGTTTACTAATTACTCTTAGGCAAGATTCATTAAAATGCGAATAGACAAGTGAGTTCAAAACTTACCCAAGAGATGACAAATAATGCAATACTGAATAAACCTAGCATGACATGATCAAATACGTAGGAATTCAAATCCCATAGGCTCATAATATCAATGTGCCATTCATAATTCTCAATCAAAGGTAGGGCAAATAAAACATACCATTGTGACGTAGGGATCAATCTCAGAAACATCAAATGCGAAGCCCAATGACGCCCACAAAGAATAGAGGCGAGAACGCACAAGAAATCACCACTAATCGATCAATTCAAACCCAAATTCCCAAATCCAACCAAAAGCTCAAAGAACAAACTCTAAGGATGTAGTTCTCAACTCGGACAATGGAAAATAGTAAGCATGATGACATAAAAGATCTTAGAAATCAATTTAAATACACCCTTCAAAGCACACACGAAGCCATTAATGCAATAGATAGGACAGTCAGAAAACTTGGGAAGCCGATGATAGGGTGGAATCCGGGAAAATCTAGCCCACGCAGATATCCACGAATACCGAAAATCCCTGAACCATGGTGCACGACCGGAATCCAAGTGGGATCCGGGAAAATTCGACCAAGGTAGAAAATATTGAATCAGGGCAAAAGCCCAAAATTTGTCTAGAACTTAAGATTTTCAATAAATAACCTAGGGGAGACACTTAGGCAATCAAAATAAACCTTTTAAGCACATGCCTAAATAAGACAAAACCTCAAAAGAAAGGGTCAAAAAAACAAAACCGAACTGAAAGAGGGTCCCTGCTTTCAGCAGGGCGTGTGTGCAAAAACTGCACAATAAGTCCCATTGCCACTACCAGTGCTGCTAGTACCAGCCTTTGGAATTGGAGTGTTGCACAACCCGATTCCTCTTCTTTCACATGTGGACCTCCAGATTGTGAGTGCCCTTTCGAAAGGAAAATTTCTAACATTATACATAGTTCCTTTCATCCTCAAGAAATTTTTGAAATTCTTGTCTAGTTTGTTTCCTAACTTTGATTTCAAAAACCGCAATGTACTGAAAACTCTCTCATCCTCCACCAACCCCAATATCATTGTTTGGCATAAATCAACAAGTTTGAAATATTATGATGTCGAACCATGCAATATTTCACTCTGACCTAAGTTTTTCCAAACATTTTTTATTGATCCTAGTTCAAAGGCCTTGTCCTTGCCCATGGATTTATACTAGTCCTTCATAGTTGTTGCAAAATTCCTACATTGTTTTCTAAGCTTAGCTTCATCTAAAATTCCTTCTATTTTCTTCTCATTGTATGTTATAGTTTTCAAAAATTGTTCAATCAATATTTTTACCTTAGAATGAAAATATGTTGGGTTATATCGGTTTGCCCAAAATTGAGGATACACAATACTCATGGCTTCAAGTATTTCATGTCGAGGGAATCCTTCACGAATCTCTGAGGAAAGAGATATTGCAATTTCCTTCAAATTATCACCAACATATTTAACAATGCCTTGAAAATATTCCTCATTAACAACTACTTCTCTGGTAGAGTGCCTGGCTGTCTTACATTGGTACATTTGTATCTCATATCCATGTAAAAAGATGCATAAGTGCCCGCTTGCATTAAATTGTAAATAATTATTTGGATCATTCAAATCAGTAATTGTCTGCCACATGAAATAATTTGGGCCATCTTGTGTTAGATCTAGATATAGATGATCGAGGGCCAAGCATGTATGTTTACATAGATTGGAATATTCATTAGTATACATAGTTCTGTCTTGGGCTTTCTTCACAAGCTTGTTCATCACATCCAACATGCGGAGAAGACTAGTTAAAGTCAAGAGTGTCTCTATATCGCTCAACCTATGTAAGAGGTCAGGAGATTTGTCTACTGTGTTGTGATGCTTGTACATCACTCCAATCAAGGATTGATATTCTGAAAGAACTCATTGCGTTGGTCCATGCAGGGAGATCCATCTAGTATAGACATACTTGAGAAGCTTGTTTCTTGGTGCTATTCCCTCAGCAAAATTTTGAAATTCTATGAAGCATTTAGGACTTCAGCATAAGTATGCGTGGATCTCGCGAACTAGATTTTTGACTTTTGATACTGTAGGAAACTTGCTTACAATTTTGAATGCCAAATTCATTCTATGGGCCATTCAGTGAATGCTAAGCATGTATGGTGCACAAGTAGTTTGTAACTTTGTGCAAACACTGGTCCTTTGACCTTGCATCACTGCAGCTCCATCAGCTCCTACACACACCAACTTTTTGGCAATTGTCAACTCATCCATACCTACAATTTCATTCAAAGATTTCTTGACTAGTTCAAATATATTTTGCGATGTTGAATTGTCCTTCATTTTATGAACATAGAGAAGATGAGCTTGGTGAACATGTTATTGTATAGTATACAAATGCATACAGACCCAATAAGTATTGTCTACCGTAGTAACTTCATCTAAAGATAATGCAATGAAATTTGACTCTTTTACTTTAACCTTTAAATCTTCCTTTTCCACTGCAGCAAGACAATTTGCCCATTCCTATCCAGGGTTTACTAACCAATGTGAGTAGGGATAGTGAGGAACATTCAAATAAGAGAATAAACCAAAATATTCTGGGTAGTCTGTCATAGGACGCCCTCTAGACAAAATATGAAAAACAACAGTCATCTGAATATTTTTTGACAGATTTACTACTTCCATTGCTTTCCCAAATTGAGCCTCAAGTGTACCTTTACATGCACCAAGCTTCAAAATTTTTTGGTGATGCACTTCATAATTTGTGACATACCTAACATGAAGAAATTCTTCCTTTGAATTCCATCATACATCTAATTGTTCCTTTCTGTCTATGATTTATTTTTCATAAACTTTACTGACATGCTTTTCTATAGTGTCAATCTTTAGCTGCAACATCTTGTCTCTTCCACATTTCCAGGTACAAATCGTACATCTGGCTAATTTTTCATTTTCAATATTGTTTGATTTCCCCACTGGTTTAATGAATGGGTACTTTGACAACCAACCGAGTTGAAAACTCCTTGTCATTTCCCACTCGCACCCCCTTTTTGGTTTTTTTTTCCTTTTCTTGCTACCAACATCATCATCTTCATCCAAGTCAATTATCTCATTCTAGCTAACTGGTTCTAGGGTATCACTTGGAAAATATTATGTAGTATTGCTATCCTAATTTGATACATTTTGTTTTAAATCAATGACAATCTCAACTTGACCTTTTGGTGACAGTGAGGTATTGGGAATGCTACCAATATTTGGTGGAAGAGTTGATGATGTAGCTCCATCTTGACCTCATGGATCAAAATATTTGGAAATTCCAAAGTAAGACTGTATGGTACATCTAAGTTTTTTGCATTTTGATGGCCTCCCAGTCTCTTCACCACCCTGAGGAGCCGCAAGAGTCTCTTCACCACCCTGAGGAGCAGCAGGAGTTTGAGGAGTGGCAAGAGTCTAAGGAGCGACAGGAGCCTTACCACCCTGAGGAGTAGAAGGAGTCTAAGAAGTGACAAGAGTCTCTTCACCACCCTAAGGAGTGGTAGGAGCCTTACCCTTGCTGCTCGAGTTGCTCAACATATTGATCTTTGATTCGCTCAACATATTCATCTCACTTTGAATAAAAACTGGAAAAAAATTTCTTCTTGTTTAAGGACAAAGAATAATAATATAGATGCCATTCCCTACTCAATATCATCTTTAAGACTGAAGCAAGAATGGAAAAGAGATAAAGAAAACTTATTATTATAACTAATAACATTATGAAGAAATGATCACTCACCTTTAAGTCTATGTTTTTGGCTTTGGCTGACTTCTGAATAAATGACACTTTCGATTGTATTTATTTCTGTTCCAGGAATGCATTAATAGTATTCCTTTCAGTGATTTATCAAAGATTGTGTGAATGGAAATGCAATAGGGATTTATAAGTAGTTTGATAAGTGTTGTTCTTTAAATATGGTGTAGAATCACATATCAAATTCAATACCATGGAATACAATATAAAATATTTTGCTTTTCCTAAACTAGTCGCTAGTCCTCAGAGTTATATGACCTTGTCGCGGAGTTCTAAATTTTCATAACTTCGCGATTCCCTGACTTGGTTGATGGTTCACTTTGTTGAGTTGCAAGTATTTCTTGGTCATCTTTCTACTCGGTGAGTCAGAGGTTTCAAAAACTTTGAAACTTTAGATTTTGGTTCTAACTTCTAAGGTTCACTTTGTCGAAGCTAGAATGGAAAAGAGATAAAGAAAACTTATTATTATAACTAATGACACTATGAAGAAATGATCACTCACCTTTTAAGTCTACATTTTCAGCTTTCATTGACTTTCGAATGGAGAAGTAGAACTTCAGAACCGAATAAAATGTGTAAGAATAAATGACACTTTCGATTGTATTTATATCAATCCATGATTCCATATTTGATGAATTTTGTGGGATTTTTAAATGGTATATTAAAAATTTGGCAAATCCCGCGTGCTTATACAACGATATGTTGTAATTTTCAAGGCTAAATGTGTCCTCAAATGTAATTATTTTTTTATGTTATTGGTGAAATAGGTCCTCATGAGAAACTATTTATAAATTTTAATTGGAAAAATGGGTCCTCACAAGCAACTATTTGTAAATTTTAATTGGCGAAATGGGTCATGATACAATGTTGTTTTAATAGTATTATTAAATGCTTTCGAGATTCTAGGCGAAAATATTAGTTGGTACAATTGAAACACATAGTTTGAGAATGGTGAATTTGTTGCTTAAATATGCCTCATAAAAAAAATCATTAGCGAATGTACATGCATTGGACCTATAGATCATAAAATCCGGGCATTTGGACACCCTGTTGGGTGCGGGAAATTTTCCAATTTCGACTTGGTCGATTCGTAGAATTCACCAATTGGCGAAGATTTGCCACTAAAGTTTCCCCTAACACTACTATCAATACAGTGGGGGTAATTAAAGACCTAATGTTTTCCTTGCATGCATGTACTGACTATGATGCGTTGCAAGACATTTTAGTTATAGACCTCCCTGCTCATTTTTCCATTTGCTTGTCTAGGGGTTTCACTGCTAAGATAGGTGGGTACTTGTATAAGAGCGAATTTGCACCCCATGTGCAAATCCCCTTTTTTCATTTATCCACTTTAGAAAATCAAGATTAGAGGTTTAATTCCACCTAAGCCCATTGCTATCATCACACTTGGCACTTGTTTTGAGCGTCGGTGGAGGCATTTCTATCAGGGATTCCCAAGCAGAGCGCAGATGTCCGCGCGATGCGCTTATGTCCCTGATAGATTCCCACATCTGGAGCCTACAGATCCATTACACTTCCCATTGGGGGTCAATTTTTAACATCCTCCTCAGCCGACCGACCCGAATATGGCCATTTTCTTCATCTCCCCTTCAAATTCACTCCTTTCATATGCATTTGGGGGGTTCTAATAACTTCTTCATTCCATTCACAAGCTCTAAGCAACTTCTTCACCATCTCTTCAATCTCCAAACACTTTGCACTTCATAGAAACAACATCAACACTCCACCACTTTAGTATAGCAAGTGTTGAATAAAACACCATTGCAGCAGAGGATTGAGTTCCTCTCATTTTCTCCCCCATTAGCCTTGATCGCTCTTGGTGTAGGTGGTAAGCTTTCACTCCTCTCCTCTATTACTTGGTTGAGTAGTATAACACTGTTTTGTAGTACTTTAGTGCTCTTTACTTCCTTTCCACTTTTATCTCTATCTATCTGGCTGTTCGTGGAGGTGGGAACACCAAAACGGGGTTTGACTAAGGCAGGCTCCTATACAACCACCCAACAATTTCTCTCTCCCTCTTGTGTGCAGGTATTGAAGATACTCAAGAGCTAGAAGCTTCATCACCCACATGGTCATAAGTATTTCCTTTCTTCTCCTTATCGTCTATTTTTCAGTTCGTTTCAGTCTTATTACTTCTGCTTGCTTCCTTGCATTCTAGAGGTTCTCAGTAATCGAAATGTAAGTCACCACTTAGCCATTTTCTAATACATTCTCACTTTCTGGTCCCTACGAGATGCCAACGTGCCGCATTGTCATCCGTATTCTGCATTGATGTCCTTTGGCCGAGAGCTTGTCAATTTGTCTAGAGAATCTCTGTGACTTGCTCTTTCCGATTTTGAAACTCTCGCTATTGTTCCATTGAGGTAGTATAGGGAATTTTTCCCTGTGAGGCTCTCTGAATGAAGATAAATCATGAGTAGTGAATCCCCCTATAGCAAGTGTTGAATAAAACACCATTGCAGTAGAGGATTGAGTTCCTCTCATTTTCTCCCCCATTAGCCTTGAGCGCTCTTGGTGCAGGTGGTAAGCTTTCACTCCTCTCCTCTATTACTTGGTTGAGTAGTATAACATTGTTTTGTAGTACTTTAGTGCTCTTTACTTCCTTTCCACTTTTATCTCTATCTATCTGGCTGTCCGTGGAGGTGGGAACACCAAAACGGGGTTTGACTGAGGCAAGCTCCTATACAACCACCCAACAATTTCTCTCTCCCTCTTGTGTGCAGGTATTGAAGACACTCAAGAGCTAGAAGCTTCATCACCCACATGGTCATAAGTATTTCCTTTCTTCTCCTTATCGTCTATATTTCAGTTCATTTCAGTCTTATTACTTCTGCTTGCTTCCTTGCATTCTAGAGGTTCTCAGTAATCAGAATGTAAGTCACCACTTAGCCATTTTCTAATACATTCTCACTTTCTGGTCCCTATGAGATGCCAATGTGCCGCGTTGTCATTCGTATTCTGCATTGACGTCCTTTGGCTGAGAGCTTGTCAGTTTGTCTAGAGAATCTCTGTGACTTGCTCTTTCTGATTTTGAAACTCTCGCTATTGTTCCATTGAGGTAGTATAGGGAAGTTTTCCCTATGAGGCTCTCTGAATGAAGATAAATCATGAGTAGTGAATCCCCCTATATTACATTTTGGTGAACCCGACATGAAGAACAATGTTCTTCAAAAAACTAGGAATTTCTTTACCCCTACTTGGCGGGGTTATAACTTTTGACTTGGTGCTCAGAATTCAAAACCATTTGCACCGTTGGAAAGGTCTCCTAGAGAACTAGTCTAGTCCCTAATGTACTAATGCCTTTGACAATTGAATTTTAGGGACTGACATAAGTTTCGAACTCAAATTTTTCTCTAGAGACCTTTGAAAACACGAATTAATAGAACATAGAAAATACCAAAAAAATTGCAATGGATTTAATATCTTCTTTTATTAGTTCTGTATATAATTTTGTTGAAAATTTTAATGATATTCCATTTCATGCATTTGATGGTGACTTGGATTTACCCATGTCACTTGGAATCTTTGATCCTTCTCATGAAAGTCCTCTTACATCAGAGGATATTTTGTTGCAAGAAGATGAAATCATTGATACCTTTCTTAATATCACTCTACCTTCTCTTCATTCCAATGCACTCTCTTCTAGGGAAGATGCATTTGTGAATGATGAATCTCTTCTCTATTCCAATGCACTCTCTTCTAGAGATGATGCATTAGTGAATAGTGAATCTCATCTTTGTCCTGATGCACTCTCTTCTAGAGATGATGCATTTGTGAATGATGAATCTCTTCTTCATTCCAATGCACTCTCTTGTAGAGATGATGCATCTATGAATGATGAATCTCCTCTCCATTCCAATGCACTCTCTTCTGGAGACTTTGCATTGGTGAATGATGAATCTCATCTTTGTTCTAATGCACTCTCTTCTAGAGATGATGCCTTAGCACATGATGAACCTCCTTCCACATCTGATTCTCCCTAGATCGATGTTGAGAATGTTCCTTCAAATAACTATTCCACATTTGATCCTGTTTGGATTGATGATGAGAATATGTATTCAAATAATTACTCTACTAGTTATGATGATTCCATAAATATTTTCCATGTCTCTACTGCCTCTCAGAGGCCTAAGAGACTGATCATTTACGTGACTCTGACTAGTCCCTCCCCTAAGAGGGTTTGTTCTATTGATGGTTTTCCATTTGATGGTGGTTCTCCTGATCTTTCTAAGGCTCCCTCTTATAGAGCGGTATCCCATACTTATGAGAATAGTATGAAAAAACAACCAATCCTTCCTCAAGCTCCTAAACCTACGACTAAAGCACCTAGTGATTACAATCTTGTCGAGCAACCTTAGGTTACTTCGGATAAGATCTCACTGTGGAACTTGCTTCAGTCTACTCTTACCTCTCATCAAAGGAATGCATTTCTTGGTGATGAATGGGGTTCCTTAGAATTTACAAACTCCTTTGTTGAGGAATATAAAGTTGACCTGATCCACCTAGACCTTTCGATAACATCATTCACACCCACTATCGAAGATGCTTACTCTTCTGTATCGTGGGGTAAGGTGAATGTAAATTGTAATATTCTTGGTGTTGATCCTCCTTTTGAGGAAGACAATCACACTTAGGTTAAGGATGTTGATGTTGGTAGTCCTATTAATAAGAATGATGGTGATCTCATAGAGGAGTGTGATCCCCGTTGTTGGGACAATGCTCTTTATGAGGATCCTCCTTTTCAAGATCTACAAACATGTTATGGCCCTAACTTTAGGCTTGCATCTAAGTATGGCTATGAGCGTAAAGGTTGTGGGCATAATGAGCAAGGCATTCAAGTCCCTATAGAATTTACACCTCGTAAGAATAATATAGGGCTTGGTTACTTGAATAAACAATCTAAAAAAAACCACGGTTGAATGTTGACATGAATTCCACTCAACCTTGTTCTCATGGATTGATTTATCCTCCTTTATCTTCTATCTTCATGCCTTCTTCTTCCTGTGAGAAGTCAAACCTTTCTTCGCAAGAGAAAGGCTTGCTTCCTGCTCCTTATCCTTTATTTGAGCAAGATCATATTTTGTTGCGGCTTCTAAAAGTCCGCTTAATCACTCTTCCTTCTCCTACACGTAATAAACTTCATAAACATGATAAAGAAAAACATTCTTTCTGTGCATACCATCGAGTGCTTGGACATTCCACTAGTGAATGCAAAGCATTGGAAGACAAAATACAACAACTTCGTGATTCAAGTGCCATCAAACTCTCTTTTGATTGATGCACCTATCTTTCCTTCACATGACAAGTGATATCAAGGTTCACCTCTATCTTGTCCTATATACCTTGCATGGTTCTCCTCCCCTGTACGTTGGGGGTAGTGATAAATCATTTCTAGAGATGTGTGTCCTTCTTAAGGGCCCCTCTCTTCACTCTTTCTTTCAATTGAAGCATCCCTTGAGTGGACCCCTTTTCTCTTTTGAAGGGTTTTCGAGGGACCTCTTTGAAATATTTTCCTCTTAAATGAATTCATTGGCGTCTAGGTTGGGGGAAGCTCGACTAGATCTTTTTCAAAACTTTGCATCTAGCTTGGGGGCAACCTAACTAGACCTCACTTTTCAAACAGTGCGTCCCTTGAGTTGACCCCTCTTTTTTCCATGCCAGGTTCCTGAGGGAGCCCTTTGAAAGTCTTCCAACTTGATGATGGTCTGTGTGACTGTCCGCTTACTTGCTTTGCAGGACCGAGAACCTGTAGAGCTCTTTCACATACTTACTAGGTGATATAGGTTCTCCTCCTCGAGCAGGGTTTTCTTTTATCACCTCTCTTGTGGTGCGGGTTCTACTCCTAAGCGGGTTTTTCTTTCACCACATGCTTTTTGGTGATACAGGTTTCCTCCTCGAGTGGGGTTTGCTTTTATCACCTCTCTTGTGGTGCGGGTTCTATTCCTGAGCGGGTTTTTCTTTCACCACACGCTTTTTGGTGATACAGGTTCTCCTCCTCAAGGGGGGTTTGCTTTTATCACCTCTTTTGTGGTGTAGGTTCTACTCCTGAGTGGGTTTTGATTTCACCATGGAATTTTTGGTGATATAGGTTCTCCTCCTTGAGTGGGGTTTGCTTTTATCACGCACTTATTTTGTGGTGCAGGTTCTACTCCTGAATGGGTTTTGCTTTCACCACGTGCTTTGTTCATCTCTCTCTTATCTCTTGTATATACCAGATCAAAGATCTACATCTTCTTCATCTTGAGTATATGCTCATTCTTCAGCTTCATAGTTTTATAGAACTACGAAGTCCTCTTTTTACCTTGCATTCTCGGGTTCGCCAAATCGTGGTCTGCTTCCTTGACGGTTTAGGTATACGTTTCTAACCCTATTCTTTCTTGATCTACTTTACCGAGCACTCATCAATGTTCGTGCTCACTAAAGTGGGGGAAAAATGTATAAGAGTGAATTTGCACCCCATGTGCAAATCCCCTTTTTTCTTTTATCCACTTTAGAAAACCAAGATCGAAGGCTTAATTCCTCCTAAGCCCACTGCTTGCATCACACTTGGCACCTATTTTGAGTGTTGGTGGAGGCATTTTTATTGGGGATGCCTGTGTGACACATAGACGTCCGTATGACATGCTTACATCCCAAACATATTTCCACATTTGGAGCCTGCAAAGGCGTTACACTTCCCATTGGGGATCAATTTGTAACACCCTCCTCAGTCGACCGACCTGAATATGGCCATTTTCTTCATCTCCCCTTCAAATTCACTCCTTCCATATGAATTTGAGGGGTTCTAAGAACTTCTTCACTTGATTCACAAGATCTAAGTAGCTTCTTCACCATCTCTTCAATCTCCAAACACTTTTCACTTCACAACAATAACATCAACACTCCACCACTTCAGTAGAGCAAGTGTGGAACAAAACACCATTGCAATAGAGGCTTGAGTTCCTCTCATTTTCTCCCCCATTATCCATGAGCACTCTTGGCAGAGGTGGTAAGATTTCACTCCTCTCCTCTATTACTTGGTTGAGTAGTATAACACTGTTTTGTAGTGCTTTAGTGCTCTTTACTTCCTTTCCACTTTTCTCTTTATCTATCTGGCTGTCTGTGGAGGTGGGAACACCAAAATGTGGTCTGACTAAGGCAGGCCCCTATATAGCCACCCAAAAATTTCTCTCCCTCTTGTGTGCAGGTATTGAAGACACTCACAAGTTGGAAGCTTCATCACCTGCACGGACATAAGTATTTCCTTTCTTCTCCTTATCATCTCTATTTCACTTCATTTTAGTCTTATTACTTCTACTTGCTTCCTTACATTCTAGAGGTTCTCAGTAATTAGAATGTAAGTTGTCACTTAGCCATTTTATGAGACACCAATGCGCCTTCAAGATGCCAATGTACCGCATTGTTGCCCGTATTCTGCACTGAAATCCTTAGGTTGAGAGCTTGTCAGTTTGTCCAGAGAATCTCTGTGACTCGCTCTTTCCGATTCTGAAACTCTCATTATTGTTCCATTGAGGTAGTATAGGGAAGTTCACCTCGTGAGGCTCTCTAAATGAAGAGAACTCGTGAGTAGCGAATCCCCCTATATTATAGTACTTATCTACTGATTGGTCTCACATGTTATTTAGAACTAGATATGGCATGAAAGCAACCATCAAATTTGAGCAAATATAAATGGATCATATAGAACCTTACACTCCTAGTCCAATAAACATGAACTGTACATTGCATGATCAAAAGGTAGAGTGTTATGTTCATGAGCCTACTAATCCAATAGAGGAGGTTCTTGATTATTTGTTGGACGAATGGAGTAATGCTTTATAATCTGACCCATTAACTGTTGTTGAGGCAGAGGAGACTAGTCTTGGCACCTATTGCATTCATGAGGAGAATGCTCCTATCCCCAATCTCATAAAGGTCAAGAAGATCTAGGGGGATTATGGCAGATGTTTTTGGATGGTGATAGAAATAGAAATGGTGTTGGTGCTGGCATAATGTTAGTATCTCTAGGAAAGGAGGAATATTATTTCTCTTTCAAACTTCAATCTAGTTGCACTAACAATGTGGCCGAGTATGAAGCACTCATCCAAGGTCTCTAGCTTGCACAAAAAAGGAACATGAAACTGTTACAAGTTTTTGGTGATAGTGAATTGGTTGTCTATCAAGCCATAACTCAAATTTCAACCAAGAATAATCTTCTCAAATACTACAAGCATAGGGTTTGGGATTTAATTGAGGATTTTGAGGGTTTTAACATCTAAACAACTCAAAGAAATTAGAATAAACATGCTGATAGACTTGCAACATTTCGTGCTCAGTTTGACATACTAGCAGACATTACAAGTAAAAAGGAGCAACATATCAGACTTTTGGTGAGGCTCATTGTTCTGGATAATCAAGATCACTGGCAAGTCTTTGACAGTGACCAACAGATAGTGAATTTTTTGCAAGATGAGGCATAATTTTCTAAAAGAAATCAGTCTAAGCTACAAAATTAGTATGGTGACCAGATTGTGCAACTAAGTAGCAACAAGCTACCAAATGGTCTTATAACCCTTGAAGGTATTTTCAACCCTGATGATTAGCTAAAGTAGAAAAGGATGAAATTAGCTACAAAGGAGGGTGACTTTAGGCTAATAGAAATTTTAGAGGGAAAGTCTCTAGACTTGGAAAAGGTATGCTCTACTACTAAACATGATGTTTTCATAGATCTTTGCAATAGATACAATGATGTGGTTGCTTGGACTTATGAAGACCTAAATGGTTTTGACCTAGGCCTTTCCCAACATACTATTGAATTAGATCCAAATTCCAAACCTATAAGGTAGAAACAAAGGCCTATAAATCCTCATATTGAGCCTTTGATGAGAAAGGAGTTTGCCAAATTGATTGAGGCTAGATTAATTTTTCCTAGCAAACATTCTCCATGGGTTGCAAATATTTTTCTTGTAATAAAAAAGGATGGAGAAATAAGAATTTGTGTAGATTTTAGGGATCAAAATAAAGCATCCCTAGAGGATCATTATCCCCTTCCCTCCATGGAGTAGACTTTGTAAAAAGTTAGTGGGTCAAAAAGGTTTTCTTTCTTGGATGGTTATTCAAGCTACAACTAAATTCTGGTCCAAGAATCTGATCAACATAAGACAACATTTACTACAAAGTGGGGCACCTATGCTGATTGTAAAGTTCCTTTTGGTCTAACCAACGCAGGTGCCACTTTTCAGAGAGCCATGGATATGGAATTTCAAGGTGTGTCTATAGAATTTTTTTGGTCTATTTGGATGATATCACAATATTTTCAAAGCAAGAAAAAGACCATTTTAGTCACCTTGAGAAAGTATTTCAAAAATGTAGGGAATATGGTATTTTCCTTACATTCAAATAAATGTGTCTTTGCCACTGATCAGGGAAAATTTTTTGGGCACTTTGTTTCAAGGGATCACTTGGTCATTGATCTTGCAAGAGTAAAATCTATCTTGGCCATCTGACTTCCTAGTCACAAGAAAGGATTGCAAAGTTTCTTAGGCAAAATTAACTTTTTTAGGAGGTTCATTCCAAACCTTACTGCTTTGGTAAAGCCTCTTACTTATATGCTTAAGAAAAACATGGTTTTCAAATGGACCAAAGAAGGTAAGGATAGATTTGAAGCTATCAAACAAGAAATTTCTCAAGCTCCTACCCTTGTCAATCCTAACTATGACAAGGATTTCATTCTTTACACCTTTGGAGGTGAAGCAAGTATATCAGTTGTTCTAACCCAGCTAAATAAAGAAAATCTAGAGAAACCCATTGCTTTCTTTAGTGAAGGGCTTAAAGATTACGAGGTCAAGTACAACTACATTGAAAAGCAAGCTCTTGCTGCTATTAGAGCATTGAAAAAAATAGACACATGTTTTCTAATAATAGGATAAAACTAATGGTGCCTCATGTTAGCATTAAAGAGTTCCTGTTGAGCAAAGATCTCAATGAAAAAAGGGCTAGATGGATCACCAAGGTGATGGATTATGATGTTGATATCAAAATCACCAAGCTAGTGGGAGGCAAAGGGTTGTGTGAACAACTTGTCTCAACATTTGAGACTCCTACAAAGGTTTCCCTTGTGTTATAGGAACAATAAGCACCAAATGAAAACATACAAGGAAACTGGGTGCATAACATGACTACCTTTTTACAGGAAGGTAGATATCCTATAGGTCTAAATATGACTAAAAGGAGACATTTCAGATTACAGTCCATCCCCTATGTCATAGTGGATGGAATACTCTTCATAAAAGATTTCAATGGAGTTCTATTAAGATGCATAGAAGTAGACCAAGTCATCGGATTGCTAAATAAGTTCCATGATGGCTCTTCAAGTGACCATTTTTCTGTAAGGACTACTGCTACAAAGATTATGAGGGCTGGTTATTATTGGCCAACTTTGTTTAATGACACTCACAAATGGGTGAGGAATTGTAAAGAGTGTGCTTTATTATCTGGAAAGCAAAGGTTGGCTTCCCTCCCTCTTCACCCCATTCAAGTTGATCAACCATTTACACAATGGGGTTTGGATTTTATTGGCATGATAAATCCACCATCAAGTGTTGGTCATAAATGGTTTTTGACAACCATAGACTACTTTACTAGGTGGAAAAAGGAAATTGCTTTGAAGGATGCCACTGATGCTTTAGTGTTAGAATTCCTTGATGGAATTGTTCCAAGATTTGGTACTCCTTCCACCATCATTTCAGATAATGCCAAGGCTTTTACTAGTGCTCAAATCCTTGATTGGGCAATGGAGCATGACATCTACTTGAAGACCTCATCTAATTACTATCCTCAAGGTAATGGCCTGGCCGAGTATTCAAATAAAAATATGATCAAAATTATCAAGAGGACCATTGAAGACAACCAAGGGGTCTGGCATAGCAAGTTAAAGACAACCCTTTGGGCTGATAGAATTACTCCTAAAGGAGAAATTGGTAATTATCCTTTCATGCTAGTTTATATAAGGGAAGCAAGATTACCATTATCATTAGAGCTTCCTTCCCTTGAGTTGGCACATTAGTTGGAGTTAGAAGAAAATGATGTTAGGATAGTAAGGATGGTTGGGCTCTTGAAACTGGAAGAGACAAGGAACAAATCTATGCAAGTCATAGAAACACATCAAGCATAGGTCAAAAGAAATTTTCACAAAAAGGAAGTTCATAGAGTGTTCCAAGAGGGAGATCTAGTGCTGAAATGGGATGCAGAAAGAGCTATAGCTGGAAGACATTCCAATTCTTGTGCCATTTGGAGTGGTCCATATGTTATCACTAGCTGTAAGGAGGCTAATGCATTCCATCTTTCCAGGTTGGACGGTGAGGTTCTTCCAATCTCAATCAATGGGATTCATCTCAAACCTTATTTCTGATGAGTTTTGAATTTTTTTCATGTACACATTGTAATTTTTTGTTTTGCATAAGTGCTTCTGCACACCCTACATTCTCCTTAAGGGAATGTATGTTCCTAGTTTGCATGCTTTCCTCCAAGTGTAGGCTTGCACATGTTTTTGTTTTTTTTTTTCCCTTGGGAGGCCTAGTTTTGTTGACCCCTTTCATGACTGTGCCCAATGGACAGATAAGGCCCCTGGATTCTATGATTAGTAGACAATCATCCCACATAAATCACCAAAATGTTGACATATTTTATGCCACCCTTGGATGCACATCAATTATATCTGATTAGAGAGATCCTTTGTGAATCCTTTTGTAATCCATGATTATTGATGAATCTGGCTCTTTAAGTTTTTGAACTCCTGAATTGTGTCTGTTTAGGTTTTGAACTTGCAAAGTAGGGCTTTCAAACCCTTATGTGCTTAAACCCTAAACCCATGAACCTGACATGCACTTTTGTTATAAACTCATGTTGACCTTTTACAGCTAGTTAGTCTTGTGTCCCTAAGTTAAAAGGCGTTAATGTCCCCATTTGTCATTTTACCTGGGCATGACCCCCTTTTATGAACAACTTGAGGGAACATGCTAATTATCACTGCTTGTCTTTGTATCGCCCATCACACTTTTCCTTTGCTCTATCGGTTCAATTTTTGCGATGGACGATGAGCTCATCTCTTTTGCATCGCTTGTCGCTATAATATTTTGTCCTTTTCATTTCACTTCCATAATATGCAATGGTCTTACTTTCCATGATGGTCTTGTTTGCCATGATGGGGGTGTCAACAACCCATATCTAAGTGATGTAGTTTGGTCAGATATCGTGCCATCATTTTAGATTGCTGTTGTGAAATGAAAAGTGTTGAAGCTTCTTGTGATGTGCAATGGTTGAGGATCTACGACAGGTGATGAAGAATAAAGATCTATTGGCTATCGCGATGGCTTAGTGCATTGCGGTTATACTCATAAAAGTTGAAGACCCTTGCATGATGTGCGATGGGTGATGGAATCTCTTCATTGAAGAAAAAAATGTATGTCAGAGGGAGCTGTTTTGTAGTCCTTTCGACTTTCTGATGGAAGTGTAAGACATCAACATGGACAAGTGGTAGTAGCTTGCTATCCCATAGTAATGGGTTAAATTCAATAGATAGATCCGACGGTCATTGTAGGTGTTCTATACATCATGGTTATGATCCAAAGTAATCAAATCCTTTCCATGATGAGTGATGGCGGTGATGTGGTGGGTCCAAGTTTGATGTGCGACGAAGTGATTGTGTGACCCACATCCTAGGAAAAAAGTGGCAGATTTTCATTACATCATTGGCCTCCAATGCATCACAAATTGATGTCTTTCTCTCTTAAAGGAATGAGCGATGTATTGAGGTTATGCAATAGCCATTGATCTTGTTCTCCTGCGATCAACGACCACATTTTAAGGTTCATTTGAACTTCTAATCTTGCCATCCATCTCCAATCCAATGACAAGTTTTCAAACTTCAATGGTCAACTGTTCCAGTTCGCGATAGTTTTGCA
Organism: Sequoia sempervirens; assembly: GCA_007258455.2. Classification (NCBI taxonomy): domain Eukaryota; kingdom Viridiplantae; phylum Streptophyta; class Pinopsida; order Cupressales; family Cupressaceae; genus Sequoia; species Sequoia sempervirens. Next base: position 401,022,910 of record VDFB02075321.1, read on the forward strand.
GAAGTAATGTATCAACAAAATTCTTAGCTAATTGATCAAATTTGATTGACTTGGATCAATTTTTCACACCTTTTCAACGTTGTATTGATTGCAGGATGTTGCCATTACTCCTTGATGTGTTGTAGAGGCCATATTATTCTGTTAGGGTATGTTGGCCTAGATTTTATTGTAGAATTAGTAGGCACCCATCCCTGCATTCATGAGAGTCATCATCTTGGGATGTGCTTGAGGTGTCAGAGCCTTTATGGCTAGTTATGTCACTTTGTGATGGGAGCAATTCAAATCATTTTTTCCTAATGGGGTTCATCTTCTGTAATCCTTGTTAATTTAAGGTTAAGGTTTTGTATTCAACTCTTGGTTATGCTTGAACCATAAAGGAAAATATTGTATCTTTTTTATGTATTCTTCCTCTGGCCCCTTTGGGATTTTTCTTTTGTAGACCTACAAATCTTGCATTTTCTACCATTGTAAATGTTGCTTCTAAGCTTTATGTCAATAAATTCAGCTATTATCACCATTGTCTCTTGTATGTTTGAGTGAAATTCATTCACCTTCATATCTAAACAGGTTTTTTAGTTGTTTCCTTTGATGTATTATGTTGTTATGAAACAAGAAGAAACAAACTCTAAATTTAGTGCATCACCTTCTTTCACGTTTCATGTATCCTTCTACCCCTTTTCCCTTGTGATTTGTTAGAGTAGGTTAACATTAGGGTTTTCATTGTTCTAGGTTAGACCAAAAAAATTGCACTCAGTTTAGAAGAGGAAGCTGAACTTCTTCAGAGACTTGACCTCAATTAGTAAGGTCCCACACCTTGAGGTCATTTCCATTGTATCATTAGAACAATGAACTCTTGTTCAATAGGGTGCAATTTTATGTAACAACAACTCCCCACAAAGTATACTTAGATTTGACACACTTTCAAGGTGGAAATCCTCTTTAGTATTTGTAAAGATAGAAATGCTTTCATATTTTCTCACATCCAAATTAATAAATTTGTTTCTTTATATTCTAAAGCGATTATTTTCTCTAATGTTCTTTTGCAGATTCAAGTGCAAGCTAACAAAGTTATGCTTGAAGTTTCTCACCTTTAGGAGCTCTTGGACCACTGGGGCAATGCCCCTTATTCTATGGCTCATGCGCCTCCTCACTCACTTCTTCTTGGGGCCGTTGCTGAAGTGGCTCTACTAGGGATTTTTTCCCCCACTCTCAAGCTCCTCCTCATAGTAGATCTCTCCCTCGTTAGCGGTTGCCCTCTCCTCCTTCGTGGGCTAACCTAGGGTGGCCTTTTGAATGTGTGGTGGGGGGTAGTGGTGGTGCTCATAGGTGGTCTACTATTGATACTCTTGGAGATAGTTCTAGTTGGCCTTCTATTGATACTTCTAAATGGCTATCGTGGTTGGATTTGGCGATTTCACCTCGTCGTGAAGACAAAGATAAAGATGTTGAAAAAGATGATGAAGGTTGGGCTCCCACTGATGTCACTCCTGACCTCGCTGATGTATGGGGGAAATTGGATGATAGGGACACACACCCTCTATTGGCACTGCTATGGCTGATTGATGGCCTTTTATTTTGATGTGTTTGTAATTTTCTTGCTTTCTAGACTTAGTCCATGTGACTCTCGGGGTGTGCCTTCTTACCACTCACCTTTTTTTTGTGAATATGTATTTCTATCTTTTATATTAATATAGATACTATGCCTATTCATAAAAAAAATGTTCCATCTCCATTCATAATTCCTCGTTAAAAATTTAAAAAGGTAGTTGCTATTTTAAATAGTTTAATTCTAAAGTTAAGGATTTAAAGAATAACATTCATGTTTTATTTTTGTCATATACAATTATTAATTCCTTTTTATTCATTTAAAATATAATGTTTCTAAATTATATTAAGGTTTTATATATTATTTTATTTTTTTTAAATATTATAAATAATATTATTAGAGCGATTTATTTAAAGTTAAGAAATGTAAAAAATTGAAGGATTTTCTTATAGGCAAGTTAGAATTTTGAAATGATAACATTAATCGATTTCATTTGAGAATTAAAATTTTTAGGATTATGAAATAAATATTGTTTTTTTAATTAAAAAAAGAGATAAAAATATTTGAGTCAAATGGTATTTTATTTTAATTTAAATGCTAGAGTATTTAAGTGATTACGCTATTTCATTTTATTCTATAATATAAAGTTAGTCATTCAATTTGGGAGTTATAAAATTGAAATGTTCCCTATTTGATTATTTAAACTTTGAGAGATCAAACTCTAAAGAAATTAAGTTGGATTAATTAAACTAGGTCATCTAGTCAATTTAATAATCAAATTTTAAAAAATAAATAGAAACACTAATATATTTTATTATTTAAAAAAATAAAATTGGCTAGTTGAATTATGGTGTTATTTTACCAAGAGGTAGGTTAAATCTGGATATAGCCAATTCTTTGCAAATATGGTTTTTTCTTAGTTAAGTAGTGTCAATTTCAATTACAGATGGAATGGTGTTTCAATTTAAGGGACATTAAACATTAGGTATTCTATACAAAGGCCAAGATGGTTAAATGTTCATTTTAATGAGAATTAGAGTTTCCAATCTCTTGGTTGTGCCATCGTGGCACAACCACTTGTTTTTGCATAGTGAACTTCTTAGGGATGACCCTTGTAAGGCCTTCCCTAAGGGTGTCTTACAATTAGACACCTATCATTCGTTAGGCTACCCATCATTAAAGGGGGTGTAAGGAGGACTATACACACCCACTCACATTTTATCACTTTTCCTTGCTCTTAGGCAATGTTTTGGTGATGTCATTGCACATGCAATGCAATCTAGTGCATATGTTACTTCACCAAATCAAGCATGGTTGATGTTATGGTTATAAATTTAACAAAAAAAATGTTGGTTGTGCTTTTTCCCAAGTGTTAAAATTTGGGCATAACACTTTCTAAGAATCAAGTGTACTCACAAAAAAATGGTTCCCCAATCAAGTACATGATAAATAATATGAATCCTTTGAAGGATCTGTACTTTAAAGGGTATGTGCAGGATCATCGTGCAAAAAATAGGCCCTTAAGTGGCAAAAAATTTAGAAAAATCAGTGTTAGGCAACTTGACGTAAATATTTGAATAAGTTATCTATATTATTTAAAAAATATGTAATAATAGAATTTGTAGAAAATTGAATTTAGTTTCTAAAATACTAGGTTTATTTAAAAATAAATAAAATCTATTTGGTGAAAATTTGAAATTTCAATGCAGAGTACTTAAATTTCAGGAAAAAAATAAAGTAGGTGTACCACCCTAACCATAATAAAATGATAATATTTTTTGTAAGATTTTATATATAAGTAGAGGACTCATGTCCAGATGTGATGCATTTTTTGTAATTTTTTCCAAGTAAATAATTAATTATGAATTTTATTACAACTTTTAGAAAATATAATAACTCGTGCACGACCACCTTAACTTGGTCAAAATTCATGAAATTTAAAATTTCTTTTTTTAATCCTATAGTATGTGAAGCATAGAATGTGACGCATGTTTTGGATTCAAAAATATGATACCGTTTGAAAGTTATAGATGTTTTTCAATCAGCCTATCGATCGGGGACTTTAGTCGTAATTCTAATAGAAAATGAATAATAATTATTTATTAAATTCAAATTAAATCATAATTTATATTTTTGGAAAGCTGAGAATCTCCTCTATAAACCCTTTTTGTTTCATTAATTTTGGGTGAAAAAAAAGTCATCAGCCACATACCCCCATAATATTGCCACTTTTTGGTGCACCATGATCCTGCACATACCTTAAAATGTGCAACAAGTGGTACCAAATAGATGAACATGTCTATTATTTATGTGGATAAAGCAAAAAGAGAATATTTGGCTTGTCTTATGATATGTTTAATGGTCATACTAATGGATGCTTTGGCCAAAGTCAATATTGTTGGCTTTTCAAAGTCTAAAGAAGTGGTGTGATAAAGTTTTCTTCATCATTAAATGTAATGAAATAACTTGCACAATAGAAGAAGATGATATGAAATATGCTACAAATACTTGATAATAACTAAGAATAACAAGACACTTTGAGGGGGAAAACCTCCAAATATCTCCAATGAGAACATAATTCACAATATGATGATGAAATAAGACTCACAACCTCCTATATATACTTATTTATGCCTAGGATATCACCCAAGATGACTTCGATACCCCTATATAAGCCCTAGGTCGATCTAACTAACTAAATGATAATATAATAATGATAACATGACTTAATTAGGAGTTGAGATAGCCACAAGCTGACTATTCATAACTTGATTTACACTAATATTAAGGGCATAGCATGCCCCCTTCTTCAAAGAAGCATTTTCTATCAAGTGTGGATTCTTCTAAATGTACTCCTCATCTTCTCATGTGGCATCTTCAACTGGTAAATTCTTCCATTGGACGAGATGCTTAGTGAGTGTTCTAGTCCTTAGCTTCTTTATGTGTGTTTGATGAATGCACTCTAGTTCCAAGATGATTCTTCCTTCTTCATCAAGCTCGAGTAATAATGTCTGAGGAGGGATATTGTTCCCAATTACCTTCTTCAAACAAGAAACATGAAAAACTGGATGTATCTTTGTTGTAGGAGGAAAATATAACTTGTAGGTGACACTACCTATCTTTTGTAGGATTTGGTATGGGCATAAAATTTTGGAGACAACTTATTATTCTTTTTTTGTTGCTTCAGTGATATTTTCTTATAAGGTTGCAATCTCAAAAAAACCTAATCCCCAACTTCAAAAATTCTTTCACTACGGTGTTGGTCCACCTGTTGTTTCATTTGATTCTACGCCATGGCTAAATTCTCCTTAAGTCCTGAGAGTACCTATTGTTGATGAAGCAAGTGGTCCTCCACTACCTGAACTCTTGGTGACACCTTCAATGATGATGTGATGGAAGGAGTTGATATCCATATATTGCCATAAATGGAGACATTTTTGAGGAAATATGAAAGGAAGTGTTATACTGCCATTCTACTAGTGGTAGCCAATCTACCCATTGAGACTATTTATTTGAAGTGAAACAATGTAGATATCCTTCCAAATACTTATTAACAACTTCATTTTTCCCATTAGATTGAGGATGGTATGAAGAAATGTGAGCCAATTGAGTACCTAAACATGAGAATAAATCTTTCCAAAAGTGACTAGTGAAGCTAAGATCACAATCACTGACAATAATATTAGTTGTACCATGTAGCTTTTATATGTTCTCCAAAAAAGCTTTTTCCACTGTACTTGTTGTAAAAGGATGTGATAATGCAATGGAATGTGTATATTTAGTGAGGTGATCTACAACTGCCACAATAACATTATGACCCTTAGATTTTGGAAGCCCTATGATGAAGTCCATGGATACCTCTTCCCAATGTTGGCTAGGAATAACTCAAGGTTGCAAGAAACTTAGTGTATTAATTGTTTTTCCTTTATTTCTATGACAAACCAAACATTCAACCAATTTTTTTTGAAAATCACCTTTTAGCCCTTCCCAAAAAAATCTTGCTTGACTCAATGGTATGTCTTCAAAAATCCTGAATGATCCCCAATTGGAGATTGATGAAGTTCTATAAGAATCTTGTGTTTAAGAGTGGAATCCTTACAAAGATACATTCGCTCTTTATACCACAGAGCATCTCCGTTCCAACAAAACTTATTTGAACTACTAGGATCACTCTTTAACTATTGAATGAGATTACTTGTAGCAACATCATTTTGCCACTCTACTTTGGCTTTAACCACCCAATCTGCTTGTAGTATTGAAATGACAAATAATAAGGCTTCATCTTGTTGGAGTGCAGTTAACACTGAGAGGGGGGGTGAATTAGTGTTAACAATCAAATTAATTTTTTTTATTCTTTAAATGATACTTTGATCATGAATATACTTATACTAAAATATAAATGAATAGATAATGAAGCAAACACATTTAAAAACATTGAATCATAATTTGTCTTGAGTGGAAACCCTCCTAGGGAATAAAACCACTCGAATTTGGCCTCACTAGCCTTATCTGAAAACATATTCTTTGTACAAAGCCTCACTGGCTGATTTGTCTCACTGACAATGGTGCTATCTCACTGATAGTCTTTTAAAAAAAATATACAAATATGAAGCAGTATGAATACAGAGTTGATCTCTGTTTCTCTGATTACAAATTTTGTTTTGTCATGACTTTAGAATCAAAGTTCCAATGTATCAAATTTCAAAACAATATATATATATATATATATACTATCCTTGCTGAATGAAATATTATGTGATTTTCAAAAACCCTCTCATCAAATATTTTGAATGATCATTACTATCATTTTATATGATCTTTGTTTGCAACAAATAATCTGTTTGAGAAACTGTACGAGCAACTGCCATATGAAAACAAAAACTGAAAACTGCCTTTGCCAGATATTCCAACTATAAACCATTGAATAAAACTTTGTTAAGAATGTATTAACAACAAACAACATATAATTGCCATATAGTTTGCAGAGCCGACACAACATAACTAATCCAAAAATGATTGACTCACAACAAAACCCAAGAACATAATAACATGGTTTTCTAATAAATGAAAACATTTGATACTCTAAAAAAAACACCCTAACAAAAGAACCAAATTGGGTTCTTTTGAACAAAGTATATACAGATCTATTAAGGAGTAATCAAAAGCTCGTTTACAATTCTCTTTCAAAAAAGAAACTGCTAGAGACCCATAGGTAAAAAATTAAAAACTCAACACAAAATGCTATCTCAAACAACAATAGGCCCGACCAAGAACGGTTTTTTGTTTCTTTTAAACCAATCTTTGAAATCAAAACAAAAAACTATTCTATACAAACCCTTTATTAAGAAGACCATAAGTTACACAATTGAACTTGTGACTGACTAACAATAGATTTAATCAAGATAAACACCGAGCCCAAAAAAATTAAAGATCCCAAAACACATAAAACAAAAAGAAGCATAATAAGGAATACACCTATTGTTAGCGCAACTAGAAGAACTCACTGTTGCTCTTTACAGACTCCTTGTTTCCTTGCAAACCAAAAAACTGACCTTTGAAATAAGTTGTGCTTACCACTTCCGCCATGATTAGGGTATCAAACCCCATCTAACAAAGAATGAATCAAATATCAATGCTTATCGAAGTCTCATAAAAGTTTTTGCATTTTGACATAATGACTTTTGAAGTCTGGGTATTATGATGGGAATAATTTCCCATTCAATAACAAAATAATTACCACCGATGATGCAAAATATTCTTGTAACTTTGACTTGAGAAAACATTATCATTAATTCCTTTTATCATTTTCCACCTTTTTAAATTAAGAATCTCTCCATAATAATGATGCCTTGTATACAAAAAAAATGTCAATATGCGCTGTTTTTGAGAGACACTTTTCACTCTACAACAAATTGGAGAATACTATTTCTATATGATATATGTAGCAAAGCCCCATTTTAGAATATAACCTGTATCAATGCACTTCAATAAAGATGCCGATAGATATACAAAAGAATGTTACAAACCCAAATGTAGGATGAGGATCAACATAGATATATAAACACATGCAAAACTGAAGAAAATCACCATGTGCACAACTTGTAACATCAACCTTAATGTATTGACATTGATGCCAAACAATACTGAGGGACAACACATCTTTTTCATCCTTCTTAGAAAGTGCATCTTCCACAAAATTTTCCTTCCCTTTCTTGTATACAATCTCAAAGTCATATCCCAACATCTTAGTGACCCATTTTTGTTGCTCTTCTGAAGATAATCTTTGTTCCAAGAAATATTTTAGGCTATCATGACCTGTCTTAACCATGAAGGGTTTGTGCAAGATCATGGGGTTCCATAAAGTGGCGATGTGAAAAAGGTGTTTTTAACTTTCCCAAAAACACGAAAATCCACTCTGAATTTTTCTAGGCTTGGGTAGAAAGTACATGGTGCCATAGAAAACACCAAAGCGAAACAGATATAACAGATATCCATTCTAAAATGGATATCCATTTAAGAACGACTTTCAGTTTAGTTTAAATTGGTTTTTTTTAATTTGGACGAGTTCAGTATTATATTAAGTTATTTTTTAAATATTATTATATAATATTGAAAATATTATAATATAATGTGAAAAATATTATAATATAATATTAAATATATTATAATATTGAATATATACAATATTATATAATAATATATTTAGTATATTATAATATTATATTATATTAGAATATAATATTACATAATATTATATTATTATATAATATAATATTATAATTAGCCGATAGGCTATATATTGTGGGCACAACCCACTGGAATTGTCTCACGTCAGAATTTTGCATGCTTGAAAAATAATCTCCATGCCTGAATACAAATTTTGAATCCCAAATTCTCTTGCATTGATGAAGCCCACACTAATTTGATTTGATTATGTTTCATCCTTATCTCTTCTATAATCTTATCTTAATAGCACCGCCATTTCAAATCAGATCATAAATCACCGTCTGTCTCAATAGTCTTCATGAGTAACCGTCCATTGCATGCAGTGACTTGGCTACCAAATCATAAAGAAGACCATCCATTATATAGGAAAATTAGTTTTTTTTGTCTCCTTTTTATTAAATTTATGCTTTGGTGTAAGGTTTTGTAATAGATTTTCTGCAAATCTTGCCATTTTCCCTCCTTGGCATGGTTGACAACATGCCACAATTTGTGAAGAAACTTAAGGCAATTCACTTGCCATGGGTTTGGTGAGTACTTTTTTTTAGGAATCTATACACAATGGGTTCATTTTGTGTTGTGTTTTGTTTCATTCTAGAACACTTATGTTGTTAGCAAAACATCTCGGTGTTGAAGAGGAAATATTTTTGATTTTTTGGAAGGATTTTTGGGGTTTATTTCATTAGATTACCTTTTCTTTGTTGGGGTTTCAAATTTTCTTGCTGCTCCTGTTGGCTTTTGATTCTTTTGAGGTTTTTGATTTTTCCCAATCTTTTATGGGGTATGTATTCAATCACTTTGTCATATTACTACAAGGATCAAGCTATGCATTTTCTTGTGGGTTGGGTTGTTTTTATGCATAATGAGGTTTTATAGTGACCCTTTAATCAATTGCTTGCACTTGCACTGTAATATGAAATCAAATTCCTTTAATTTTAATGCCTTATTGGGAATTCATGGCACTACTGAATTTGACTCCATTTTTTGACAAATGTTCATCGGTAGTTCGACAAACATTTGTCGGACAATTGACGAATTGACGAAAAAAGTTTCATCGCTATTTTTTCATTTAAATTATGACGATGAATTAAAAATTGAAATAACGACACAGATTCGTCGGTCGTCAGCATCATAAAATGAATCAGATGTTCGTCAGAATATTGACAAAAAATTCATGTATCCACCGATGAATTACAACCAAAATGCAATTGCAATGGCTCTTCTGAAGGCTCGAAACAACACCAGAAGTTTATTTCCATTTCGACGAAATGGGAAAGGAGTTACGACGAAGCCTTTGCCGCAGCTATAGAAACCTTGTCGGACCTTTTCGATTATTTGTCGGTGGCCTTCGCCGAAATTGTGATGAAACAATGCAATTTTTTTAAAAATATTCATTGAAATGTACCATTGCGAAGACTCTTGGCAATGACCACCGAAGCCAACCCATCGGTGAGAGATCAATCATCAACACAGGATAGAAAACACACTTTGATAGTCCATATCTTGCCGATGACTTCTGTCGGCAAGAAAGATCCAATGTCACACCGATCTAACCTCTTTAGGAGTTTTAAATAGACCTACACCATGTCATCGCGGAGACTCTTGGCGATGACCACCGAAGCCAACCCATCGGTGAGAGATCAATCATTGAAAAAGGATAGAAAACTCACTCCAATAGTCCATGTCTTGCCGATGACTTTCGTCAGCAAGAAAAATTCAATGTCACACTGATATGACCTCTTCAAGAGTTTTAAATAGACCTACACCATGTCATTGTGGAGACTCTTGGTGATGACCACCGAAGCCAACCCATCGGTGAGAGATCAATCATCAGATAGGATAGAAAAATCACTCCGATAGTCCATGTCTTACCGATGACTTTCGTTAGCAAGATAGATCCAATGTCACACTGATCTGACCTCTTTAGGAGTTTTGAACACTGCTGGTTATCAACAAGACATTATGAGGGTCTCACTAATTAAACAAGTGTCTAAAAGAAAGTAAACAAATGGAACCTATTAATTTGATTATTTTGGGGTTCTTTAAATCATTTAAGGAATCAAGAATATAGCCTGCCAAAATACTCTAAAAATTTAATAAACATACCCTAAAACTTTTGTCAAAATTTTATTTTCAGGCGTAGCCCACCAGAATGGAGTTTTCATTTTAATAAACATACTCTGAAACCTTCATCAAAACATTATTTTCAAGCATAGACCACCAAAATGGAGAAGTATTTCAATAAAGAATGACAGAGAATGGTGAGGAGATGTGTGTGAAAGGAGGCATAGGATTCATTGTTGCTTATCTCATTCCTGCTCTTCTCAACAAATCTTACATTGTTCCTACTACTATTTGTAATCTAGGTATTTACTTGACATATATTTGCATAATCTCAAATTCCTTGAGAGGCTTTTGAAGTATCAATGTATCCTATGTAGGGTTTAGAATGATTTATTTTAATTAAAAAAATAAATAAATGATGTATTTCTCTGTAATTAGATAATGTGGAGATCTCCTAAATCTGCCCCAACACACTATCCTCTTTGGCACTGTATTCATTACTCTAGCTACTAGGGTTTTTCATGTGACATCTTTAATATCTTCATGACTGTGGCTTTTAAATAGATCTTAGTCTTTGCTTTAATCCTTTTCATGGTAACCCTTGAGTTCCATAATCCACCTTCAATCTCTTCTAAGAACATTGTCTAAAGCTAGACTGCATAGTATGCATATAAAGCAAGTACTTCATACTTGCCATTGTTCCAAACCACCACTCACTGCCTTGCTTAAAATGTTGCCTCCATAAACACAATAGCATGTTTTAAAATCATGGTTTCTAGTGATTGACCATTAAGGTCACCACTTTCATCAAGGTACAATGAGATTTTTGTCTTCAAACTCAAGGCATTATGCAAGATAACATTGTGAATTGTTTGTTGTGTATGATTTGATTTTCTTGTACATTTACTACTTTGCTAACTTCCTTTAAGACTAGGTATTGCACCCTCAGCTGTAATCTCAAACAACTCACTCACTATCACTTGAAGATTCTTTTCATGAGCATCCTTCTATAAAATCAAACTATGCCCTATAGACTGCCTACTTACTACAGGGGACTCATTGTTTCATGGTATTGTAGATCTTAAGATCCTTCAACCTTATTGACACTACACATTCCACAAGGTATTATTCACTATTCTCCCATCTTTGATGAGTCTCAAAACACTACTCAAAACATGCAATCCACTACCTCCATTATAAATTAATGGCTAAGAAGAAACATTGAACCTATGATTACCATTGTTACGTCATTTGGATAGTCATTCCCTAATTGCATTTTCCTTGTCTAACACTACCAAAAGCATTTGAAAAACCCGTAAGGTCAACAAGGGGGTAAGGAAACTCATTGTTAAAATCTCCACTTTACTATGCAAGGTTTGAGCTTTATTATCTTGCCACTGCTCAGCCTCTTTTTGACTGTCACATCTCAAGTGACTGTCATTCTTCTTACCATAGATTGCATTTACAAATTTCACTAAGCTACATAGTGTGCTTGTTATTGGCTACAATCTTTAGATTGCAAGATTTTTTTATTAGCTACAAGGTCTCAATCTTTCTCGTATTGCAACCTCACTAAGCCGCTAGAGTTATTGTTTATGTTTCTACAGAGGCCTATGGTTTGTACCCCAATCATGCTCTTACCAATGCTTCTGTTGGTATTAAAAAACAACCTTAAATCTTGGGTCAGAAAATTAGTTGTCTTGACAAAGTTGTGGTATGATCTTGGATTGTATCCTAGAGTGTGTGGGAAGCTTGTGTTTGATCATTAAGGTATGTAAACCTAAACAAGGAAATGTATCCTATATAGCATGGGTCTTTCTTTAATACTTTCCATAATGGTTATGAGTAGATCAGATTATTATAGTTTGCGGTAACCCAAGATTGCATCCAAGTATGTAACAAACTTGGTTTGTAGTTTAAGCTATACACTTTTAAGTAACATTCATAAGGTTTAGAAAATATTGATCACTCTCTAGAATAGCCCATTAAACATGGGTTGTGCTTGAATGCACTACATAATTGATATAACACAACCACTCTGCATATCAACCAGAGTTATAGGCTCTTTATTGCAGCAAGAGGTAATCACTCTTGGATCATGCTATAATTACATCGTAACCTGTTAAACTTGAGACAACCTGAATGCACCCAATGATGATTGACACCTACATTATACAACCTAAATTAACTACATTATATGAGTGCCTCCATTTCTATCACAACATAGCCACATTAAACTTGGGTCACACATGAATGCAGCCTATATTTGTTATAGCACAACTATGCCACATGACCAATAGAGTTATGGATCACATAATTACAGTCACAAGAATCTATTCCTTGGTTGTGATCTTATGGTGATTCACCACAACAAAATTTGGACATGAAATTCTCAAAACCCTATACCTCTAAAAATGAAATCTGATGAGATGTTGCTTTAAATATGATTTTCAATCCTAGAACTACAAATCTGACTTCACAGCTAAATTCTGCAAAAAGACAATGACTACCCTCAACCTAGCAATATATTCTTGATTTTTTTCTGATTTTTCCCAAGAAAATCATCCTTAGTTCTCCACAAACTGTCTCAAGTAGAGAAAAACACTGTCACAATAAATTAGCGAACTCACTTTTCTTTATGTCAGCCACAATTTGATTTTTTTCTTATTTTTCATCTTTGTCAAAATTTTGATGAACGTCGGGGATAAACTTTAAAAATATTGACACATCAAATTTTACAAGCACCCGATGATACATCAAATTATACATATTTCATTGGATATTTTCATCGAATTTTGCAGTCAAATGAGTTAGTGTGGAAATTCTCCACTGTGGAACACTGTGCATGTATGGTAGGTCTTCTTGGTCGAGCTGGCCACCTAAATGAAGCATACAATTTCATCAATAAGATGCAAATGGAACTTGATGCATATGTCTGGGGAGGATTTATCGGTGCTTGTAAAGTATATGGAAATGTAAAGCTCAGAGAGTGTGCTTCCCAACATCTTCTTGTGTTACAACCCGAAAATGCTACAAATTATGTGTTGTCGTCCAACATCTTTGCTGAGGTGGGAAAATGGATTTAGGTAGGAAAGGTAAGGAAGATGATGAAAAAAAGAGGGCTGAAGAAGAGGCCAGGATGTGGCTCGGTGGAAGTAAAAAAATAACGTCCACACATTTATTGTTGGAGACAAATCACATCCTCAAATTGAAGAAATCTACTTCATGCTTCAAAGTTGGGCTGGGCAGATGAAGGACGTAGGGTATGTTCCAAATTCTAATTTTGTGCTACAAGATGTGGACAATGATGAGAAAGAACATATTGTATGTGCTCATAGTGAAAGATTAGCCATTGCTTTTGGAATAATTAGTACATGCCATGAAACACCTATTCTTAGCTTTTTGATAATTAATGGAGGCACTAACCTATGCTTTCTATAAAGCAAGGTTTGTGGGACACAAGGAAGTGTAACAAATTTTAAGCCCAACTTCTATTTCCTATGGAGGGGCAATGGAAGTCAGGATTAAAATTTTCATTTGCAACTTGGACTTGTTCAATCTTAAGGGGCTCCCTTGCTGCCCATGCAATGAAAAATACTCACAAAACAAATTTTCATTTGCTTAAAAAAGAACCTTTGGTATTCTAACAAAATTGAGAATGAAACCAACCTACATTCTCAATCATCGTAAACATGATTAGGTTCAAGTTTATTCAGTTGATTCCATTAAATAATGGAATGGAAAGAGGGGTTTTCAGTTTACTAAATTTAAAAAGCTCCGAGTAATAAAGGAAAGGGAAAGACACTTATTGCAATTATTGTGCCTACTACAAAGAATTATGTTCTTGATTATAGAGCTTCACATCACATGGCTACAACACAAGATATGTTTGCCACAATACAACCATATTTTATGCCAAAAATATTGATATGTATATAATTGTCATAATGATTGGTGCAATCTCAAAACACTTCACTCAAAGGAAACCATATGAAGGATGGAGTCAAGAAGCCTACAAGTCTACAACCAGCTATAAAAAGTCAGAACTTGTAATGATATATACTTTAATTTTGTATTTAAATAAGAAAAACTAGTCTACACACAAACTGTAAAATCTCAAAGCTCATAAATATTAGCTGTTTCATCAAGTTCATGAATAATTTGCTCCAATTTGGAGGATATGAGCCCAACAAGTTCCTCCTCTGCACAAGATTTGCAAGCATCCACCTCAAATCTCCATTCTATAACCCCATTTCCACTTCCATCATCAACATTCTTTACATTAAAAGATGCTTTGTATCCCTCAATCCCAAAGTTAGAATCAATCACTTCATAAGTGTATGAATAATTGAGAGGATCTATTTCTACTAATTTCTCTTTTTCCCATAATTCTAGACCCCTGCACAATCTAACACACCCAACTCCATTTGTTTCTCCCTCAATATGTTCACATGCAATAATATGATATGCATATTTCTGCTCATTTATAAAATGAGCACTCAACTTCCAAATGCTGTGAGGAGAAGATTTTGTTGGTTTTTTAAAACAACCATGCCACTTCTTTTGGTGATCCATGGATTCTGCTTAATCTCATCAACAAGGAAGCTTTATTGGATAAAATTATAGGTCTGCATATAGGTTGTTTTTTGAGTTGTAATAAGATTTTTTTACATAAAATGTCTTCTATTCATCACTTAAAAAATGTCTACACATTAAAAAAATTAAAATTTTCATAAAAATAATTTGAAGGAAGGTGAGTTGATTAGGGGGTGAGGTTATTTTATAATAAAGGTAGTTGTGTAGGTGGGTGAGGTATCCTAAAGGATATTCTATAACCAAGATGCGCGGGGTGGGTGGTAAAAGGATACAAATTATAATATCTACCCACATAATAAGCTCAAACTTATTTTCAACAGTGCCCAAAGAAGGTCAGCCATGTAGGCTAGGTAGAGGTTGCTAAGCAAGCTCATTAAGTAATTCCTTACTTGTATCTTTTGTTGAGGTATAACTAAATAAAAGGGAAACTTAAAAGGTAGAGCTATTTTACAACTATTCTATCCACCCTCTTTCATGACCAAGAAAAGTTTGAGACTCTCCCAACTTATTCAAGAATACAAATCAATTTAGGAAAACAAACTTCCTATACTCTACATAGGGAAATTTTATTACAATCTTTCCTAAAATAATGGAATTGTTGTATGGATGTATGTAAACAACCAAAAAACAATTGTGCAATTATAGAGCAAGAAACATGGTTTATTGAATTGGAAATTTATCACTACGCCATTTTCATCATATGTAGCGATCATTACACATCATTTTGAGTTGTTCTATCAAATAGTTCACATGTCTCGTCTATATTTCCACACTTTTCATACATTGATTTTCATCATTTTGAGGCATTCTATTCAAATAATGATTCATTTTGAATGAAAAATGAAAGAAAATAATTGATAATATTGAAATGTGTGTGTGTTATAGTTTGAAAATGATTAGAAGTGAAGATCATAAAATGGACGAGGCCAAGAAATATAAAATAGAAAGTACAATATAGTTAGGAATACAAGTATAAAAGATATTAAAGGCTGGACAAGTAATATATATATTTTTTACATATAAGAATAAGAATAAATAGTAGAGGGCATGAATATAGGTAAAAGTAGCAATATATATATATATACATACATAAATACAAATTGTTGATTTGGTAATAGCAGCAGGTGTTCAGTAAACTCTGGAAAGCACAATAACAAGCTCTGCAAATAAACACCTGAGGAGAGCGTGTTTCTCTCCTTGATACCAATGAGGATCTTGTCATGGAATGTCAAGGGCATTAATGCCTATGACAAGCAAGCTCTAATCAAGCAACAACTAGAAGCTTGTGGAGCATAAATAATTATGCTACAAGAGACTAAAACCTCAGATCAAATTTATTAGTTGCCAGTGCAGAAGTGGAGAAAATGGTAGTATTTTCATACACTTTGTCAAGGAGCTTCTGGGGGCATGATTGTATTATGGGAGGCTAAACAACTTCAAATTGAGATTATAAATAGTGACAAGCATTGACAACTATTTAAAGTGTCATAGTTTGACTTTTATTTCTGGTTACTAAATGTGCATGCTCCAACGACCACGACATATAAAAAACATCTTTGGGGAGTGCTAATGACAATTTTAGATGGAATAAGAATGGATAAGGTAAT
This sequence comes from Sequoia sempervirens, assembly GCA_007258455.2. Lineage (NCBI taxonomy): Eukaryota > Viridiplantae > Streptophyta > Pinopsida > Cupressales > Cupressaceae > Sequoia > Sequoia sempervirens. Next base: position 401,039,446 of record VDFB02075321.1, read on the forward strand.
TGTTGTAGGTGACTTTAATGCTATAGCTAGCATGCAGGAGAAAAAATGTGGCATTATTCCTCCTCAAAAAGTTATAGATGACTTTGTGACTTTCATTTCTGACAATGCTCTCACTGATATTGTACTTGTAAAGGGTCAGTTTACATGGATGAATAGGAGAAAGGTTTTTCTACAGATAGTTGAGAGGTTAGATTGTTTTCTTGCATCAACCAATTGGTATGGAACTAGGAGAACATTGATGTCAGAAATTATGCCAGTTTCTCATTCTGATCATTTTTCCATTTATCTGTCCATAGAAACTCGGTCTCAAGCTAAGAGTCACAAGTCATCTCTTAAGTTTGAGAGAATGTGGCTTCGACACCCCCAATTCATTCCTTTATTGAATCAATGGTGGAGCTCTACTCCTTTTGTGGTAGGATCAAGGTGTTTTCAATTAGCTCATAAAATGAAGTATGTTAAAATGAAAATCAAAATATGGAATATAAATGTTTTCAAGAATGTTTTTGAGCAAAAGGAAAGGTTTTTTAAGGAATTATGAGATATAAATGATAAAATCATCAACCAAGGTTTAGATGTTGATCTATATGATAAAAAAAGTCTTTACAAGAAGAATGGGTAGAGTTAGTTGCCAGGGAGGAAGTATATTAGAAGCATAAGTCTCTGGAGTTATGGTTGAAAGAGGGTGACATAAATACTAAGTTTTTTCATGCTTCTGCATAGATAAAAAAGTCACATAATTCTATATTCAAAATTCAAGATGTAGTATCAAGTCAAGAACTAGTGAAAGAGGAAGATATTTCAACAAGAAGCTATAAGGTTCTTTTCATCCCTTCTGTCAGCTCTAGGCAAAGAATCTTCATCATCCACCATTGATACAAGTGATTTATTGGATGCTATAATGTCTTTGGTTACAAGGGAGGATAATGAGAATCTTTTGAAACCTTTCACATTGGATGAAGTTCGAGGTGTAATATTTTCTATGCAGCCAAATAAAGCGCCTGCCTGGATGGGTTTACTGCTTTCTTCTTTCAAAAATGTTGGGATTTTGTTGGGATTGATGTACTCCTTGCTTTAGAATAATCAAGGAGGACAAGGATAGTATTAAAAAAATTTAATACAACTCACATAGCCTTGATTACAAAAATAAAGAATCCAAAGTCATTTGCTGAGTTCAGGCCAATCTCCCTATGTAACATAGTGTATAATTTTTTTACTAAAGCCATTTATCTACGGCTCCAACCTCTTATATCCAAACTTGTATCACCAGAACAAGGTTGTTTTGTTTTGGGAAGGGAAACAACAGAGGGTGCCATTGTGGCTCATGAAATTTTACTTTCTATCAAAATTCCATCCCATCATTCATCATAAAGTTGGATATGATGAAGGCATATGATAGGGTGTGTTGGGAATTCCTCATTCAAGTTCTCAAAAAATTTGGGTTTAGTAATAAGTGGTGCAAGTGGGTCCTATCCTGTATTTCTAGAGCAAAATTCTCAATGCTTATCAATGGTTCTTAGATGGGTTGTTTTGGATCTTCCCAAGGAGTCAGACAAGGGGACCCATTATCCCCTGTGCTTTTCATTCTTATGGCGGAAGTTCTCAGCAGATTAATCCACAAAGCTTGTCTTCAAGGCTTATGGCAAGGGGTTGCAATTCCTAACACAAACATCATAGCTACACATTCATTGTTTTTCGATGACCAATTGCTGATTGGGAAGTCATCCTTGGGAGAAGAAAAGCAAGTTAAACCATTGCTAGAAAAGCATTGCATGATGTGAGGTCAAAAAATGAATGCTGCCAAGTCAAAGGTATATGTTTTCAATACTAAAGCAACGATAGCAAATAAGTTGACTTCAATTTTAGGTTTTCAAAAAGCATAGCTACCTTGTTCATAACTAGGTATACCATTCTTTATGGGTTCCAATAAGCCTTTGTTTTGGAATAAGATTTTAGATAGAATAAGAGTGAGAATACTTGCTTGGAAAGAAAGATGGCTTACATTATCCGATAGAACCCTACTTATCAAATCTATTCTAGCTTCTATCCCAAACTATTTTTTGACAGTTTTGCAAGCTCCAAAAAGTATAATCCATCAAATTGAGAAACTTTAAGAGAGTTCATGTGGAAAGGAAATCTTGATGATAAAAAGAAGCTTCCTCTAGTCTCTTTGGAAAGCATGTGCTCTAATAAATCAAGTGGTGGAATAGGTCTCCATAACTTATCTGCAAGGAATATGGCTTTAGGAGCTACGTTGGTTTGAAAATGTATGCTAGGCCAGATCTTAAATGGTGTAAGCTAATGTAGAGTAAATATTTGGATAATGAAAACCCGTCTGGGATATTTACAATCTCAAATCTTATAGAAGGGTCTATCATGTGGAACTTCATTCTAGCTTGTTGAGATGTTATTAGGCCCTTTCTTTCATGGTAATTTCATAGTGGGGATCAAGTTTCATTTTGGAAAGATTCTTGGAATGGTCAACCACCACTAAACTTGAGTCAAGATGTTCAGTTAGCTGGAAATGTTCTTTCTCCAACTTGGGGAGAGTTCCTAAAGGACTATGTTGCTTCTTCTGACCCATTGACAAGATTGGTTAAATGGAAGGATTTCACAAATACCTCTTTACCAAATTCTTAGAAGCAAGTGTTATCAGATATTTTGAAAAACATAAATGTGTACCTTTCTCAGTCTCCGGACAAACTATTGTGGGCTCCATCTAAGAATGGTATTTACACAGTGAAGTAAGGATACAAGTCAATCATTGCTCAGGTATCTCAGATGCAATCTCATAGGGATTTTTCCTTTTGTTGGAACTCAACACAGTTACCAAAGGCAGGTAGTTTTTCCTGGCTGGCTTTGAAGAAAAGGATTCTTACAAGTGATCAATTGGAGAAATTTGGAATAACAAGAATCTTCAATTGTGTTCTATGTAAAGAGGAAGATGAAATAGTTGATAATTTATTTTTCCTTTTCCCAGTGGCTTATGAGGTATGGACCTTCATTATGGGAAAGTTAAAAGTTTCTTTCCCCTTGCCTAGTTCTCTTTGGGATATGTTTACTAGTTGGCCAATTTTGCATAAGTTTGCGTTGTTTGCATGCACTTGGTTAGTTACCCCGACATTGGTAATTTGGTAAATTTAGTTGGAAAGAAATATATGCATTTTTAAAAGTTAGGTTATTTTAGTTTAGAGAATCAAAGAGAAAATAGAAAAGTCCATTTCTGAAGTCTGTAATTCTTATATAAGAAACTATAAATCAGTCTCTTCAATATATTCCAATTGGGATAATTTCATTCTCAATCATTGGAATTATATTGTTTTTCCACTTCATGGGGCTCTATGCCCAAATTCTCTTAAAGTGGAAAGGAGCAAAGTGAAATGGATTCCACCAAGCTTCACCTTCTGCAAGCTTAACTTTGATGGAGCTTCACGTGAAAATCCTGGTGTATCTGGTGTAGGATGTTGTATTCGAGATTATAGGAGTTCTCTGCTAGCAGCCAAAGCAACATATTTAAATTCTTGTACAAAAAACATGGTAGAAGTTCAAGCATTGTTAGCAGGTGTCTCTCTGGCAAAGGATCTCAAAATCAACAATCTACATGTGGAGGGTGATTCTCTTCTCATTATCAATGCATGTAAAATAAAGAGTATTTGTAATTGGAAAATAAGATATATTCTTCAAAAAATATGGGATATATTAGAAAATTTTGAAGACATTTGTCTCTCCCACACATATCGTGAAGGCAACAGATTAGCAAATGGCTTGGAAAATCTAGCCTGTGATCAACAAGAGCCAATAATCATCAAAAGTAATGAAGATTTGTCCAACTTCCCTCATATTCAAAGTATAGTGTTGGTAGAGTGTTCTCTTTTGGCTTAATCTAATAATTGGGAATGGTAAAGTATATTTTCCTTTAGTTCATCATCCCTTCGTTCAAGTATATTCCAATTTCATTCAAATTTAAAAGGCGGGTGGAGTTTGTTGAGTAGACAAGCCAATTGTAAGAAGTGTTATTTTTGTATGAGTCATCTTCCACATTGGTAGAGACTTTATCTAACATGGTAGCTTTTTCCCTCATGCATAACTCAAGGAAGGAAAGGAATGTGTTATGGTATTGCTTGCATCATTCATAATATATTGTGGTGGGCTCTGCAGAATGAGATGCTTGAGATGTCTTATCACATCTACCATATCTCCACGATATCCAACTTCACTACTAAGTGTAATGTTTAATGATGTTTAGCAGTTAATATTCCCGAGATGTGCTTTAATTAGTCACATGGAGGAAAAAGTTTGATTTAGTTATGAAGTGCCATGAATTGCATCAACATGGAAACCTGTTCACTGCTCCATGTTTTTCTTTTAACATGTTGTAGTAAGCAGGTACCTTATATTCCTTTCGGCGTATGATGCATTAGTTGATTCTATGCTGGTGGTCATTTCACACGAGCCAACATGCTTCAATGGTTTTATTAGAATTTTGCACTTGGTTCACCAAGATTTACATATGTTTGTTCATTATGGATTTAAAAGGTGGTGAACAATGTTTTATGTCATTCATAAAATCTGAAGGTGGCTGGAGGGTGATGATCTGCAAGTTTTGTATTTCAAATTCTGTCAAAATAATGTCCAGGCCATGGAATTTCAGAGTCTACTATCATAAATTACATGAAGCTTTGAAGATTCTTATTAGAATACTATTCAAAATCATATTAAATATTTTATAAAATATAATCGGCATAATCATTGCACCTTTTGGTGCAAGTGCTAGTATATTATATATAATATAATATAATATTACATTATAATATAAAGTATAAAATATATTATATAATATCATATTATATTATAATATAATGTATTGTATCAAATAATATAATATATTATTATTTTATTATTTTATAATACAATATATAATATAATATAATATTATAATATCAAATATATAATATATTATATAATATGATATTATATTATAATATAATGTATTGTATCAAATAATATAATATATTATTATTTTATTATTTTATAATACAATATATTATACTATATGGTAATATAATACAATATATTATACTATATTGTAATATAATACAATATATTATACTATATTGTAATATAATATAATATATTATAATAATAAATATGTTAAATTATATTATATTATAAACATGTTAAATTTATGCTCAAAATATATGGGGGTTGGGTCCCAGACCCGACTAGTTAAAAAAAGCAACATAAACAAAATGGATATCCGTTTCCTGTGGCATAAAATCAGAAAAAGCAAAATCAGAGAGTTATTTTTCATCTTGCATTTCCTTTCTCCGCATGTGTTTTCACTTAGGCGACCCAAATATCCCTTTGGAATTGGACTTTTTCTCTCAAATCACTCAAATTTCATAGGTATTTATAAATTTTAATTTTCTTCTTCAATTTTATATTAGTTTTGCATTATTTTTTTTGTGAATTTTAGTCAAAAATAGGTGTTTTATTGCATTAAAATGATTGTTAATTTTTAAAAATTTCATCAACAAATAGGCTTAAGAATGGCTGATCCCAACCCCGCTCAAGATGAAAACCCTAACCTCACTCAAGATGAAAACCATACAAATCCTCCTTTGTCGTCACCGATGTTTCCAAACCAAAATGTGCCCACTGTTGGTGTAGGTTTTTATTTTTCCTAGTGGGTTAATTTATTTTCCCTTAGTCCTAGGTTTTTCCTACACTTAATTAAGCTTGCTTAGAATAATAAAGTGAGTTTATTATTTAATAACTAGGAGATAAGTGATGAGGTGTCCCCTTCCTTAAAGGGTGGAACCATTTTCCACTTTTGGTGGCATCCTCCAATTTTGGTGGTCCATCTCCACTTTTTGTGGTTGATTCCTATTGGTTGGATTTTCCACCTACCTCCTCTCCTAAGTTCTATATAAACTCACTACCTAGCTTGTATTTTCATCCATTTATGCATATCTACATTGTATTTCTTCAGCTTGGAAGCTCTTAATGCAATTTTTTCATATTGACATTGCATAATCTCTCAAAGTTCTAGTGTGCATTCTTTATGATTTTCCAATTTATGTAGCTTTGATTTTCTCTTATAAAGTTCTTGGGTTCAATCTATTTCAGATTTCTAACACCCACAATACATGAATCTATTCATAAAAAGTTAAATCAATTGAGAAACATATGTCAAATTTATGAGACACTCCCTGAGCTATTAGATATGTAAAACACTTTAGAAACAATCATTTCAAATGTTGAAACTCTGACAAACGAGCATAATAGGTTTATAGAGTGGTGAGAGTCCCAAAGGAAACATTATGCCAATGTGTTATCATATGATGAAGTGAGAGCACTTGATATTGAAAAAACCTAATTAGCCCAGCTATTCATCAATCCCAAAACATGATAGCTCGTAGATGTGCAAAAGCCAAAATTTTCAATTAAATGGTGCACACATAGAGGTATATTAGATAATTTCTAAAAATGTTGGTGGATGGTTTTTGATAAATCACCCAACAACAATCTTGACGTACCTCAATATTTTCTATGAAAATTTTATGTCAAGTTTGTCCTAGGGAGGCATGTCAATTACTTTGACATGCGAGATTTCTAGGGTGTGGGTAAAGGGATGCCGCAGGACCCAGAGCACACCGAGTCACCCCAGTTCTTTTTGCTCCACCTATTGCTTCCTCATCTCCATTACCTTACCCTGAGATTACTTTATATGGAAGGAGTCAGAGCATTTTTTCCATACATGCATTGAGTGATCATTTGATCACATAGAGCCATCATGTTGCGCAACCGTATGACGGTGCATCCCATCATGATAGTGATACAACTGAGACATCCCAACATGATGGTGATGTACCTGCTGCATCAATTTTGACTGGTACACACTCCTCTTCGACACATATTTGTGTTCCCCATTACTACATCACATGCCACAATATATGTTTGGGTCCTCTTTAATAGTCCAATGAGGCTCCAATAGACACATTTGACTATGAGGTCCATGATATGTCGAATGTAGGAGTTGGTAGAGAATGAAGTGGACCATTTCTAGGAGAGACATCAGGTGGAAGAGATGATGTGGGAGCACCGGTAAGACTTAAAGTAATTTCATAATGTGTTTTATCTAAATTATTTCATATTTTATAAGAGATATTTGTACTAATATATGTTTATGTTCCAAACTATTTAACAGTTGCTGATAGAGAACAAAATTTCCCAAGTGCAGAAGGCTACACAGTCGGCCATTTCATTTGGCATAGAGACTTAGTATACAATATCATTTAAATTGTTATTTAGATGTTAATTTTTCTAATCTATTATGTTTAAATACATGTACATAGATTGATAGTCTAATGTAATCTTGTCTTTTTATGCAGCAACCTGGTACTTTTACAACCATGTTGACTAAGCCCGACCATTGGAAGAAGCTACACAATAGGTATATATATTTTTATATTCTCAATATTATGATTAAATATGCATGTGCATTTAAATTGTGTTACATTCTTGTCATTTTTTATATAGGAAACCATCTTAGCTGCTTCATCCATCATGAGCCCATCTAGTGTAGAAGGATCAAAGCAGGTATGTGTTTATTTTATATTGCATATATTTATGTTTAGATAGGAGTAGATATATGTTTAGTAAATATGATTATTTGTCAACAATTATATGTTAATTTGTATCTTTTTTTATTTTACCTACTATAGTCCTCTACCTAATTTAGCAATGTGACAAATGTGGGACCATTTCTTTATATGAGGACTCCTGATCATCCTAAGGGAAAATCATATGCAAAATGTCTTGTAGAAAAGAGATCAAGACTTGAGGAAAAAATGAATTGTATTTTTGATATAATATAGTTCAATATAGTGATTTTGATGTTAAATTGGTAATTTGTAAATTATAGTATATAAGTTTCTTTTTACATGTCTATCTTGTCAACCATTCACATAATTAATCTAATTTGTGGTTTGAATTGTTATTGTGTAGGAAAATTTAGAGCCACTAATTTCTTCACGGAGGCCCGATTTGATGATCCAACATAGGATTAGGATTTGATATAGATTGATATGTATTTAGGGTTTAATAGACTTTGAGATGGCGTATATGCCACAATTTGTAAAACTTGTTCTGAGTAGGCATATATGCCAAATTTGTATATGCAAAAACACAATTATTCTACATTTTGATATATAATAATTTCTATTCGATCTAATTTGTTCCTCGTGTGCATGCCTTTCTACTTTGAATATTCAAAATGGAATGTATAATTATTTTAGAATGGTTTAAAGTTATGATCAATAACATTTTATAGATTAACGAAATTGCATTTTAATAGAACCTATGAATTACAATTGGTAATCCATCTATGTTAGAGTTCATTCATATTAAGGTTCACATACATTACATTCCATGAGACCAAATTTCTTTGAGGAGTTTTTTCGAACAATTCACTTCCTTTTCTATTGCACCATATTTTTCATACATGTCTACCATTTATCATTTTCATCAAACACTCAATTTTAGAATACACATGATTTTAAGCTCTCTTGAATGAATTTATATTTGACATTTTTTTTTTGAACTCCTGTAATGAAGTGGGCAGCTAATTTCTTTTCAAAAGAAGCTAAAATTAATGAAAATGGTATGAAAAGTAATGTATAATATTTGTTGAGAAGAACTGTTTGAAAAAATGCCTCAAAGAATTATGGTCTCATAGACAAGGAAAAAAAGATGAAAAGAGAAACTTATGATAGTTTTATGGCATTGATTCTTTTGATTGATTAAAACTTCAAACAAATCCCATACAACTTAATGAAATATATGTCATTACAGTGTTCATTCAAAAGTACTATAATCATCTTGATAAAACTCAATGTCACTCAATGGCGCTAAACACTCTATATAAACGATATGAGTAATGCAACCATCAAACAAAACCATTACAACTCAATTTAGCATTCATTCCATTAAAACCTTCAAGCTTAATAGCATGTAAAAGGTATAAAATCATCATGAATAAGAATCACTATCTTTCAACCATGATACATAAACAAAAACATTATGTACACCATAGGGGTTTGATGCAACCTTCAAACAAAGTCCTTACAACTGAACAAGATACATTTAATTAGATTGTTCACGTAAAATCTATACAATAATCATGATCCACAATTAAGACATCACTCATCCATGATGCATGAACAAACACTATATATGCACACCATATGAGTGTGATACAACCATTAAACAAACCAAATACAACTCCATGACATGCATGTTACTTGACCTTCCACATGCAATTTGTATTATTGTAATGCACAACAACTAATGTTGCTAACCATAATGCATGAATAAGAAAACTAGGCATACCATATGGGTTTGATGCACACTAATCATAATGCACACTTCACAAAAAAGCAATAACAATCATATGATATTGTCATATATGTCAATCAACCTTGACCCACATCAAACTTATTATATGAGTTTGATAAAATCTTAAAATAAGAATATATAGGTGTAATACAAATGTAATGAAACCTTTGAACAAAACAAAACATACAAAAAAATGATATATATAATCAATTCCTTCATGCAAATGTCATACAGTCATGTAGAAGCATCAATGTCACTCAACCATAATGCATGAACAAGCATATTTAAAAAAAAATTCATACATTATAATTTGTAACCATCAATTCAAATCCATACAAATTAGTGTCATATATGTTATTAGAACTTTCACTCAAAAAGTTTCAACATGCATGAATAAACACACTAAGCACACCATAATGAAAACTAGTTATGATGTATGCTTAACATAAAATCCAAAATCGGTAGGATGTTGTCATATATGCCATTGAACCTAACACAATTGTTGTCATATATCCCATTCAAGCTAACACAATTGAGTTTTTGTATTTGGTAAGAATTTATGTAGGAAAAGAAAGTGAGAGATGATGCTATAAGTGGATTTGAACAAATGAAGTTTTCCTAAGCATTGAAAACTATATCAAACAAAGGTATTTTGTTGTCCTAAGCATTGAAATTGAAGCAATACAACTAAAGACTAAAATTAACCGCTTAGAAAAGGAATTAAAAGATAAGAGGAAGATTTTATCATCAATGAAAATGAGGTTAGTCTGATCTAAAAACACTTGAAAAAGAAGCAGACTAGAATGAATGAGATAGATAATGTATTCAATGAAGAGATTTTTCCTGCTCTCCAAAAGTTAAGGAAGGTGCATGTGTAGATTCTTCTTTGTTCGTTGTACGACCAAATTGACAGTTCCAACGTGTTTGTATGGGTACGCATGTTTAGGCTAGGCATAGTCATGTTTTAAACCCAAACATGCTGAAATAGTTCGAGCTACATTGGACCGATGATATCCCTTAAGAGTCCAAAGTGAAAAAAGGCAACAATATTTGAAGAGATATTACTCAGAAATCATGTCACTTAGAAACAATCCATCTGAGGCTACTGGATCACGTAGGGCCCTTCTACAATAATATCTCTCAATTTTTGAAATCTCTAAGGCGTTTGCCTATTGTGTCAAGTTTTTAGTTGATGGAAAAAGGGTTAGATGCATGCAACATAAAGTGGCAAGTAACTTTCATTGTGCTCCTCATGTGACCAAACCGATAGTTACAACACATCTATATTGGTGGGTTTATGCTAGGAATGGTCTTGTTTCACACCCAAAAATACCAAAACAATTCAAGCTACATTGTACTGACGATATCCCTTAAGAGTCCAAAGTGCAAAAAGGTAAAAATCTTTGACGAGCTATTACTCAGAAAATGTGTCACTTAGAAACAATCCATTTGAGACTACAGGATCATGTAGGGTTCCTCTACAATAACCTCTCTAATTTTTTGGTATCTCTCAGGAATTTTCCTGTGATGTCGAGTTTCCAGTTGATGGAATAAGGGTCAAATGCATGTAGTGTATAATTGCAAAGGGGTGTAACTTTTGTTTTGCTCCTCATGCGACCAAACTGACAGTTCCAACACATCTAGATTAGTGGGTTTATGCTAGGAATGGTCCTGTTTCACACCCAAACACACCAAAACAGTCTGAGCTTCATTGGACCAATGATATCCCTTAAGAGTCCAAAGTTCAAAAACGTAACAATCTTTGACAAGTTGTTACTCAAAAATTGTGTCAATTAGAAACAATCCATCTAAGAGTACGAGATCATGTAGGGTCCCTCTACAACAACCTCTCTCGATTTTTGATATTTCTAAGGTGTTTTCCCCTGGTGTTGAGTTTTCAGTTGATGGAAAAAGGGTTAGATGCATGCAGTGTAAAGTTGCAAAGGGGTGTAACTTTCATTCTGCTCCTCATGCAACCAAACTGATAGTTCCAACACATCCATATTGGTGGGTTTATGCTAGGCATGATCTTGTTTCACACCCAAACACATAAAAATAGTTCAAGCTACATTGTATTGGCGATATCCTTTAAGAGTCCAAAGTGCAAAAAAGTAGCAATATTTGACGAGCTATTACTTAGAAACTGTGTCACTTAGAAACAATTTGTTTGAGGCTAGGAGATCATGTAGGGACCCTCTACAATAACCTCTCTCATTTTTTGATAGCTCTAAGGTGCTTTCCCGTGGTGTTAAGTTTTTAGTTGATGGAAAAGGGGTTACATACATGCAGTGTAAAGTTGCAAAGGGGTGTAGCTTTGATTTTTCTCCTCATGCGACCAAACTGATAGTTCCAACAAATTTGGATTTGTGGGTTTATGCTATGCATGTTCTTGTTTTCCACCCAAATACACTGAAATAGTTTGAGCAACATTGGATTGACGATATCCCTTAAGAGTCCAAAGTGCAAAAATGAAACAATATTTGATGAGCTGTGTTGTACAGTTTTTTGCTCACACACCCCGCTGGAAGCAAGGACCCTCTTTCACTTTGGTTTTGGTGTTTTGGCCCTTTCTTTTTGAGGTTTTTTCCTACCTAGGAATGTGCTTAAATTGTTTATTCTAAATGCCTAAGTGTTTCCCCCAGGTTATTCCTTGAAAATCTTAAGTTCTGGATGAATTTTGGGCTTTTGCTCTGATTTGGGACTTTCCACCCTAGTCGGATTTTCCCAGATCTTGCTTGGATTCTGGTTGGACATTGTTGCTTGGGAATTTTTGGTCTTCACAGATTTCCACGTGAGCCAGATTTCCCTGGATTCCACCCTGCTGACGAACTCCCGAATTCCTTCTCTGGCTGTCTTATCGACTGCATTAATGGCTTCGTACATGCTTTGAAGGCTAGATTTTACTCAATTTATGAGATCTTTTGCACCATTATGCTCACTATTTTCCATTGTCTGAGTTGAGAGCTGCATCCTCAGAGTTTGTTCTTTGAGCTTTTGGCTTTGATTTGGGCGTTTGGATTTGAATTGGTCTCATTTGGTGGTGATTTCTTGTGCATTATCGCCTATGTTCGTTGTGGACACCATTGAAGCTTCGCGTTTGCTGATTCTCAGTTTGATTTCCACTTTATCATGGTATGTGTCTGATTGCTCTACTTTGAATTGAATTATGAATGGCATTTTGGTATTGTGAGAGCTTGTGGGATTTGAATTCCTATGTATTTGTTTATGTCGTGCTAAGCTTGTTCAATATTGCATCCTTTGTCATCTCCCAGGTAATTTTTGAGTTCATGTGTCCATCTGCATTTTAATGAATCTTTCCTGAGAGTAATTAGTAAACCCTAGTGATGACTTAACAATGGAAACAACTAAATTCTGAAATTGCCTATGCACTAATGGCGGATGAGTAGGATTTTGGACCTAGGGTAGTGCCATATCAGGTGATTTCATCTTAAAATTGACCTAGAATGCAAAGAAAATTCATGAAAGGTCTGTCCCCCAACTTTCCCTAAGTTAAACATTTTAAAATCCATAGTTGGTTTAGTGTCTGGGTGAAATTGTGACTCTCCGTCCCTCTCGAATTTTTGTCGTTGTAACCCTTCAAGGTTAGCGAGATGTCATGTAGATCTTTCTGTGTCATGCCGAAGCCCTTCATGGGTTTGCATTTGATCACCCAAACACTGCAATTCTCATGCCTAAGTCTTTATGTCGGCAAGACAAACCCTGTCGCCAGGAGCTCATAGCGAGCTTCTTTTGTCTTGCCGATCTTCCGTTCTGTCGTTGAGACCTCCCCCTTTCAGCGAGACCTTTCGCTGAACATATCCTACTCTTGTCGAGTAATATTTTGTCGAGTAGACATTCATGCTTCGCTGAGACCTTATTGTGAGCTCATTACTCTTGCCGAAGCCTTCGCTTTCGGCGAGACTCCTAACGGTTGCTAGGACTTCATAGCAAAACCTTTCTCTTGGCAAGCCTGAATCTTCTGTCGTGGTGACTTCATAATGTCAGAAAGAGGTTATGCCAATGGAAATCTTCATTGGCGAGACATAACGTAGTCGCTGGGACCTCTAGCCGAACTCAAACGCTTCACCAAAAGTCCTCCCATGTCCATATGTTCGCTGTGACTATATCTTTCTCACACCAAAGGTTTCTCATGTTCTATCGCTAGTCGGCGAGACCAAGAGAAGTCACTGAGACCTTACCCTGACTACCCGTTGGTCACATCAAGATGTTCCCCATTGATGTTTGGCAAGACTCCCAAAGTCGCCGAGACTTCTCGGTGAAATGATTGACTCTTGCCGAAAGTTTCGTTCCAGGAATCTCCATTGGTTCAGGATTTTTCCTTATCCGTTGAGTCCGGATTTCTCTAAAATCCGCCATCTCCCAGATTTACCAAAAATCCTCTTGGCTCGTTCTTCGTGTGAATCCGTCTCTGGCAGATTTTCCTGAAAGTTGATGAAACATAAAGGAACGTGAGATAATTGGATCTGTTTACAATTCATGATGCATTTGATGATTATTTCATGTCATATTTAAATCTCCCATGTGGTATTGATGAAAAATGATCACGTTTAATGATTAAGTAGGTGTTTCCTGGTTACTCCGTTGGAATTCTATCGGTCTAGAATTTCCCAAAATTCTTCTCTGGCTCAGATTCTGCGGATGGTCTTGAAACCTAAAATCTGTTATGGTCATTTTATATGGATTTTAATAACACCTTGACCATATGAGATGCATTCTAATGATGTCATGATGGAATAACCTTGCTTTCCTATGGTTTTTACTGTGTATTTCATGTTGAGTGTAGGCTGAATCAAGCAAAGCAGTAGCTGGTTCCTCATTATCCGATGCAGAGAGGATTAAGCTGGACATCAAGAGCAAGGTCCCTAAGAGTAAGATCACTTCTTTCTAGTCAGAAGTCACTGATACAAATGTTGTCCTTTGGGACTATGAGGAATTTAAAGCAAGGATGGAAGCCAAAGATCCTCCTTTGGTGACTAGAAGAATGATGGAATCAGGATTGTCACATGTTGCTGGTTTCCCTTCTACGGTGCAATGCTATGAGCTGGTCCTTGAGTGTGCCAGGCACTATGATCAGGACACACAGAGGATTATTGGACCTCAAGGGAGAGTTGTTGCAAATCTCAACCCAGTCTCCATAGCCCAAACATTTGTTATGCCAGAAAAATCTCATGTGGTGGGATTCACCATTGAGGCAGCTCAAGAGTTCTACGATGACCAAACTATGAAGTCACAACAGCTGATCAACTCCTAGCTAGAGAAGCCTAAGTCCCACTATTCCAAGTTGCCTAAGCAGTTGTACAGAGCAAAATTCAAGGAGTACTATGATGCCATCACCTTTCTTAGTAGGGTGCTTGGATTGAAGAGTGCTGGTACATTTGAGAATTGGATGTGCCATGCGATTGTGAGGATGGAACAAGAAAAGATTAATTACCATTGGGCAGGGGTCATCAACCAGGTAATTCAAAAACAATTGTCTAATGTGTTGCAAACAAAGACCTTCACAATGACCTCATATTGGTCTATGCACTGGCTAGATTCCATCCCTACAGAGGATTGGACACAAAGGGAATCTTCAAACAAGATATCATTTATGAGGTTTTCCCTCAGTTGTATTTAGGAAGCTCAGACAATAGGAGGGAAAATGATGCATTTACCATGCATATTACCAGAATGCTTCAAGAAGCAGAGCATGTCAGAATTTCAGATCAAGCAAAGGAGCTCATCAAGAAATATGGAGCTTGGTTTATTCAATTACTAACCTTCTCCTACATTCAGATTGATGGCTGCCAAAGGGCCCCATATAGACTTCCAAGGTATCCCATTGACCACATTATATTGTTGGAAGTAACAAGATAGATTTGTGATTTTGATGCCATTATCAAGAAGGACAAACATAAGACTAGATTTGGTGGAGACTTCCCTTTGAGGATTGGCACTAGGGAGGTTTACCCTTCCATTGGTTCTACCCAGGCATCAGAAGAAGAAATGAGTACTCTTGGTTTGCGTTTCCACTCCAAGAGATCCAAATTTGATAGCACAGGCGAGGCTCAAAAGAAGGCCAGTAGAGAATATAGCCATAAGGTTAATTTAGAGGACTACTGGGCTAATTGTGGTGATGAGTATGAGGTCAAAAAGAAGAAATTCTCTTGGTTTCCAGTGGATGCAGTTCGATTGTATAATGTAAGGGTAGTGCCTGATCAATTGGAGGATGATGGAAACTTAATCCAGGATCATGCCTATGAGGTAGTGAAAGATAGGCCAATCGGTGATATAGATTGGTTGGAAGAGGAGCAAACAAAATTGAAGCAACTGATGGATCCAGTTCTCAAGGTTACCAAGATGTGGCTCAAACACAATATGTGGGAGTTGGAAAATAAATGAGTGAAATGCACATACAACCTGATGGGAGACTTAGATTCCCATTCTACTTCTGAGGAGTCCATGGGGCAGCAAGATCCTAAGGGTAAAGGTAAGTTGGACTTCCCATCCATGATCAAGACAAAAGGCATTCAAGAGGAAGAAGCTGAGGAAGTAGAAAAATAGAGGAAGCCAAAGGCCAAGAAGAGAACAAGGACTAAGAAGTCTGAACAAAAAGAGACTAAAAAATAGAATCCTGAGGCTGGTGATCCTATGCCTAAGAGAAGAAGAATTGTAAAATTATCAAAGAAGGTAAGCTCCAAGGTTGCAGAAGAGGTAACTTTCCTGCCAATGGTAAATGTAGAAAGTTCAGAGGAGAAAGAAAGGTATATGCAAGGAGGTCTAGGACTCCTTCTCCAAAGAACGGTGTGCCTAAGGCAGATTTTCCTCCTGACACTCTTCATGACGTGCAACATGGTGATGTTCCTTGCACTCATGAAACCCAAAGTGAACCAGGTGAGACAAAAGAGGTTGATGAAGATCTAGGCACAGAAAGGGAGGAATTCCATGAGGGGAAACTCTATAGTGTAGAGGTAGAAATTGAAAAAAAATGCAATCTCCCTTGGTTACATATGCGAAGTCACCAGTCACAAATGAGGTAGTTGAATATCCTCCAAGGGAGGAAGAAGTAGAAAAGGTCCTGTCACTAGAACATAAGGGAGAGCATATTGAAAAGGAAGGCAAGATGGATGGACCCCCTGAGAAACACAATTTAGAGGAAAAGATATCAGAGGATCAGTAGGGAGAGGTGCAAACTGATTCACAATTGGAGCCCACCGTTCCAAAGTGGCTAGGCAAAGAGATAAAGAGAAAACAGGTTGTGGTAGAGGACACACCACCAAATTGGGATGAGCTCCTAGCTAAACTTGGGAAGGTTAAAGGTAAGAAGAATGCTAGAATGATCTCAAGGGTTGAAAGGGATGAGGCTCATAACAAAGTTGTTCACATCGCCACCCCTGCTCCAAGTAAAGATAGAGGTGATGTGGTTGGAAAGGATTACAGTGTTCAGACTTTCAATCTAGGGCCTACATCAGTTGAGCAAGATATTGAAGACTATGAGGTCTCCAGTACAGTTATTGTGGATAGATTGAGAAGAGAAATGAAGACCAAGCAGAAGCTGAAGAGAGAAAATGAAAATCTTAGGAAGTGCTTGGAGGAATTAATGAAGCCACTATAGTCTATTAATCCTTCTTCCTCTACTACAAATCCTCTACCCCAGGAGACCATAACCGAGCTAGAAAAGATGAAGCATCCACTGTTGCCACTGTGAATTGGTTGAAAGGAGTGTGAGTAAAATGTGATGAAGCTAGTAAGGAGGTCCTATCGACTGGGAAGGATGCTGCGAGGATGATGGACTGGATGAAGTAGGTGTTGGCATAGGATAAAGAAGATACAGATCTCCTTCTACAGAAAACTAGGACTATTATGTAGTACACCCAGGAGAGGTTGGTGAGTGACGGGATTCTTCCTTCTTTTGGAGTTTCCGAACCATGGGAGTGGTTTGAGGTATTGCAAATCAGGTAGAAAGTATTGAAAAATATTTACAAATAGAGAAGACACATTGATGACACCCTAGCTGGTATCTACAATGGCTGCATTGCTTTCTTTGAGATAATGACGGGAAGAAGGGAGATTGCTCCCAAGTATTTGAGCCTGGAGCAGTTGAGAGAATGGTGGTAAGATGTTTATGCACCACTTGATGATGACTCCATTTCTGATCACCAGCTGGATGATGCGGCCACCTACCTTGCAGTCATTGATAAGTATTTGGCATATAAAGTGGATTGGGATAAGTCGGTCAAACACTCAAGGGATGAGATTGCATCCATTGAAGGATGACTTAGGGTTTTTCCCTTGCCACCAGTAGCTGGCCTAGATGGGACATTCTTGAAAATTCATGAAGTGCTGGGTTTGAATAGAGATAATAGGGAAGAGGGTTCATGATAGGTTGCGACGCGTTTTGTGCTTCCCTTTTATCTTCCCGCACATTGGTCTAAACTGCACTGTGGATCTCAGGCTGACTTGGATGGGATGTGCATTTAATTCCTATTTGACCCATTTCAAAGACTCTATTGGCTAGGTTGTTGTGCCAAGTTATTGCTGTGAAACCCTTGCCTGGTCGATGGGTTTCTGGGGAATTCTTTATATTGGGCATGTCGCCTCATTTGTAAGGGGTTAGATAGTTAGAATTTGTAATCAGAACATAGAGATTGATATAGAGCAGAGATAGTTAGAAGTAGAGCAAGTTAGCAAGTAGTTGTGCTCAAGCAAATATTGTAATAGAAAACTAGAATTATTGCTATAGTGGATAATTAGAATACAACTAATGACATTGTGATTTGATGCCATACTTGCGTTCTTTTGTCTTGCATGGTTCTTGTTATTCCATCTTTAAAATTTCTTTGAGGAAGTTAACATTTAGATTAGATTTGATTTAATAATGTTTGTGATTCGATACTTGAATGTTGCAGCAATCCTTCAGTCCATACTTTTCGCAACCAATTGATTGTTAGTTGCTTTGCAAAGTTAGCCTGGACTTCATATTTCAGTGTGCTCAGTTCAATTGTGAGGGTTTGTTCATTTTAACTGCAATAGGATAGTTTGAATGAATGTTTATGATTTTAAAATCCTAACACCTCAGAAGATTGCACTGTTCTCTGTAAGATTGTAGATTTATCTAGGTCAAGCAGAGATCGGTTTTGAGGGATTGGTCCATTCGAGTGTTGATTACCTTCATTGTTGATCTTAGGAGTAGTATTAGACTTAGAAATCTCTTTGAAACCCTTATCCTTTTTCTATTTCTTTGATTATTGGGTTAAATCTAGGATTGAAGTATCACCAGTTTGTTAAATCTGATAGAATCGATTCAGTATTTTGCTTGTAGTAAGGTCCCATTGTGATTACCAACATTTTCACATTTGTCACTAAGTTGTTTATGCATTGTCAAGAACTGACACTAGAGACCTTGGGGTTATCTCTTGAGGCTTGCTGATATAGATTTACCTTTCAAGAGAGACATGATTTCATATTTTGTCTGAGTTGTTGTTGTGCAGAAAAAACCATCAACAAGTTGTTACTCAAAAATTGTGTCACTTAGAAATAATTAGTTTGAGGTTACAAGATCATGTAGGGTCCCTCTACAATAACCTCTCTCAATTTTTGATATCTCTAAGGCGTTTGCCTGTGGTGTTGAGTTTTCAATTGATGGAAAAAAGGTTAGAAGCATGCAGTGTAAAGTTGCAAAGGGGTGTAAATTTTGTTTTTATCCTCATGTGACCAAACCAACAATTCCAACACATCCAAATTGGTGGGTTTATGCTAGGAATGGTCCCATTTCACACCCAAACACACTGAAACAATCTGAGCTACATTGTATCAGTGATATCCCTTAAGAGTCCAAAGTGCAAAAATGCAGTAATATTTAATGAGCTATTACTCAAAAACCGTGTCACTTAGAAACAATCCATCTAAGGTTACAAGATCACGTAGGGATCCTCTACAATAACCTCTCTTGGTTTTTGATATCTCTAAGGAATTTTTGCATGGTGTCGAGTTTTTAGTTGATGGAAAAAGGGTTAGATGCATGTAGTGCAAAGTTGCAAAGGGGTTTAAATTTTGTTCTGCTCCTCATGCGACCAAATAGATAGTTCCAACACATCTGAATTGGTGGGTTTACAATAGGAATCAATGAATAAGTGAATCATGTACTCAAATACACATAAGACATGAAGTACACACATGAATACAAAGTATACACATGAAAACATGCAAGTTGAAAAGTATACATTGGAATACACATACGTCATAAAGTATACACGTAAGTTGTAAAGTATACACTTAAATACACATAATCCATAAGTTGTAAATCATGATCAACACCCATGCCTACAACATTCAAGATACAATTTACACAATACACATGATATCATCATTCAAGAATTTCTATCAAATATAGGATTTACAAAATTCCATGTAGGCATACAACAAATGACCCTAATACATAGTCATTTCCCACTAGGGGAAGGAAATAGATCACGCATTGCCTTTGCAGTCGAATGGATGGAGTTTCTATTGATTCTTTTGTCTTTTGAATGTTCCCACTAGTCCTCCTCTCTTCACTCTTCTAGAGATGTAACTGATAGAATAAGAAGTATATACGTTAATATATAGAAATTAAAAAATTGTGGAATGGACTATAACAAAATAATCATACACAAATAATCATCACGCTCTTCCACAATAGTAGCATGTTTACATTCTGGAGTGACAAGCACCTGTAGCAACCATCAAGATAGCAATTAAACTACGTACAAGTATCATGAAAATTTTCAATAATAGACTATATAAGAGCAAATATAATGTCAAATTTACTAATCTGTCGCATACCTCTACCAAAGGATCAAAATTGACTATTGTTGCACTAACACTATGGTCCATTGTGCCACTAACATCACAATATACTTAGAATGACAAATCTTTATGATCATTAGTTTTTTATCACTTTCATTAGTTTATTTGTTTAACTAAATATACCTAGAATAACAAATCTATATGATTCTAAACAACTTAAATGATAATGAAATGGTAATGCAAACTAGAAAAGATTCTTAGAATAACAAATCTAAATTATTCTAAACAACCTAAATGATGATGAAATGGTAATGCAAACTAGAATAAAACATCTATATTATTCTAAACAACCTAAATAATGAACCTTAACAGATCAAACAATTTAATTATTATGAACATTAATCAAAATAAGATGAACAATATCATACTTAATGATATCAAGTTTCCACAATCCATCTTGTTCTCTTTTAATGATTTCTATATTAGATCATGTGAGAATGTTTGCATCAATCATTGAAAGATAATATAATTCTTGTCCCATACAACAAATGATCCGATACTCAAGTGTGCTTGAAGGGTCATCTCGTACCTTCAGAGTATCGAGTAATGCTTCATGATCAACACTACTAATTGTCCATAGTTCCTTTGTTTTTGGTTTAACATGATGTATCAATAACTTAACATTTGTTGCTATAACAAGGTGCAAATACATGATAATGGTTTTGTGTTTCTCATAGTCTTCAAATACAGGTATGATATTCTTTCTAATCATATATGTTCACAACCAATTTTTGGAAACAACAACTGAACTTGTATGATCATTAGTTTTTTTCACTTTCATTAGTTTCTTTGTTTAACTAAATATGCTTAGAATAACAAATCTATATTATTTTAAATAACCTAAATGAAAATGAAATGGTAATACAAACTAGGAAATACTCTTAGAATAACAAATCTATATTATTCTAAACAACCTAAATGATGATGAAATGATAATGCAACCAAGTTCTAGAAACAACAACTGAACCTGTAGGATACATGAACCCATCATCATCTATCATCGGTTGTGTTAGATTCTTCTTTCCATGTACACATTGTTCCAACCTATAGTCTAATCCCTCTTCATTCCCTTGCGGTTCTACAACTGCATAGACATGTCCTGGTTGTACAAGATCTGAAAGATGGTCGTAGTCAAGTGAACTTTCTATTTTATCTTCTAAAGAGGATTGTGCTACAGATAAAGGGGTCAGGTACTGTGGAATCCATGTATCTACCCACTCACTTGACTCGCATTGATCCCAATCACATTGAATGCAATTCTAACAAAAACAAGCCAACTCTCGTGTCCATATGGTCTATGCACCCACATTTGAGCTTCAAAATGAATGCATCTTTGAAGATTCTCTAATTGTTTGAAATTCTAATTTGTCTTCCACTGTGCCATCCTCAACCAACCAAAATAACTTGCACACTTGTGAATCAAGTGTCACTCATCGTGATAATGCATAAGTACACCAATCAACAATAGAATGTGCATCACTGAATGCTGCACCACCTTTGATCTTGATTTGTTCCTTAACTAGAGCTCTCTTCACACATGCACCTGCACCATCATGCTCACCTTTTCCATTCCCAGCTTCAAAAAAACTCCAAATATGTGGTACACCCATCTCTATATGCATCTTGCTCAACCAATAAAACATGTGAGCATTCTTGAATTTCCCTATGTAGTTATCTAACCAAATGAGATGTCAACCCATTGCAATACCTTTTTCCTACAATAACTCAAAAAAGTTTTCAAAACAATGTTGCACAAACTTAGATGAATGATATCTATCACCACTCATGTAAAAATGGTACTCCCTGATTATCTTCCTATCCTCTTTTGTACTATCAAGGGAATGCCTATATGTTACGTGGACAAAAATAGCAATTTGAACATAATTATAATATTGTGATTGTACCTCATTCCGTGGTTGCAATGTGTAATCTTTAGCAAAATCAACTATGGATATAATAGTTCCAATAACGAAAGAGTCCTTACACATCCCAAATTTCCAATCCAACCACTACGACTTGTGGCTATGTCTTACATACTTATAATTTTTTTTCTTAAAATTATAATTTGAATAGAATTATAATATTGTGATTGTACCTCTCTTGTAACCAACTCACATCTAGAACCTTCACCTCCACTCTTCAATGTGTATTTTACTATCTCAAACCCTTTTTTCTCAACAATCTTGTTAGAAAATCATGTTCGCTTCCCTCATGGAAACATGTTACAAACTTTTATAAACCACCACATTGCAAATAAGTTTCATTTAAACAATCATTTCTATAAAAAAAGCGACCATCACCTCTAACACATAAAAATAAATCTAACAAGTCCCTAGATGACCTAGGAAGTTGCATTGCATGACACTCTTGCAAAATTTTGTTAGTATGCATAGTAGAACGAATATAGCATAATAATTCATGATACATTGAAAACTCAACGTGGTATTTACAACATGTATTATGAATATTAATTGGTACACAATGAAATGGCTTGCAAGACTCAAAAGCCCTTTGTGAGATTTGAAAATCTGGATGTTCTTCACAAAATTGTTTGGCTACATTCTAAGAAATGTTTAGGATGTGGTGTGTGATCTCGATTACCAATTCTTAACTTTCAAACATCCTTTACATTCGGTGATACTCTAGAGTGAGAGTTCCAAAATTGTTCCATTTGCATCTTTACATTATCGGTTAGCTTCTTATCTACACATGGAAGCCTCCCACTAAAAGACCACATATCATTTTAAAGAGGACTATTGAGTCTTCCTCTTTTTGAAAGTTCTCTATTCAATGTTTTACTATTTATATTTAAATCAATACAAGTTTGTCTCATTAAATGAACCTTTCTCAAATCAGTCTCTCTCTCTCTCTCTCTCTCTCTCTCTCTCTCTCTCTCTCCCTCCCACCCTCTCTCTTAGTTCCTCTCTCTATCTCTCCCTCACTCTGCATCTCCCTCTCATGTGTTTCTCTATTTCACCCTCCCTCCATCTTTGGTCTCTCTCTCAGGTCTCTCCCACTCCCTCCCTCTCTCTCTCTCTCTCTCTCTCCCCCCCTCTCTCTCTCTCCCTCCCTCCCTCCCTCTTAGGTCTCTCCTCCCTCTCTCCCTCTCCCCCCTCACTCTCAGGTCTTTCATCCCTCTCTCCCTCTCGGGTTTCTCTCTCTCTCTCTCTCTCTCTCTCTCTATCTCCCTCCTCCCTCTCTCTCTCTCTCCTCCCAACCTCTAGGTATCTCCTCTCTATCCCTCCACCCCTACCTAGAAACTCTCTCTCCCTCTCTCTCCTCCCAAACCCCTCTTCTCTCTCTCTCTCTTTATATCTCTCTCTCCATCTCTCCTCTCAGTCTCTCTCTCTCTCTCTCTTTATATATCTCTCTCCCCATCTCTCTCTCTCTCTCTCTCTCTCTCTCTCTCTCTCTCTCTCTCTCTCTCTCTCCTCCCTCCCTCCCTCTATCCCTCCCACCCTAAACCCTAAACTCTCTCTCTCAGTCCATCTCTCCCTCTCAGGTCTCTCCCTCCCTCTATCCCTTCCATCCCCTCTCTTAGGTATCTTCCTTGGGCACCCTACCTAGATAAATCTCTCTCTCTCTCTCTCTCTATCTCTCACTCACTCTCCATCTCGCTCTCAATTTTCTTTCTCTTTCTTTCTTAGGTTTCTCTCTCTCTCAGGTCTCTCTCACTCTCCATCTCCCTCTCGGGTCTTTCTCATTGTCTCTATCTCCCTCTCAACTCTCTCTCTCAACTCTCTCTCTCTCTCTCTCAAATCTCTATCTCTCTCAACTCTCTCTCTCTCTTAGGTCTCTCTCACTCTCCATTTTCCTCTCAGGTCGTTCTCTCTCTCTCTCTCTCTCAAGTCTCTCCCACTCCTCTCTCTCTCTCTCAGGTCTCTCCCTCCCACCCTAACTAGATAACTCTCTGTCTCTTGTCTCTCCCTCCCTCTATCCCTCCCAAACCCCTCTCTCTCTTAGGTCTCTCCCTCCCTCTATCTCTCACATCCCCTCTCTCTATATCACTATATATATTATAATGTAGTATATAATATATACTATGTATTAAATATATTATAGAATATATATAAATATATATTACATAATATTAATATAATATATAATATTTAATATATACTATATATAGTATATAATATACTATATAAAATATATGTAGTATATAGTATATAATATAATAATACATAATATGTAATATATAATATATATAATATATTAGTATATATTAATATTATTGAATACTATGTATTATAAATAATACAAGTAATAGATATCCATTTGAGATGGATATGCATTTCAAACGGATATCCATTTTTTCTGAAAAAAATAGTAGACTTGGGATTTGGCTCGGGATTTGGTTCGAGATAGCCAAACCTGGAAAGTCAACTCAAAAAATGTGTTTACAAGATTTCCTTAGTTTTTCAAAGTTCACCCTTGTGCCTGACGACCTTTTTTTGATCCAAATTTGATGAAACCAAAAGGGTTTATAGAAAAAATTGTCATCTTTCCACCAATATAAGATATGCCTTAATTTTGAATTTAATAAATAGTTATTATTGATTTTCTACATACACTATGACTAAAGTCTTGATTGATAGGCTGATTGAAAAAATTCTATAATTTTCAAACTATTTCACATTTTTTGAATCTAAAAGATGCATCACATTCTATGCTTCGCATACTATAGGATAAAAAAAATGAATTTCATAAATTTTTGATCAAGTTATGGTGGTTAGACAAACACATTTTTATAATTTTGAAATGTTCTAATAAAAAAATCATAACTAATTATTTACATGCAAAAAAATTACAAAAATAATCCGGCATATCCGGGCATGTGTCCTCTACATATATTGAAAGTTTTAGAACAATTTTTTTTTCTTGTACTTAGGGTGGTCAGACATACATCTTCTTTTTATCTTTTTCCTAAAAATTTAGTACCACTGCATTGATATTTCAATTTTTTGCAAAATAGATTTACTTTTTTCCAAAAAAGGACTAGTATCCAAGAAACTACATTCAATTTGCTACAATTTTTTTTCTTACATATTTTTCAAATTATGTTAATAACCTATTCAAATTTTTATGTCAAGTTGCCTAACTTTTTTTTTTTGAAATTTTATTGCCACTTAGGGGCCTAGTTTGGACTCCCATGGTCCTACACTAACCCATATGAAGAAGGAATACATTTATAAATAAAAAGAAACAATATGATTTTTCCACAAAAGTCTTGTGATTCAAGTGATGAAGCGTTTCTTTCTTCATGTAATATTATATCTAATGAACTTTGGTTGATTAATTCAGGATTCTCCTATCATATGGATCCTCATAAGTAATGGTTTACCATATATGAAGAATATGATGGAGGAGAAATATTACTTGTGAACAATAGTTCATATCCCATTGTTGGATGGGAAAATATGCAATTGTGTTTCAATAATGGAAGAAACCCTCCACAATGGTTTATATACTCCTAGATCAGTTGAAAATTTTAATTTTGGTTTATAAGTTGAATTATATAGGAATACATGTAACATCTGATAAGCATGATTGTAGTTTGGTGAGAGGAAGTTTGGTGATAATGAGAGGGATAAGGATGGGAACTCTATTTAGGCTAGATACCACCACTATTTTTTACTCCACCAATCTAATTGATAAAGTTAAAAATACATCTTATATGTTGTGGCATCATAGGTTGGGCAGGCTACATAAGTGAGACTAGTTTAAAAATAATCTTAAATAAGAATTTGTTAGACAATTTTTCTTATTAAGATGATAATCTTGATTATTGTGAACATTGTGTGTTTGGTAATAAAACATAACATCTTTTCTTTTAGATAGTAATAAAGCTAGGATTAAATTTTAGATTATTCATTTAGATGTTTTTGGTCATGTGGATATTGAATCTATTGGAAATATAACTATTTTTTTTGTACTTCATTGACGATGTTTCGAGATTTATTTTATGAGAAATAAGTTATATGAAGTTTTCACTAAGTTTAAGAAATTTAAAGTCTTAGTTGAAAATAAATTAGATTTTAAGATAAATGTTTTGAGATTTACAATGGAGGGGAATATTGTTCTAAGGAACTTAATGAATATTTTAAGTGCAAGTATTGTTAGGTAGAAGAATAATATATACATTCCTCAGAAAAATGGGGTGGTAGAGAGGATGAACTAAACAATTATGGAACAAGCTAGAAGTATGTTAAATGGTTCATAGTTGGATACATGATTTTGGGTAGAAACTGCGAGTATTTTTTGTTACTTGTTAATAAAATTTCCTTGTAAGGCTCTCAATTTGACACATTATGAAGTGTGGATAAGTAAGAAACCTTCTATTTCATATTTAAGGTTTTTTGGCTATGAGACTTATGTTCACGTTCCTAAAGAAAAGTGATCTAAGTTGAACCCAAAAGTAGAAAAGTGTATTTTCATTGGATATGGTGAAGGGACAATAAACTTTGGAATCCACTAAGCAAGAAAATTATCTATTCTAGAGATGCAATTTTCAAGGAACTTAAAACTATTTTTGACACTAAAGAACCAAAGGATAAAGAAAAGGAAAGGAGAGTGCAATTTGAGACTAAGCAAGGAGATGCACCTTAGGAAGAACAAAGATATGGATTTGGGGATGAGGATGAAGAAGAAGAGGGTACATATGAAGATTATAAGAAAAATAAATAGGTTAGAATACAAGAACTTGAATAAACTTGAGAACAAGAAGAGTCCCATAATCCCATTCTTAGAGGATTCATAAGATAATTTAGAATCTAGTTGATAAGCATATCCCATAGATATTTCTATTGTATATTAGCTTTATTAAGTATTGAAAATGAACCTAGAGCCTATAGGGAAGCTATTATTATAGATCTAATAGTGAGTCTTAGATATAATCCATGCATGAGGAGATGATGTCTTTAGACTCTTGTAACACTTATGAGCTTGCCTATATACCAAAGTAAGGAAGGCCATTGGTTGTAAATTGATCTTTAAAAGAAGTTTGGAGGAAATTAGTTCATTAGAAAGGTACAAGGCTAGACTAATATCCAAGGGCTACTCCCATAGAGAGGGAGTTGATTATGATGAAACATTCTCTCCTGTTGCTAAATTATTCTCAATTAGATTTCTTTTATCCATAGTTGTTGATAATGATTTTAAAATTGAGCAAAGGGATGTTAAAGATGTATTTTTGTATGTAGATTTGGAAGAGGAAATTTATTTGCAATGACCTAAAGGTTATGAGCTAAAAGGGAAAGAACAATTGTTTGCAAGTTAAAATGATATCTTTATGGTTTAAAGAAATCACTTTGGATGTGGTATCAAAAATTTGCTTCATTTGTTTTGAAGATAGGTTATATATAATAAGCAAAGATCATTATGTTTATATTATATGTATTGATGAATAAATACTAATTGTTGCATTATACGTAGATGATATATTATTTTTAGTTACAACACTATTAGTGAGCTAAAAGATAAACTTTCATGTGCATTTGAGATGAAATTTTTGAGGGAAGAAAGGTACATATTGGAAATGAAAATAAGAAGAGATTGGGTAAACAAAAAACTTTGGTGATCACAGAGTAAACATGTTAATACTATTTTGAACATATTTAGTTTTTAAGATTGTAAACTGGTTAGAATTCCTTTACCAATTAGCACTTATATTTTATTAGATATGTGTCCTAAGAATGAACATGGTTTAGAGGATATGTCATATGTACCATATTCTATTGTAATAGGAAGTTTAATGTATCCAATGGTTTGAACTAGGACAACTATTGCCGAAACAATAGGAATATTGAGCAAGTTTATGTCTAACTCTAGTAGAGAACACTTAAATTATGTGAAAAGGGTGAAGATATTTGTATGGTACTTTTAATTTTTTTTTGGTTTATTATAGTACTAAAAGTGTGGATAAGACATTAGAAATACAAGATTTTTTTGATATAGATTGGGTAGGTGACTTGGATAGTCAATGGTCCACTAGTGGGTATGTGTTTACTTTATTTGGAGGAGAAGTGAGTTAGATGAGTAAGAGTCAGCCCACAATTTCTTTATACACCACCAAAGTAGAGTATATGATTTATACCCATATCTTTAAGGAGTTAGTTTGGTTATAAAGGTTATGTACATGTATTGGTTTTGATTAAAAAACTATTTATATTGGTTGTGATAGCCAAAGTGTAATTTATTTGGCCAAGAATCCTATGTATCATGCAAAAACTAAACATTTGGATGTATAATTTCATTTCGTTCATAAAATGATTACTAATGGATAGATTGAGCTAAAGAATATTGGCACTTAGGAGAATGTTATGGATTCACTTACTAAATATGTGAGCACAAAAAAGTTTACATGAGTGCAAGAAAGGCTCCACATGAGCATCGTTCCTAGTACTTAGTTGACTTATGAATTTCTATGGATGTACTTACAATG
Organism: Sequoia sempervirens; assembly: GCA_007258455.2. Lineage (NCBI taxonomy): Eukaryota > Viridiplantae > Streptophyta > Pinopsida > Cupressales > Cupressaceae > Sequoia > Sequoia sempervirens. The sequence goes on from VDFB02075321.1 coordinate 401,068,133, forward strand.
TATGGTGTCAAGTGGGATAATTTTAGGATTAAGATTCCATAAAACTTGTAAATCCTATGTATTGAATTGCTCCTAATATTGTTTGTAAATAATTCACAAGAGATTAAGCTTCACAATGAATAGTGATTAATTTTTACCAAGAATCAATAACCATTTTTTTGGAATTGAGTTATTATTTACTAAATAAGCATCTTGGAGGTTATTATAGTTTTTTGCACCCAAATTCATATGAGGTTTTTTTCCACCTTGTGTGGATATTATAAAAGCTAAAACATCTCATGATTAAAAATAATAACCACCTAGAAACTAAAAACAAATTAGTTGCACAATTTTGGTAGGTGAGTGATTTGGTTGTAATGTACATTATCTTATGTCATAGATTCTTGGATTTTTAAGGAGGGGCATTGGGATTTGATAACCAAATTAGATACCCCATTGAGGGGGTGAAAATTATATATAAGAAGTGATTAAGGTGGTAGTAAAGTAATGAATTAATAAGAGTGAAATTTTTTATTTGTAGTTGCCAGAGAATTGAAGATAGATGAGAAATGAAGGACTATATGCAATCTATATTTTTGAAGAAAATATAGACTTGGGCCTCTCTTTTTAGTGGAATTTTTTTCCTTTTTTTGAAAGGGTTTTTCCACATAAGCACTATCTTATGCTTTTATTTCTTATGTACCATTTTGTTACTGATTTATTTTCTTATAATCTCCATTTGATCTACCACTGATTAAATCAATTTAACAATTGAAATCAAATTTCTATTTTGTAGTTGTTCACCTTCATTTTTAGCTGATAGGCTAATTGTGTGAACTTTGGTAAGAATTTTTGTTAGCCTTCCTGATTTTTCAGCTTTTTGGTGCTGAGGAAAAGGTGGTAGATTGTTTTTTATTTTTAAATAAAAAGTGTTTGGCGCGATGATAGAGGAGGCCAGAGAAATGGTATCAACATTAATTGTTGTATGGTTTCCATGTAGTGGTGATGGCTATAACATCTGCCTTTAAAATCCTCAGGAAACAAAGCGAATGTCTACACAATTTTTGATAATGCATTGTTGGGTGTCATTCTCTAGGTTTACCTTGTTGTTCAAGATAGTTGTGAGTGAGGAGGGAAAGCTTCTGTGAAGGTGCAAGTGCGATCATTAGTTGTGGAATTTCTATGAAGGTGGTTGGAGGTTATTTTGTGTTTTTTGCTTGGGTCGATGGTTACAAAAGTAGTACAAAAGTGTCAGTTGTGATAATTTTGTGCCTATTTTTTGCAGGTGGTGGAGAAAGAACGAAGTGTAGAGAAAGCAAGCAGGAAGAGGTGTATTTGAAGGAATGGGAAGAGGTGCAGGAAGAGGTGCATATTGAAAAAACTATTTCTCGAGTATTTCTAAAATAGTTTATGTTATTTTCCAAAGGGCATTGTTGATTGTTGTTCTATAGCTTATTCTAAATTGTTTCATTTATGGTTTCCATGTAGTCACCATGGGTGGAAGGCAATATTGTTTGTTTTTGCATTGGTTTGTTACTGTGAATTCGTGTGTTTATTATGGGTTACTGTTGTAACCGATATTGTTTATCTGTGTAGTCGTGGTGGGTGGAAGGTAATATTGTTTGTTTGTGCATTGGTTTCTTACTATGAATTCATGTGTTTTTTGTGGGCTTTTTCATCTAGGTTACTCTTGAAACCAATATTGTTTCATTGTGTCAATTGTTGTTCTCTAGCTTAGGCTATTTTGTTTCATTTTGGATAAGGCTCTGTTGGGAAAAGATTGTATAGTTTTTTGAAACAAAAATTGTTTGATTTATGGTTCGGCTTTTGCGGCGATGGTTTTGCATGGGTTTCTTACTATGATTTTTTGTGTTTCCACGTTTTGGCATCTGGGTGACTATTGATACCAATATTGTTTGATTTATAGCTTTCATTTTGTGGGTATGGTTGCAACTCTCTAGCTTAGGGTATATTATTTCATTTATGGCTTCCATTTTGTGTCAATGGTTGCAACATAGTTAATTTTGTGTGTTTTTTGTGAATTTTTCCATCTGGGTTGCTGTTGAAACTAATATTGATTTATTTATGGTTCACATTTTGTGGTGAAGGTTTTGAATCGGTCTGTTACTACGAGCTTTTTGTGTTTTGTGGGTTTTTCATGCGGGTCACTATTGAAATCCATATTTTTGTGGCAATGGTTGCAACACAATGAAATAGTTAATGTTATACAAGTTGCGTTGTTTTTTGTAAGGTAGTGTTGACTATTGTCCTCTGGATTAGGGTATATTGTTACCTTTTTGATAAGGTTCTATTGAAAAAAGACTATAGTTTGTTCACACCAATATTATTTTGTATGGGTTTGTTACTATGATTTTTAGTGTTTTGTGGGTTTCCCCATTTGGGTGACTATTGATAACAATATTGTTTCATTTATGGCTTTCATTTTGTGGTGATGGTTGCAATGCAATAAAATAGTTAATGTTATGTAGTTCATGTTGTTTTGCATAAGGCATTGTTCACTGTTGTTGTTGTCTACCTTAAGCTATATTATTTCATTTATGGCTTCCATTTAGCATGGTCGGGGAAAAGGTGGTGGATTTTTTTTTTTTAAATGAAAAGCATTTGCTGCACCGATAGAGAAGGCCAGTGAAATGACATCACTATTAATTTTTGTATGGTTTCCATGTAGTGGCGATGGTTGTAAGCAATAGCTGCCTTTTAAAGTTTTGTAAAACATAGTGAATTCCTATGGAATTTTTGATAGGGCATTGCCCTATGGCTATATACTCTTCTATAGAGTGCAATCAATAATGCGTATATATGTGCATCTAACTTCAAATATATTTATATATATAAAGTGAAACCCATAAAGATTCACAGTAACAAACCAAAGTAAAAATATACTCATTTCTCAAGAAAACCTTATCAAAAATTGAAACAATATAGCCTTCTCAACAACACCTTCTTGAAAAATATACTCATTTCTCAACAAAACCTTATAAAAAATTGAAACAATATAGCCTTTTCAACAACACCTTATCGAACATTGAAAAAATATAGCCTTTTCAACAACACCTTATTGAAAATGAAACAATATAGCCTAAGACAAAGAAAAATAATCAACAATACCTAATGTAATCAAACATAAAGTGTGCAACATTAACTATTTTATTCCGTTCCAACCATAACCACAAAACAAAGACTGTATAACATCAACACATTAACAATATAGCCTAAGACAGAGAACAATAATCAACAATACCTAATGTAACCAAGCATAAAGTGTACAAAATTAACTATTTTATTTTGTTCCAACCATAACTAGAAAATGAAAGCCATAAATCAAACAACTTTGGTTTCAATAGCGACCCAGATGGAGAAACCTACAAAACCGTAGCCACATAACCCATGCAAAATGATAGCCATGTAACACAACCATAAACAAACCAATATTTCTTTTAAAAAACAATATAGTCTTTTCTCAACAACACCTTATGAAAAATTGAAACAATAAAGCCTTTTGAACATAATATTATCGAAAATGAGACAATATAGCCTAAGCTAGACAACAACAATCGACAAAAACTGCATAATGTCAACAATTTTATTTCGTTGCCAACATAGTCACAAAATGCAAGACATAAAGAGAAACCCATAGAAAATTTATATATATATATATACATATATATACATATAACATATATATTAAAATTAAATTAAAATATACTCTTTTCTGAACAAAACCTTATCAAAAATTGAAAGAATCTAGCCTTTTCAACACCCTATCAAAAATTGAAATAATATAGCCTCTTCAGCAGCACCTTATTGAAAATAAAACAATATAGCCTAATCTAGAGAACAATAATCAACAATGCATAATGGAATCAAATATAGACTGTATAACATCAATGCATTGTTGATTGCACAAAGCACAAAAAAATGCACAGTAACAAACCAATGCAAAAATATAACCCTAGCTAGCATAGTCTTTTCTCAATAGTGCCTTAACGAGAATTGAAACACTTCTCAACAACATCTTTTCAAGATTGAAACAATATAGCCCAAGATATACAGCAGCAAGCAACAAAAATTTAATAACGTTAACAATTTTATTCCATTCCAAACATAGCCACAAAATGAAAGCCATAAAGAGAAACCCACAAAGATTCACAGTAACAAACTGAAGTAAAAATATAAGCATTCCTCAACAAAACCTTATCAAAAATTGAAACAACATAGCCTTCTCAGCAACACCCTCTCAAAAATTCACAGTGACAAACCCATCCAAAAATATACTCCTGTATGTGCATCTAACTTTAGACATATATATATCTATATATTTTTTTATTATATCTATATATGTATATATGTATGTATATATATATATGTATATATGTACATGTATATATACATATATATATATATATATATATATATATATGTGTATACACATAAAAACAATCATCACCTTTAATTAATTAAATATTAGCTATTTGATTAATATTCCAACTACGTATAAATAAATTCTCAATTTATTTATATTGTTCACCCTTCTCTAATTCTCCAAATCTAAAACATATTCTTCTAAATTAATTATATAAACAAGGTTCCCTAAAATTGTTTTATTAATTAATCTTCACTAAATCCAATTAGGAATTAGAGCACATTTCTACAACTTTTTGTGCCACCTCACCAAGGTCACATGAAAATAAATAACTCTAATTTTTAATTAGAATTATCTTCAACTCGTTTCAAAAAGCACATGGCTCATTTCCTCCCACACTTCCACTAATTTTTGAGCACATGACTTATTCTTCCCACACTTCCACCACATGACTTATGGAAGCACACGGTCTTCTCTTCTCACACTTGAATCTTCCATACAAATGGCATGTTGCCCATTGGTCAAGAGATTCTCCCATCCAAATGGCATGTTCTCTTGGGTCAAGGGGACAACATTTTTATTCTCTTCATCTTCACCATCCATTTTTCTTATTCGAATCTAGACCGTTGATTATTGCCACTTCACTATATGCTTGGAAAAGGCTATAAATACAACCCTTGGGCCTTGTAATTTGCATCCACATTTGAAGTAAAGTTATCATGCAGGTTTATCATTGGAGCTTGGAGCATTCTTGGAGTCTTATAGCTAGTTTTTACATCATGTTTTGCTTTTCATTTACATTTTAACTTTAAATATTGCATCATAGTTGCATTTTATGTACCATCTTGCATCATAGTTGCATTTTAGATTAGTTCATTTTAAGTGTGCATTTGAGTATATGTAGTATCATGCATAGAATCATATAGATTACTACCATAGTATCCACCTCCTCTTGTTCATTTATCATCAACATCATCCTCCAATCATCATAGCCTTCATCATCATTGTCTGCATATAGTTTCATGTAGGCATTTAGTTGTCTTGCATGGTGAATACTAATCTCATTTCTTAAGTGTCATTCTAATAGCCTTTGTCCACATAGAAATCTGAGGTCCAAAAGGTTAAAAGAACCTTTAAGAATAGAGGACAATGAGATGTTCTTGAAAGATTTAGTTTGTTGCAAATTAGAATAGTTTCTTTGTTTCGAATATTTGAATATAAATCACTTCATTAAGGTTTGTGTTGATAATAACTTTGCACATTTCACACACACACAAAATGGCACCCACTATGGGGCCTTGCCCCGTTTATTACTAACATGATTGAAAATTTATGTTCATAGGTTCGAATGTGAGCCTTTTAGAGCCTCTTGCACTCGTTTTGGAGCCTCTTGGAACCTCTTGGAGCCTCTTACACCTATTCTGGAACATTTGGTCTCTGTTCTAGCACCTTTGGTTATGTTTTGGTGCCTTTTGCACCATTCTGGGCTGCTCTATCTTTGTTTTGGTACCTTTTGTCTCTGTTTTGGTGCCTTTTGTCTCTTTTTTGGCACCTTTTGTAGTTTCCAAGGGCTAATACTTTGTGTTGTTGACTTGCAGGTTTCCCAAAAACGCTTATCAAAGACACTCTTATCAAACTACTGACATATTTCAGGGGCTGTAAGTGATTTACTTGTTTCCTTTTGGTTAAGATAGGAACATAGCTTAATTAAAAGGTTAATGAACATCATGTTTCCTTTTGGTTAAGTTAGGAACATAGCTTAATTAAAGGATCAATGAACCCCATGTCTTTTGTGCTTGATGGATCGTAGGAATATTCTCTCCCCTTAACTGGGTGACCAAAAAGCTAGACCCATTCACTTTTTGTGTGTGAGTGTGAGTATCGCATGTGTTCTCTCTTTATTCATGTGGAATAAAGATTGATCGAACTATGGGTATACTTGCTTACTTTTTTTTATATTAGAGGGCTTTCCTTGTGGGAAAAAGTACTCACCTAATGGAATGACCCAACCAGTAACATGCTAAAGCCAAGCGTATTTCCAGTCGGTATATAAGTGTGGATACTGGAACAAAGGCTAGTATCACGAGGTTGGTTCCGACAAGGAGGGAAAAAATGGTCTCTCACCGCATGGATCAACCCCCATGAATGAAAGGTCCTTACTAAAACCCTTGTTGTAGTTTGGCCAAATCCTTTTATCTATTCTTTGGTGCAACAATGGTTGTTGCAGAGGCATCCACATTCTCACAATTTTTAGTAGAGATGAAAAATATACCATGGGAGATTCAAGGGTATTGGTGCTTGGATGCCTTGAGAAGTGAGTACCATGGAGGGGAGCTAGTGGGGTCAAGCATCTAGTCATCCGCTAAGAAAAAGTATGGTTGGGGTAAAACCCGCATGGAATCCAAAAGAATACAGTCTTTCACAACCTTAGGAGTGTACATTGCTTGATGTGTTTTTATCAAAGTGTCTTCAAAAAAAAAAAATGTCACATATCAAAAGTGAAAAACCTGATTCAAAATTGCATTTAGTGAAGCAACCAAGTCTTCAATTGAAAAATTAGGAAAACCAAGCAAAATTTCAAAGAAACTTTCAAAAAACCAAGTCTAAACCTGTTCTGGCACCTTTTGTCTCTATTTTGGCACCTTTGGCAAAACACAAAACAGTGACCTAGGTTCATATCTTGTCTAAAAGTCAGTCTCATCTTAGAAATCCTCAACAATATTCAACCATTCCTTAGGAAAAGCAGAGTCTAAACATGTGTGTTACCAAATAATTTCATGAAAGATTAAAATTCGGAAACCAAAGTTCAAACCTCTTAGTCCAAAAGAACATCAAAGATAGTTATCAACATTTTATTAATTTAGAGAGAGGTTGACCTTCAATTTCTACAAAAGAGCTTGCAAGAACAATCCCAAATTATACATGTTTTACTATTGTCAAAATCCAAGACTTTTCCAAAGATTTGAGTACCTCGTTTAGGGAGAACATTTACTGCCAGTTTCACAGTTTGAACCAAAACTTTGAAACTTTCTCAAGTCCAAGATCATTCCTTAGATACCTCATAATTCTAAACTTGTTAAAATTGACCTCTACAAGTGGAATTTTCCAACCTAAACCAAGATCTAATATCACAAAGTACCAACATCATCAAATTTATCACACCTTTTATTATTAGGCCTAGTTTCATCATCAAGATTCATCATCCTCTCATCACAAAATGAAGCTATATAGTCAAATACAACCTAGTCTCATTAGAATTTGTCATTCTATTTGACTTAGTTGTAATGCTCGGTACTTTTCTAAAACCTAGATAAAAGTTTAGTCTAAACTATAACACTTGTATTCCCATTCAAAAAAGGTTGCAAAAACAAAAGCTCAAGGAAAAAGGACTTGAAAATCACAACATTGAAGAGCCAAACATTGAAACCCCAACCATTGAAACTTCAAACATTGAAATTCCAACCATTGAAACTCGAATCATTGAGACTCAAAATACTGAAACTCAAAATAGTGAAACACAAAACACCATGGCAGAGGCTAAAGAGAATCCTTTTCATGGACTCAACAACACTAATGGGGAAGAAATAACTGAAGAAGATATCCAACATGCTGAACAAGACCCCAATTTACACAAGTGTTTAGAAAATATTTTTGAAAGAAATGGGGAAAAATACCTCCTTATGCTAGCCAAACAAGGTGCCAAATTACTAGAAGACTTTGATGTGAATCAATTGAAAGCACCACCCAAAAAGCCCAAAAATGATCCTGTACAAGTGGTTGCTCTCACTCGCCAAATGAAGAACCTTCAACAACAAATCCTTGATATGAAAAGAGGGACTTAAAAATGATACTTGATCCAAGACATTTTTCCTTATCCATATGATCAAAGTATTCACATGATACCCTTTCCCAAACATTGCAAGTTCCCAAAGTACAAAAAATACAATGGAAAAACCGATCCGATAGACCATGTGAGAGAGTTTAGGACCATGAGTCTTGAATTTGCATATGAGGAGACATATTTGATGAGATTATTCCCAAGAAGCTTAGGAGGAAATTATCTTGAGTGGTTCTCCAATCTCTCCCCACCAATTAACAACTTTGAGGAATTAGTCAACAAGTTCATCACCCAATATTCTTACAACATCCAACATGACATTACTATGAAATATATTTGTAACTGATGGAGCTTGTGAAATTATGAAGAATTTCAACTCAATTTTCATGAGCCTGGCTTCCATTCTAAGCCCTTGTCCCCAAGTGAGTAGGGTTTTTAATCAAGAAAGTATGTCAATGTTGTATTTTCATGTTGACCGATTTAGTCGGTTATCAGTTTCTTAAGTGATCCTTTGAGCCATCTGGCACGTTTGCTTACCGGCCCCATTTGCCTGAGCAATTGGTCATCTTTTTCCCACCCTATCAAATCTTTCCCAAAGTTGGGTTTCAAATTTTAACCTGGCGACTTAAGGATTAAGTCACTAACCCTACGGTCATGTCACTATCAGTTGGGCCAAGTCTTGTCCATTTAATGCTAACGTCACATATTGTGCAATTTTCAATATTTAGAGATCAAGGATAAGATCTGAATAGTACCCCACCAGCCCATGAGAGTTAAGTGCACGCTAGATAAATGTAGCGAGGTTAGCAAGAAGCTAACATGTGTCCCAGGTACAACACATGACCCACTCGCCACTAAATAATCCATGTCCCAACATCTTCAATGAGTAGTCGAGATCAACTGAGCAAAACAATCCTCACCATTCCCCGCTGGCTCGTTGAATGAAAGTGATTGATGGTTAAAACCAATGAGATTAGTGAGATCTCAACACTTGTCCCTCACTCACTCGGGCTATGGATCCCACATACAATGAAGGTGTCATCCAACATGGATAGGAATGATTTGTTGGAAATATTCCAGCGAACCACCACTGGAATTCAAAGGAGGTAAAACACAAGCTGGCCATTCAATCATCCATCAAGACAAAAGATCAATGGATCACATTCAAAGCTGGCAAGTGACACTTGACGGTCATTTCTACTTTGCATGATTAGCTTGCATTAATGGCTAACACTTTGTAGAGTGATCAAGTTGATCTCAACTTGAGTGAAGATGCAAATGAAAATAATCATGAAGAATAATCAATAGATTTCCATGCAAATGGGAATTAAACAATGCCAATACATTTGCCAACGAGATGCCAGGGTTACACATGTAATGAACACTAAGTGTGGTTACCATTGTTTCACTTGATAAATATAGCATAGGTGGTTGTTATTTGCATCATTATCACTCAACAGTTAGATGTTCTATGGTGTAAGCAATTAGCAAGAGAGAAAGATGAGTGAACCAGTAAGAAAGTTGATTCATCTAAATTCACAAAGGTCTAGCTCAGACTTGCAGGAAGCTACTCCTACTATGGAAGTGGGTATTTCTTCTAAGCCCAAATTGGTGCCAAATAGATGCAGTCACCCATTACAATTCCAGGGTGGTGCTACTGAAGAAGTGGGCAAAAAATGAAAGTTTCCAGTGCAATCTCTGACTAGGTCAAAATGGAAAGTGAGGTCTAGGTGTGGCTCCTACGAATGCCAACACTCTCCCATCAACCTTACGAGCACCTCCTCTAGCAATGACAATTCAGAGAGTGATTCTGCTTATGCTCGGTACTTGGCATTGTTGAATGAGGGCTTGCCCTCAGATGAGGAGGTGATCTCTGTGTTTCCACTGGCAGTCAAAACTCCAAGCGGGTATACTGGGAGCGCATCTAGAAAAGGAAAGAAGGAGGAGGAATCTGAGGTCTCTTCTCTCCCTATTGCAATGACAAGAAGTGGTTGGGTATACCGTGGACGTGACTTTGGTCATGGTAGTGTGAGTGGCAAATGAATTGGTTGTAATTGAAATCTTCTTTGTGCTAATGTTTGTGAATTTCGTTGTGGTGGCCTTCTGTTTTGCATTCATGGATATTTTTTTGATGATTTGACATTAGTCCTATGCCTTTGTGGCATTTTGGTTGCTTGGTTCATAATGCTTGGGTGGCAACAAGGAAAGTTTTGGCAGTACTTTGCATTCTCTTCACCAGTAGCGGTTGTTTTAGGCTTTCTCTTGTTATACGAGATTTTGCAATTTCAGCATGTGGTTTTTCTTTGAAATTCAAATCAAATTCAGCTGAAATTTTAGTAAAATGATAATTTTACACTGTAACTACATTCGAGTTTGAAGCTTGTGGCTCCCTATTGATATAAAGGGAATTCAAGACTCGAATGTAGAGGAGAATAAAGAAGATAGTGAAATAGAAGGGAAAAAGGATAGATAACAGAGAAGTCTCAGGTTAGGTCTAGGCTATTCGATATACAATTATAGTGATAGGGATGGAGGAGCATGCTTGTTTTGAGTTATTTTGGAAAAATACATAAATATTATCTTAAATTGTTGTGCAGACTTGATCCATGAATATAAATGAAAGTTTATGTATGATGCATTTTCTCTCCTTGTGTGGGTTTGAGTAAATCTGGGATGGAATTGTCAATAACATTTTCATTCTTGTTTTGAACTACAATTCAAATGTATATCTCTGTTTCATGCCTTGATTCAAGTAATCAATTAAATGCTCAAATATAGTTATAGATTTATAATTATTTGCTTGGGATATGATAAGAAGTTATGTGTCACAGATTTTGAGTCTCATAATGCAAAGTTGTTATGCGGATAGTCTTTTCCATTAGGATTTGAGATCATTTTTGTATTACTGGTATTGTGTGTATGACTCTGTAGCCCAATGGATAAGGCACCAATCTATTTCCTTGAGATATTTTCCTAATGGGTTAATCAAATTATTCTAGGGTGGCTGACCTATAGTCAGTATTTGAATTTATTTTCAAATTTTCAAAAATATTTATACAAATCTTACATGCAATTGTCATACATGAGGGCATTTACTAAAATGGTATCAAGTTACCTAGAAACTAGCCAATTTCATAGTAATATTTGCATATTTACCTTTTAGTTGAAATGATCTGTGAAAGATATGTGTTCCATCAAGTACAATTTAAGTGTACACCAATAGGAATACCCTCCTTGGCCCCACAGAGCCTAAAGTGTAGAAGATTTTTGGCTATGACCGGATCTTGTCAGTTGGCCAGCCATTTTTAGGAGTTTTGAATATAGGAAATGACAATTCCTTAGAAGTTCCTTTAGGTGCATTGGAAAAACCACCAACAGAATGGAGAATCTACTGGGGATGCACTCAGAAGTCCGGTTGTAGATTGTCTTATCCAAGAGTCATTACAATCTTGAGAAAATTCTCATTGAAGAGTTTAGAAATAGAGTCATATAATTTGCACAGAGTCAGCATTTTCCATTCATAATATGGTGGATCTGGACATCTTTGTTCTAATAATTGAAAAGCCCTTGAGCCTAGAGAAGATTTATTGTAGCAAAGACTAAAGGATATGAGTGTGACTCTGCTATTGAAGAAAACCTAGAATGAGATTTCAGTTTGAAAGGAATTTCATGCCTTTGAAATCTATTCCTTTGTAAAGGAGGTGGTGACTCTGTCCAAAGAACCGGTGAAATTGTGAAGAAGCTTTCAAAGATTCAAAAAAATTGTAATCAAGCAGAAGATTAACAACTGCTACAAGATTTCCAAGTATTCTTATCACTATGAGATAAGTGTTATTTTGTTTAAAGGAAGCTTGTGAGAAAGAAAATCAAGGATTAGGAGTATAGATGATTCCATACTAGATGGATTTTCATTAAGATGGGGAATAATTCTTTCCATACTTCTTGTCCACAAAGCTATAATTATCCATGAAGTATGTCATTCTATTGAGCATTTCCCTTTGAATAATTTCTCTGTAAAGAATCAAGCTAAAGTATGTAGGGTGAAGAAGCCATGTCATCCCCTCAAAGGGATTTTGTTATTGAAAGGTATATGCCATTAGTTTTTGTTGACAACACTTTTGGCACAACAACATGCAAACAAAATATTGCTACTTTGTTTCTCCTGAAAGAGAAAGACAACACATGGATATCTTAGCTCCCAAGGTCTTTATAGTTGGGTCTCAACTGTGCTGATGTCCCTTAGTGGTCAATGTAATAGTAATGTTCAAGGGGCCTGCTAGTGTGAGCTTCAGGATTGTTATGAGATCAAACATAAACTTAAAACCTATTCTAACTAGGGTTTTAAAGAAACGTAAAAAGATAGATCAGGGCTTTGAGACAAAAAAGAATGACACTTCATCTAAATTAACCAAACCTGTCACATTCCAAGGAATTCCTAACTAAAACTGTAGAACGAAATTAACTTGTGACTAACACACAGTTTCATTAATTCATAGTGCTGATTTCAATAGCAGATTGCAAGTTACCATTTAAACACAACATAAAAACCAAACTTCATTCCTTGAAAGCTTCTTAAATCAGATGATTAATTCAAGAAAAAGACCATTCTAGAACACAACATGAAGTAGATTAAAATCTAATTGCTTCTACTGTTAGTGAAACAGATAACCAATGTTTACAAGGCTGGCACAATCACTAGTGTACAAAGAATCTACGATTCCAGATTGTTTCCAACTACACTAAGAGAACTTGGAAAATACATTACACCCAATACTAAATCTTACTACTAGACAAGAAGACAAAAGAAGCTCTCATTACTAAGAATCAAGATGCAACTCTATCTCCTTCTACTAACTAACTAAGAAGTTCTCTATCTACCACTTTTCTAACTATCTCTTAAAAGTTCTAACCTTTACAAAGAGGAAAGAATGCCTTATATACAGAATGCATCAAAAAGAATGTGTTGTCCCCCTGTATTAGGGTTTACAAAATATCTTCTTGGTTGCAGGAAGGCCGACCCTCAGATCTTTCTGAGAAGAGTTAATGCTATATTCAATGTGAAGCCTTGCTGTTGAGGTCGGTGATGGCTTGACCTCAGGAGAAGCCTTTAGATCTTTTTGCAGCTACAACATTTACTCTTCTATCTTCATTTCCACTTTTGAACTCTATTGGAGTCACCTTGAATGCTTAGAATATCTCCATCAATACTGATCTACCTCCTTGCCAGTAGTCACTATAGCTGTCCCTATGAGTCACAGTTTCTTCTTCCCTTTGGCTTCCTTTCTATTTTGGACTTCTCTGTACATTGACCGTCCTCTGGAAGCATCATCGGGCATCCTTGCAGATCTGAACACCGTCGCCTGAGCCGATTCCATTATCATCTGTTCTCAGAAGGAATCTATCTTGCTTGCATTCTGCTAGTCTTTTCCACAGGGGCAGTCAATCGGTCAATGGACCACCTTAGCTCCTTTTGATTGGATGATCACATGCCACGCCAGATTCCTGAGCAGTCAAGAGCGGTCTTCCTTAAATCGCATGTTGGTGAGACACTTATCGTGTCTCCCCAATGTGATTTTGTCTTCTAACAGTTATTGGCATAGCACAGACCAGTCAATGAGACCCTTCAGCTAGCTACAGAAGGTATATCGATACACATCAAGGTCACTGAGACAATCGTTATTAGTGTGAGGTCATGGCGATCTCCTTAGCCCTTCGGGGAGCTTCTTTTGAGCTAAAATTTCTTTTGGTGAGACCTTATACTGTCGGTCAGAGTTCCAACGAGTTCCTCTTGGTCATACCGAGGCCTCCCTTATTGGGAAATCCATCACCATTGGCAAGAGCTAAACACATCGGCAAGAGGTTACCCGAAGTCCTTCTTCATTTGGTGAGCCCATTTCATATCGACAGGACTTCTTGTGGTCGGGGAGACCTTTCCCCAAATTATCTTTACTCTCGCCAGGCTCATTTACTTCGACGAGACATATTTGAGTCACCCAGACACCATGCCGAATGCATCCAGTCTCTTCAAGGCCTATCTTATTGGGGGAGACCTCCTTTTGCTGACACCCTATACCGAAGCCTCCCTGCTTTGCCGATAGTTCCTTTTGAGTTCAGGGAGAGCCTTCTTGATCGACAAGACTTCCTGCCAACACCAGACCCCCATTGCCGAGACTTTCTCCTTTTGGAAAGATGTTATGCAAACTTAGAACCTTTTGGCGAGGGCTCCTTCATGTTGGTGAGACACACTGATTCTCCCAAAGACATACTAATAGAATCCCCTCACGCTATGTCAGTGTGACCGGAGCTGCTCAGTGAGACATTACCTCGATGCAAATGAGCCTTTAATGTTACTTTGTTGGTGGTTGGTAAGACATTGCGGACTCACTGAGACTTCATACCAACGAATAGATCTCTTCGCGATGGGAAATTTTCACCGTCAATCAGCAAGACCAAAAGACTTCGCCAAGACCACATGCTGAATGCTGATTGTTTGGCCAAGGCGTTCACTTATGAACTGATCGATGAGATGCAAAATACTCAGGGAGACCCTCCACCGAAAAGATAACTCTTGTGGAAATGTTGCCCCGGTCCTTGCTAGTCGGTGAGACTTCGTGAAGTCACCGAGACTTCACCTCGAAGTCAAAATCTCCCGCCGGTATGTACTCTCTCCATTGTTGATCAGTGAAACATTTAGATCTCACCAAGACCTTTCTCCAAATGAGAATTTCATGCCAAAGGGAAGCTCCTAGTCACCGTGACCTTGATTGATGTCTTGCCGATAGTTGACTACACATGAATTTCACTCGCTGTGACATCTCTGGGGTCTTGCTGACTTTTTCCTTAACTAATTTTTAGGACCAACTGGATTGAGGCATGCCTTCCAAATGAGCTCCCCTAGAAAATATCATCATGCGTAGGATTTAATCCAACAAAAGAAAGGTTTGCATTAGTCCTCAAAAGAAAATAAGACATTATAATAAATCAACCATTGCTTATAATTATTTTACTGAATTCCTAGCAAGAAGAAAACCAACTCAAGCCGAGACAGAACAAAAATTTGACAAAACTAGAAGGAAAATAAAATAGAAAATAGAAGAACTCAGAAGAGCAAAGCAAATAAACAAAAGCAACAAAAGCAAAAGAAAGGGGGACCCATTTTGTTCTAGAATAAAATGGGGTGGTTATGCAAGGCATAACAAATGGCGACTCAGCTGGCAAAATGGTTTAACCATTTTCAAGAAGCTGAAGGATTTAGCTACCCAGAACTCCTGGTTCATGAACATTACAACTCTAGTCGGGTTAGTTATAACAACCAAGTTAGAGCTAGAATCTCAAATGTAAGTCAAAATTAGCTACCCCCTGAATCTATGTATGTGCCTGATTGTGCATCATTCTTTCATAAAGTTTTCTTCATCTTTTAGGAAACAATGTGCAAGATTTGAGCTACATGAGTTGATTCCAATTGGCTGTTGTGCAATGATATCTTGGGAATTGCTCTGCTGCTAGCCAGGCATCCATAGCCCGACGGAGATACCTCTAGTTTCCTCACAGCATTGCTCTACTGCCAGTCAGGTGTCCATAGCCCCGGTAGAGATACTGGAAACACCCATTCATATTGAATCTTCTTTTCTCTTTAGATAATTCTTTTCCTTTCTCTCTCTTTTTTTTTTCATTTTCTCATAGAGTTTCAAATATTTCATTTAGTTCTTTTTCAATATATCAGATGTTTAACATTTGATCTGGGTTGAAAACTACCATGGACCGCATAAAAACATTTGGAAATTTGATTTTTCACTCAAATCTTACAACACTGTTGTCCTAGGACAAATATACCATTACAAGAGGAGATGATCTTATTGATTTGTGATAGATTTAGGGGAGTTGATGAAGGCTACTTACTTTGCACCTTGTTTTCAAAACTTTCCACAACCCTTATTGACAACGGGCATGAAACAATGAATTCAGGACAAAATCACCCAATCAGCAGATCTAAAAATATCTAAACCAATTCTCTCCTAATGACCAACATATGCCTTAGATTACAACCACCATTCTAAGATACGAAAGAACAAATAAACCCCAAAGAACAGAACAAAAGAAAACAAAAACCGAAAGAGCAAAGGAAATAGAAAGATAGAAAGAAAAGGACAAACAAACAAACAACAAAGTATTTACAAACAAACAAAATATTTATAAACAAAAAAACAAACTATTTACAAACAAAAACCAAAGGAACAAGAAAAGGAAAACAACAAAACAAAGAAAAAATAACTAAACCAAAAAGACTAACACTAACCAATCCTACTCCTAAACTAACTCCAAAGTTGAGCTTTATAAACACATAACTGTAAAAATATGTACATTGACTTGACTGATTTTTCATTATGTGTAGCAATCTTAACTTACTAGGCACAGTTCTAAACCTAGAAAATTTATCTTTATACTCAGAAATATGAAGTTTATAGGCAATAAGTTCATTCTGAGGGCATGAAGCTTGAAATATTATCAGTTGTGGGTTCTCGGTTTTGTCATGATTTACCCACAAATAGGTTTTACTATCCTCTACGCCATAATCAAACTGAAAATTATTAAAACACAGAGGATAATGAAATGAAACCACCTAATCCTAAAGATTTATAGTTGCTAATGCATACTTGTGGTGTATGATCTCCTCTTCATGAGGTCTCAACTCATGGAACACCACTGAATCAAGGTTTGTCTTGCAATTAGGATATTCACTCACCAGCATCTCTGTATTCATCCCGGGCACAGAGTCAAATTTTTTCTGAATTTCTTGAGATGAAGTATTACTTTCAACATTCTCTTGAAACATGTCATCCCCGAGGGTTTGAGTATCTACATCCAGCTTATCACCATTAATACTAGGGATACAGGCACATGGTGAACAATGATTTCCTTCAAACTCACTTGAATGCACGGAGTCAGAGACAGGGAAACACTTTCCCAATTCATATTCTTCAACCAACACACTTGAGTAAATAGAACCAAAGTTAGGAAAACACTCCCTAGTCTCATTCTCTTCATCATATTAAAGAGATTCAACTTCTGAGATAGCCTCTTGGTCGCTTTCTTGTCATTCCTCTGCTTCATCCAAATGTACCCCGTCATGAATTTCTTCAGGGAACACTTGAGTGATCTGCACATCTACTTGGAATTCTTCTCTTAAGATTTCATTTTGGCATTTAAGTCCTTGTCTTTGACCATCAGGTTCATTAGCAATCTCATCTTGAAGTGTGTTATCTGTTTCAATCTGTTCACTTCTTAAATGAGCAGAATCATCTTCTTGTGTTAACCCATCAAGGTGCGTTTCTTCCTCATTCCCCATCATGAAGGAATCTATGAATGCATCGATGAATCCATTCTCCACTTCTATCGAGTCTCCACTAGGTAGAGGAGTTTCATCAGTTGTTGAATCCATCTCACTACAAAGATCAAGGTCATCAAAAGATAGGGAAGAATTAAATCTCCTCACATAGTCACTCTCATCACTTTGGATGAACTGATTACCATTTTCATGTGTGCTAGTTGTCTCATCTTCTTCATTGTGGTGCAATGAACTATGCTTTGGATGATGACTAAAAAGAGATGATATGGTCACACCCTTATTGACGAGTGGAGTACCTAACTCTATGATCAGATTTTGCAGGGATGAGTTCTCCCAATGATCTTGTGTGTGATTGACCTAATGTGGGGTGTTGGGGAATGCGGTGCTTGGAACCTTAGGAAGGTTGTAGCTACTTAGTGAGAATGATTGCACCTAGGTAGGGATGGTGGGTGAAGTGGCATAAGGCTGCAAACAATGGCAGTTTGCAAGAACAAGAGGATTATAACCCTGAGTTGGGCTATCTGAATTTCTAGTGTCACCTCCAAATTGTGCCAATAAGAGAGCTTTTTTCAATGCATCATGCAAGGATGTAGCCTCACCACAACCTCTGAATTTGGTTCCAAATGAAAGGTTTAAACCCCAATAATAATGTTCTATCAGTATATGATCATCTACAACCAAACCTAAAGATTGAACCCTTTGATACATAAACAAGAATCTGTGATTAAATTGATAAATTTGTTCCGATGGTCTCCTTCTTGTAGCTGCAAATTCATGTAATGGGCGTAGAGCATGAGGATCAAACTGATCTAAGAATGAGATTTTAAATTCTATCCATGAACAAATAGAATCTAGTAGAAGATTATCATACCATTTCCTTGCTGTACCTTGCAGTGTTTTGACAAATAACTGGCAGATGATATCTTAATGCTGAATCTAGAGAAAAGTAAGTACACGCTTGCAATTTTCAACATGTTTAGAAGCATTTTGCCCATTGTTAGGGAAAAATAAAGGAATCCTATCATACAGGTGACAAGGGATTTCATGGAAAAATCCTGGTATATAGAAAAGGCTACCCATTAGAGCTGGGTTTTCCAAGACCTGACCCAATCCAACTCATGACGAACCAAAAAATTTGCTCAAGGGGCCCTCCTTCTAGCGCCAGTTTTTGTTGATGGTGCTTTTGGCACAACATGCAAATAGAATATTGCTACTTTGTTTCTCCTGAAAGAGAAAGAAAACACATGGATATCTTAGCTCCCAAGGTCTTTATAGTTGGGTCTCAATTGTGCTAATGTCCCTTAGTGGTCAATGTAATAGTAATGTTCTAGAGGCCTGCTTGTGTGAGCTTCAGGATCGTTATGAGATCAAATATAAACTTAAAACCTATTCTAACTAGGGTTTTAAAGAAACGTAAAAAGATAGATCAGGGCTTTGAGACAGAAAATAATGACACTTCATATGAATTAACCAGACTTGTCACCTTCCAAGGAATTCCTAACTAGAACTGCAGAACGAAATTAACTTGTGACTAACACACAGTTTCATTAATTTACAGTGCTGATTTCAATAGTAGATTGCAAGTTACCATTTAAATGCAACATAAAAACCAAACTTCATTCCTTGAAAGCTTCTTAAATCAGATGATTAATTCAAGAAAAACACCATTTTGGAACACAACATGAAGTAGATTAAACTCTGATTGCTTCTACTGTTAGTGAAACAGATAAGCAATGTTTACAAGGCTGGCACAATCACCAGGGTACAAAGAATCTGTGATTCCATATTGTTTCCAACTACACTAAGAGAACTTGGAAAATACATTACACCCAATACTGAATCTTACTACTAGACAAGAAGACAAAAGAAGCTCTCATTACTAAGAATTAAGATGCAACTCTATCTCCTTCTGCTAATTGACTAAGAAGTTCTCTATCTACCACTTTTCTAACTGTCTCTTAAAAGTTCTAACCTTTACAAAGAGGCAAGAATGCCTTATATACATAATGCATCAAAAAGAATGTGCTCTCCCCTATATTAGGGTTTACAAAATATCTTCTTGGTTGTAGGAAGGTCGGCCCTCAAATCTTTCTAAGAAGAGTTAATGCTATATTCAATGTGAAGCCTTGCTATCCAGGTCGGTGATGGCTTGACCTTAGGAGAAGCCTTTAGATATTTTTTTAGTTGTAGCATTTACTCTTCTATCTTTGTGTCCACTTTCGAACTCTATTGGAGCCGCCTTGAATGCTCAGAATATCTCCACCAATACTGATCTACCTCCTTGCTAGTAGTCACTACAGCTATCCCTATGAGTCACAGTTTCTTCTTCCCTTCGGCTTCCTTTCTATTCTAGACTTCTCTGTATGTTGACCGTCCTATGGAAGCACCATCAAGCCTCCTTGCAGATTTGAACACCGTCACCTGAGCCGAATCCATCATCATCTATTCTTAGAAGGAATCCATCTTGCTTGCATTCTGTTAGTCTTTTCTATAGGGGTGGTCAATTGGTCAATGGCCCACCTTAGCTCCTTCTGATTGGATGATCAAATGCCATGCCAGATTCCTGAGTAGTCAAGAGCGGTCTTCCTTAAATTGCATGTTGGTGAGACACTTATCATGTCTCCTTGATGTGATTTTGTCTTCTAACAGTTATCAGCATAGCGTGGACCAGTCAATGAGACCCTTCAACGAGGTACAAAATTTATATTGATACACATCGAGGTTGCTAAGACAATCGTTATCGAGTGTGAGGTTATGGCGATCTCCTTAGTCCTTCAGGGAGCTTCTTCCAAGCTCAAATTTCTTTCGGTGAGACCTTATACTATCGACTAGAGTTCCAGGCGGGTTCCTCTTGGTCATACCGATGCCTCCCTTACTGGGAAATCCATCGCCATCGACAAGAGCTAAACACCTCGGCAAGAGGTTACCCGAAGTCCTTCATTTGGCGAGCCCATTTCATGTCGGTAGGACTTCTTGTGGTTGGGGAGACTTTTCCCCAAATTCTCTTTACTCTCGCTGGGCTCATTTTCTTTGGTGAAACATCTTTGAGTCGCCCAGAAACCACACCGAATGCATCCCATCTCTCTGAAGGCCTATCTTATCGGGGGGACCTCCTTTTGCTGAGACCCTATACTGAAGCCTCCCTGCTTTGCCGATAGTTCCTTTTGAGTTTGGGGAGAGCTTGCTTGATCGACAAGACTTCCTACCGACACCAGACCCCCGTCGTTGAGACTTTCTCCTTTCTGCAAGATGTTATGCTGAACATAGAACCTTTTTGGGAGGGCTCCTTCATGTCAGCGAGACACACTGATTCTCTCCCCGAAGACATACAGATAGAATCCCCTCGCGCTATGTCAGTGTGATCGGAGCCACTCAGTGAGACGTTATCCTGATGCACATGAGCCTTTGATGTTACTTTTTTGGCGGTCGGTAAGACATTGTGGACTCGCTGAGACTTCATACCGACAAACATATCTCTCTGCGATGGGAAATTTTCATCATCAGTCGGCAAGACCAAAAGACTTCACCAAGACCATATGCCGAATGCTGATTGTTTGGCCGAGGCATTCACTTATGAACCGATCGGTGAGATGTAAAATACTCGGAGAGACCCTCCATCGAAAAGATAACTCTTGCCAAAGTGTTACCCTGGTCCTTGCTAGTTGGTGAGACTTCGTGAAGTCACCAAGACTTCACCCCGAAGTCAAAATCTCCCGTTGGTATGTACTCTCTCTGTTGTTGATCGGTGAAACATTTAGATCTCGCCAAAACCTTTCTTTGAACGAGAATTTCATGCCAAAGGGAAGCTACTAGTCATTGTGACCTCCATTGATGTCTTGTTGATAGTTGACTACACATGAATTTTGCTCGCTATGACATCTCTGGGGTCTTGCCGACTTTTTCCTTAACTAATTTTTAGGACCAACTGGATTGAGGCATGCCTTCCAACTGAGCTCCCCTAGCAAATATCATCATGCGTAGGATTTAATCATGCAAAAGAAAGGTTTGCATTAGTCCTCAGAAGAAAATAAGACATATTATAATAAATCAACCATTGCTTATAATTATTTTACTAAATTCCTACCAAGAAGAAAACCAACTCAAGCCGAGATAGAACCAAAATTTGACAAAACTAGAAGGAAAATAAAATAGAAAATAGAAAAACTCTGAAGAGCAAAGCAAATAAATAAAAGCAACAAAAGCAAAGGAAACACTAGCTATGCAAGGCATAACAAATGGTGACTCAGCTGGCAAAATGGTTTAACCATTTTCAAGAAGCTGAAGGATTCAGCTACCCAGAACTCCTGGTTCATGAACATTACAACTCTAGTCGGGTCAGTTATAACAACCAAGGTAGAGCTAGAATCTCAAATGTAAGTCAAAATTAGCTACCCCCTGAATCTATGTATGTGCCTGATTGTGCATCATTCTTTCATAAATTTTTCTTCATCTTTCAGGCAACAATGTGCAAGATTTGAGCTACATGAGTTTATTCCAATTGGCTGTTGTGCAATGATATCCTGGGCATTGCTCCGCTGCTAGCCAGGCATCCATAGCCTCAACAGAGATACCTCTAGTTTCCTCACAACATTGCTCTACTACTAGTCAGGTGTCCATAGCCTCGGTAGAGATACTGGAACCACCCATTCATATTAAATCTTCTTTTCTCTTTAGATAATTCTTTTCCTTTCTCTCTCTTTTTTTTTCGTTTTATCATAGAGTTTTAGATATTTCATTTAGTACTTTTTCAATATGTCAGATGTTTAACATTTGATTTGGGTTGAAAAATACCATGGACCGCATAAAAACATTTGACAATTAGATTTTTCACTCAAATCTTACAACACTGTTGTCCTAGGACAAATATACCATTACAAGAGGATTATAACCCTGAGTTGGGCTATCTAAATTTCTAGTGTCACCTCCAAATTGTTGCAATAAGAGAGATTTTTTCAATGCACCATGCAAGGATGTAGCCTCACCACAACCTCTGAATTTGGTTCCAAATGAAAGTTTTAAACCCCAATAATAATGTTCTATCAATATATGATCATCTACAACCAAACCTAAAGATTGAACCCTTTGATACATAAACAAGAATCTGTGATTAAATTGATAAATTTATTTTGATGGTCTCCTTCTTGTAGCTGCAAATTCATGTAATGGGCGTAGAGCATGAGGATCAAATTGATCTAAGAATGAGATTTTAAATTCTGTCCATGAAAAAACAAAATCTGGTAGAAGATTATCATACCATTGCCTTGCTGTACCTTGCAGTGTTTTGAAAAATAACTAGCAGATGATATCCTAATGCTGAATCTAGAGAAAAGTAAGTACACACCTACAAGTTTTGACATGTTTAGAAGCATTTTTCCCACTGTTACGGAAAAATAAAGGAAGCCTATCATACAGGTGACCAGGGATTTCATTGAAAAATCCTGGTATATAGAAAAGGCTACCCATTAGAGCTGGGTTTTCCAAGACCTGACCCAATCCAACTCATGACGAACCACAAAATTTGCTCAAGGGGCCCTCCTTCTAGCGCCAGTTTCTATTGACGGTGCTTTTGGCACAACAACATGTAAACACAATATTGCTACTCTGTTTCTTCTGAAAGAGAAAGAAAACACATGGATATCTTAGCTCCCAAGGTCTTTATAGTTTGGTCTCAACTGTGCTGATGTCCCTCAATGGTCAATGTAACAGTAATGTTCAAGGGGCCTACTTGTGTGAGCTTCAGGATTGTTATGAGATCAAACATAAACTTAAAACCTATTCTAACCAGGGTTTTAAAGAAATGTAAAAAGATAGATCAGGGCTTTGAGATAGAAAAGAATGACACTTCATCCGAATTAACCAGACCTGTCACATTCCAAGGAATTCCTAACTAAAACTGTAGAATGAAATTTACTTGTGACGAACACATAGTTTCATTCATTCATAGTGCTGATTTCAACAACAGATTGCAAGTTACCATTTAAACACAACATAAAAACCAAACTTCATTCCTTGAAAGCTTCTTAAATCAGATGATTAATTCAAGACAAACACCATTCTGGAACACAACATGATGTAGATTAAACTCTGATTGCTTCTACTGTTAGTGAAATAGATAAGCAATGTTTACAAGGCTGACACAATCACTAGTGTACAGAGAATCTGCGATTCCAAATTTTTTCCACCTACACTAAGAGAACTTGGAAAATACATTACACCCAATACTGAATCTTACTACTAGACAAGAAGACAAAAGAAGCTCTCATTACTAAGAATCAAGATGCAACTCTATCTCCTTCTGCTAACTGACTAAGAAGTTCTCTATCTACCACTTTTCTAACTATTTCTTAAAAGTTCTAAACTTTACAAAGAGGCAAGAATGCCTTATATACAGAATGCATCAAAAAGAATGCGTTGTCCCCCTGTATTAGGGTTTACAAAATATCTTCTTGGTTGCAGGAAGGCCGGACTTCAGATCTTTCTGAGAAGAGTTAATACTATATTCAATGTGAAGCCTTGCTGTCGAGGTCGGTGATGGCTTGACCTCAGGAGAAGCCTTTAGATATTTTTGCAGCTGCAACATTTACTCTTCTATCTTCATGTCCACTTTTGAATTCTATTGGAGTCACCTTGAATGCTCAGAATATCTCCATCAATACTGATCTAGCTCCTTGCCAGTAGTCACTATAGCTATCCCTATGAGTCATAGTTTCTTCTTCCCTTTGACTTCCTTTCTGTTCTGGACTTCTCTATACGTTGACCGTCCTCTAGAAGAACCATCAGGCCTCCTTGTAGATTTGAACACCATTGCTTGAGCAGATTCCATCATCATCTATTCTTAGAAGGAATCCATCTTGCTTGCATTCTGTTAGTCTTTTCCACAGGGGTGGTCAATTGGTCAATGGCCCACCTTAGCTCCTTTTGATTGGATGATCACATGCTACTCTAGATTCCCAAGCAGTCAAGAGTAGTCTTTCTTAAATTGAATGTCAATGAGACACTTATTGTGTCTCCCCTATGTAATTTTTTCTTCTAACAGTTATCAGCATAGCGTGGACCAGTCGATGAGACCCTTCAGTGAGCTACAAAAGTTATATCGATACACACCGAGGTTGCCGAGACAATTATTATTGGTGTGAGGTCATGGCGATCTCCTTAGTCCTTCGGGGAGCTTCTTTCGAGCTCAAATTTCTTTCGGTGAGACCTTGTACTGCCGACTAGAGTTCCCGGTGGGTTCCTCTTGGTCATATGGATGCCTCCCTTACTAGGAAACCCATCGCCATTGGGAAGAGCTAAACACATCGGCAAGAGGTTACTTGAAGTCCTTCATTTGGCGAGCCCATTTCATATCGGCAGGACTTCTTGTGGTCAGGGAGACCTTTCCTCAAATTCTCTTTACTCTCGCCAGGCTCATTTACTTTAGAGAGTCATCTTTGAGTCACCTAGACACCATGCCAAATGCATCCAGTCTCTCCGAAGGCCTATCTTATCAGGGGGGACCTCCTTTCGCTGAGACCCTATACCGAAGCCTCCCTGCTTTGCTGATAGTTCCTTTTGAGTTTGGGGAGAGCCTGCTTGATTGACAAGACTTCCTGCCGACACTAGACCCCCGTCACTGAGACTTTCTCCTTTCTACAAGATGTTATGCTAAACTTAGAACCTTTTGGCGAGGGCTCCTTCATGTCAGAAAGACACACTGATTCTCTCCCCAAAGACATATAGATAGAATCCCCTTGCGCTATGTCGGTGTGATTGGAGCTGCTTGGTTGGACGTTACCCCAATGCATGTGATCCTTTGATGTTACTTTATTGGTGATCGGTAAGACATTGCGGACTCACTGAGACTTCATACCGATGAACATATCTCTCCGCGATGGGCAATTTTCACCGTCAGTCGGCAAGACCAAAAGACTTCACCAAGACCACATGCTGAATGCTGATTGTTTGGCCGAGGCGTTCACTTATGAACTGATCGGTGAGACGTAAAATACTTGGGGAGACCCTTCATTGAAAAGATAACTCTTGCCAAAGTGTTACCTCGGTCCTTGCTAGTAGGTGAGACTTCATGAAGTTGCCGAGACTTCACCCTGAAGTCAAAATCTCCTACCAGTATGTACTCTCTTTTTTGTTGATCGATGAAACATTTAGATCTCACCGAGACCTTTCTCTAAATGAGAATTTCATGCGAAAGGGAAGCTCCTAGTTGCCATGACCTTGATTGATGTCTTTCCAATAGTTGATTGCACATGAATTTCGCTCGCTGTGACATCTCTGGGGTCTTGCCGACTTTTTCCTTAACTAATTTTTAGGACCAACTAGATTGAGGCATGCCTTCCAACTGAGCTCCCCTAGAAAATATCATCATGCGTAGGATTTAATCCTACACAAGAAAGGTATGCATTAGTCTTTAGAAGAAAATAAGACATATTATAATAAATCATCCATTGCTTATAATTATTTTACTGAATTCCTAGCAAGAAGAAAACCAACTCAAGCCGAGACAAAACCAAAATTTGACAAAACCAGAAGGCAAATAAAACGGAAAACAAAAGAACTCCGAAGAGAAAAGAAAATTAAAAAAAGCAACAAAAGCAAAAGAAAGGGGGACCTATTTTGTTCCAAAAAAAAATGGGGTGGTTATGCAAGGAATAACAGTTTTCAGCGGTATAGAAGGTTTCCCTAACCTAATTCCTAAGGATGTTAGGAAGCACTTGCCCATATTCACAGGGCATGGTTCTGAATTAGCCACTAAGCATCTGCAAATGTTCATGGATGCTATGGGGGATTTTGAGGTGAATTCTAAAGATGTTGTCATGAAAATTTTTGCTCAAACTTTGAAGGATGATGCCAGAGATTGGTATTCATATTTGCCAACAAGTTCCATAGCCTCATGGAGTCAATTTGTGATAGTTTTTATAGACCAATTTGGTGAAAGGGTAAATCCAAGTGTGGTAAGGAAATACTTTATGGAGATCCATATAAATGAAGGGGAATTGGTCCTTGTTTTCAATCTCTAATTCACAAAGGAAATTAGAGAAATCCTAGAAGATATAAGGCCAAACGATGCAGAATGTTTGGTGGTGTACTTAGAAGCATTTGATAAGAAGATGAGCTTCTTATTAAGAGATAAGGAACCCACAACTTTGCACCAAGCCTATCACATTTACATTGACATTGAGAACAATTTGAGATACTCAATAATGAGAGGACCTGCAATTGCTAGTAGTAGTTTTAGCACTATCCCCAATTTTGAACGAAGTAGATCAAAGGGTAAAAGGATTTGTCATGAAATGGACCCTATAGATGTTGTATCTACTTTAATGCCAAGAAATATAGAATACAAACATGCAGATACTTCACATCAGACAAAGAGAGGGAAATATGATATAATCCTCTATATCAAGAAATTACATGAGATAAGCAGGCATGCAAATGAGTCACCATATGACTTATTTTCAAAATTCTTGGATATACTGATGGAGATTCCTGGGAGTCTTAGAACCAGTGATCAAATGTGCATTAATTTGTTTTGTGAAGCATATATGTCAAGATCTAGCCAGTGGTCTGAGGATCTAAAACCTTGTAGCCTAGACCAAGTAGTAGATTGGATCAATATTGTGGAAAGAATGTAACATGGTCATGTGCCTTCACCTAGTACTCATGAAGGTAATAGTTTCCATGTTGAAAATGGTCAAGGGATAAGGTCTTCAAGTAAGGAGAAGCATCAAAACCAAAACAAGTGATTATTGAGTGTTGTCATTTGATCGACAATCTAGAAACAGATGTAAACGGTAATGATGAAGATGAAGACATAGAATATGAGAATAAAGAAGTGACTCCTAATTATCTTCCTTGGGATGTCATAAACCATGAGAAAACACAACAAGTGCAAGATGAAACTTCCCAAGTTGATTTAGTTAGCAGTCATCATACATCTTCTAATCAAGGAAATGTACTTGATTCCAATACCATGGTACACATGAGAAGTCAATCTAATGAAACTGAACTTGAGGAACCTACCATTGAATATGAATCTTTATATGAAGTGGAGATGGAATCCCTTGCTTCTAGTAGGGGATATGTTAATAGCCTTATAGATGCGTGTTTCCTAAGCATTGAGCAGTTCTCATCATGTGAAGAATGTTTTGATTGCAGATCAATTGTTGCAGCTATAGATGATGAGTATAATTGTGAAATTGCTTCTCTGTGTTCCTCAAATGATTGTACTGACTATGAGTACACTAGTTTTATGAATTGCTTGTATCTTTATTTAAAACATGATGAGATACATCCAATTAATGCATGGAAATATATTTTATTTGATGAAGATGTTTTGGATGATGAAGTTACAAATGAAAATCCTTATTGGGGTAGGATTAATCATCTTTTTGAGGATATTACTAACAAAGATCAGGAAAATTCTATGAATGATGATCAAAATAATGCTAAGGTGGGTAGTCATATCCATAAAGATGATACTTCTCATTTTCCAAGTGCTAAACTGTATGAGAGGTGTGGAGATATAGATACCAATGAGGAAACCCTTAAGTATGATATTAGTTCTGGATGCAATGAGGGAACTTGTAGAGATGAATATGCTCACATTAACTTCCCTGTGG
Source organism: Sequoia sempervirens (assembly GCA_007258455.2). NCBI lineage: Eukaryota > Viridiplantae > Streptophyta > Pinopsida > Cupressales > Cupressaceae > Sequoia > Sequoia sempervirens. Next base: position 401,096,296 of record VDFB02075321.1, read on the forward strand.
AGAAGAATTACATATTTGAAGGAATAGTTGGAAAGTCAGATATTCATGATCTACAAGATGGTTGCATAAATACTCTCACAACATTGCCCTATGTTGAGAAGATGGAATTACACTGTAACTCTATTAAGTATGTTGATATTCAATACCCTCTCATTTACGTGAAAAGCAATCTAGAGACATTGGTGATTGTGAGGATCATATGGGACAATATGAAGCTACAGTGGAGTTTTTAGCAGATACTCCATATCTAATGGATTTAATTATGGAACTTTTTTCACCTCAAGGGGTTAACATTTATGGAGGGAAAGTTGATAATAGACCTGGTTATGCTTTCTTTCATGAATACAGTGAGGAATGGTATAGTCAAAATCAGAGTACATATGAGGCCTTCAAATTTGATGAAAAAATTCCTAAGGATCATGTGCTTCATGGTGATGTGGAATATGAAAATTTCACCTTCTTGATTTAGTCCGAGGAACCTTTCGTAGAAAGGTACAAAGCTAGCAATGTTGCCCTAGATGATATAAATGGTATTGTTCAATGTAATACTAATGATCTAGTGTCATTTACTCCTCATATTCATTCATTGCGGGGAAAACAAGCTAAAGTTTTTGATAGAGGGAAATTTGTTCCTGAAATCCTGGAGCCTGAAGGCTTTGCTTTGTAAAATTATTTGTTGTACATTTTGTAGGTATTTTAAATATGTTGGTCTTGTATGTTTTCTTTCTGTTGTTTCTGCTTTCCTGGTCTGGGTAAGTCCTTTTGTTTTTGATCTTGTGCCCTAGTCTACTTCAACTGGAGATTCTATTTCTCACCATACCCACCAGGGGTATGCGTCCCCGAGAATGACCCGCTGATGGAGCTTGTGAAATTTTGAAGAATTTCAACTCAATTTTCATGAGCTTGGCTTCCATTCTAAACCCTTATCCCCAAGTGAGTAGGGTTTTTAATCAAGAAAATATTCCAATGTTGTATTTTCATGTGGACCTGTTCAATCGGTTATTAGTTTCTTAAGTGATCCTTTGAGCCATCTGACACTTTTGCTTACTGACCCCATTTGCCTGAGCAACTGGTCATCTTTTTCCCACAGTGTCAAATCTTTCCTAAAGTTGGGTTTCAAATTTTAACCTAGTGAATTAAGGATTAAATCACTAACCCTATGGTCATGTCACCATCGATTGGGCCAAGTCTTGTCCATTTAATGCTAACATCATGTATTGTGCAATTTTCAAGATTTGGAGATCAAGGATAAGATCTGAACCATACCCCACTAGCCCATGGGAGTTAAGTGCATGCCAGATAAATGAAGCAAGGCTAGCGAGAAGCTAACACGTGTCCTAGGTACAACGTGAGACCCACTCCCCACTACCAGCTTCATGTCCCGACATCTTCAATGAGCAGTCAAGATCAACCGTGCAGAATGATCCTCACCATTCCCCGCTAGCTCGCTGAATGAAAGTGATCGATGGTTAAAACCAATTAGATTAGGGAGATCTCGACACCTATCCCTTACTCGCTTAGGCTGTGGAGCCCACATACAATGAAGGTGTCATCTGACATGGATAGGAATGATTGGTTGGAAATATTCTAGCAAAGCACCACTAGAAATCAAAGGAGGTCAAACACATGTTGGCCATTCAATCATCCATCAAGACTGAAGATCAATGGATCACATTCAAAGCTAACAAGTGACACCTGATGGTCATTTCTACTTTACATGATTTTCTTGCATTAATGGTTAACACTCTATAGAGTGATCAAGTTGATCTCAACTCGTGTGAAGATGCAAATGCAGATAATCATGAAGAATAATCAATATATTTCCATGCAAATGGGAATTAAATAGTGTCGGTACATCTACCAACGAGATGCTAGGGTTACACATGTGATTAACACTAATTGTGGTTACCATTGTTTCACTCGATAAACACAATGGAGGTGGTTGTTATTTACATCATTATCACCCAAGAGTTAGACGTTCTTTGGTGTTAGAAATTAGAAAGAGAGAAAGATGAGTGAACCAGTAAGAAGGTCGATTCATTTGAATTCACAAAGGTCCAACATAGACTCACAGGAAGTTGCTCCTACTATGGAAGTGGGTATTTCTTCTAAGCCAAGATTGGTGCCAAATAGATGCAGTCACCGACTGCAAATCTATGGTGGTGCTGCCAAAGAAGTGGGTGACAAAGGAAAACATCCAGTGCAATCTCTGAGTGGGTCAAAACAAAAAGTGAAGTATGGGCATGGATCCAATGGATGCCAACACTATCCCATCAACCTTATGAGCACCTCCTCTGGCAACGATGATTTGGAGAGTGATTTTTCTTATGCTCGGTACTTGGCATTGTTGAATGAGGGATTGCCCTTAGATGAGGAGGTGATCTCTATGTTGCCGCTGACAGTCAAAACGCCAAGTGGGCATACTAGGAGCACATCTGGAAAAGAAAAGAAGGAGGAGGAAGCTGAGGTCTCTTCTCTCCCTCCTACAATGACAAGAAGTGGTTGGGTATACCATGGAAATGACTTTGGTTGTGGTAGTGTGAGTGGCTAATGAATTAGCTGTGTTTAAAATCTTCTTTTTGCTGATGTTTGTGAATTTCACTGTGGTGGCCTTCTATTTTGTATTCGTGGAAATTTTTTTGATGATTCGACATTGGTCATGTGCCTTCATGGCATTTTGGTTTCCTGGTTTGTAATGCTTGGGTGGTGACAAGGGAAGTTTTGGTGGTACTTTACATTCTCTTCTCTGATAGTGCTTATTTTAGGCTTTCTCTTGTTATACTAGCTTTTGCAATTTTATCATTTGGTTTTTCTTTGAAATTCAAATCAAATTTAGCTAAAATTTTGGTGAAATGATAATTTTACATGTAACTGCATTTGAGTCCGAAGCCTGTGGCTCCCTGTTGATATAAAGGAAATTCAAGACTCAAATGCAGAGGAGAAGAAAGAAGATAGTGAAATAGAAGGGAACAAGGATAGATAGTAGAGAAGTATTAGGTTAGGTCTAGGCTAGTCCATATATGATTATAGTGATAGGGATGGAGGAGCATGCCTATTTTGAGTTATTTTGGACAAATACATAAATATTATCTTAAATTGTTGTGTAGAATTGATCCATGAATATAAATGAAAGTTTATCTATGATGCATTTTCTCTCCTTGTGTGGGTTTGAGTAAATCTGGGATGGAATTGTCAATAACATTTTCATTGTTCTTTTGAACTTCAAGTCAAATGTATATCTTTGTTATATGCCTTGATTCAAGTAATCAATTAAATGCTCAAATAGAGTTATAGATTTATAATTATCTGCTTGGGATATGATAAGAAGTTATGCATCACAAATTTTGAGTCTCATAATGCAAAGTTGTTATGCGAATAGTATTTTCCATTAGGATTTGAGATCATTTCTATATTACTAGTATTGTGTGTATGACTCTGTAGCCTAATGGATAAGGCACTAATCAGTTTCCTTGAGAGATTTGCCTAATGGGTTAATCAAATTATTCTAGGGTGACTGACCTAGAGTCAAAACTTGAATTTATTTTAAAATTTCCAAAAATATTTATACAAATCGTACATGCAATTGTCATACATGAGGGCATTTACTGAAATGGTATCAAGTTACCTAGAAACTAGCCAATTTCATAGTAAGTTTTGCATATTTACCTTTCAATTGAAATGATTTGTGAAAGAGAGTGTTCCATCAGGTACAATTTAAGTGAATACCAATAGGAATACCCTCCTTGGCCCCAGAGAGCCTAAAGTGCAGAAGATTTTTGCCTGTGACTAGATCTTGTCAGTTGGCCAATCATTTTCAGGAGTTTTGAATATAGGAAATGGCAATTCCGTAGAAGTTCCTTTAGGTGCATTGGAAAAACTGCCAATAGTAACTTGAAACAAAAGAAGGGTGAATCGTTCCTTGTATTCTTGCAAAAAAGGAGAAGGTTATTTTCACGATACTCTCATCTCGTGCCAGAAAAGGAAAAGATAGCAATCTTTATTGACAACCTTAATGATGAGATGAATTATAGATTGGAATTACAATGTCCCCCAACCTTCAAAAAATTGATTGAGAATGGGATTAAAATCGAGGATGCCTTAGTCAAGAGAGGAGTCATCAAGATATAAATTGAAAACAACTCATCAAAATCTTTCAACAATTACAATAGTGGCAAGAAACCCAAGTTTTGGCAACAAAACAAGAACCTTGGAAATAATGATAGTACAGTCGAAGGTGAAAATGAAAAACCTGTATTCAACCTAACTACAGCTGCCACCAAAAATAATTAGAATAACAATCCCCCCAACAACCAAGGCAACAACCAAAGCAACAACCAAGGCAACAACCAAGGAAACAATCAAGGCAACAATCAAGGCAACAACCAAAACGTCAACCAAAGCAATAATCAAGGTAATGTTGGATCTAGAACGCCATCATATCGAACATCCACAAATTGAAGGAGGTTCACCCCTTTGGGACAATCCTTATAATCAACATTAAAGGAACTTATCGAAGCTAAATTCATAATGTTACCAGAGGTAAGAAATTAGGAACCAAAAATTAAGCCTCCATGGTGGAATGACTCTCACTTCTGTGACTTTCACCACAATAAGGGACATAAAACCAATGACTGCATGCATTTGAAACATTTCATACAAGATCTGATTGACAATAGGACAATATTTGTAGAAAGAATCCACACAAAAAATGATCATGGGGCATTCAAGAACCCTCTACCAAACTATGAGAAAGGAGAGTCTTCAACATCAAACAAGGGAAAGAACATAAACTATATCTATGATACCACCATTCTTTATATTGAGGTGGTTGATGATCCAACCCATGAAAAATCAGTTACTATTGTTAATGATAACCCAACAAACCATGACACCATTGGACATGGAAAAGACATCATTGCAATTGAAAATCATCACCATAATGTTGACACTACCTCACATCAAATCAATGTTATCAAAATAAGGGAACAACATGAGGAAAAACCAAGGTAACATTGAAAGGAGCTACCCATTCCACATGCAAATTAATTGCTATTATTGTGACTCAGTATAACATAGTGGATCAGTTGCAGAAGATACCCGAACAAATATCCATATTAGAAATTCTCAAGATTTCACATGCTCACAAGCTCTAGTTGCCACCACGGTACCCAACAATCTAGAGGTTTGCTAATTCTAGACTATGGCAGGACATTTGACTGCATCACAATGCTACTTATCCTTTTCTAAACATGATGATGTATCTATCAATCATACCCACAATGTTTCCCTACACATTGAGGTCCTAATCCACAAGCACCATGTAAAAAATGTCCTAATAGATGAAGGAGCTGGTTTGAATATCTGTACATTGAAACTTGTCCATGCACTGGGCTATTCAGAAAATGCTATTGATCCTAGAAGGAAAATCAAAATAAAAGCATATGATGATGAGGAAAGATCTTCACAAGGGCTAATAGTGCTACCTATTCAAGTGGGACCAGTTGTCAGAGATATAGTATGCCAGGTGTTAGACAAGGAGCTAACCTACAACATACTCTTGGGAAGACCTTGGATTCATGACATACAAGTAGTACCATCCACATATCACCAGTGTTTGAAGTTCCTATTCAATGGGCAGGAAATCACTATTGCAGCTGATTCAAACAACCCCCAATATTGTAACACCCTCAAGACAACCCAAGATGCTTTTGTGCCACACAACAAGGAAGCCCCAACTCAAGGTTTATCAAATGATGGGAAACAATTTAATGCCTTGTCGAAGTAGGTTGAGAAAATGGACCAATCAAAGGATAAGGATATCGCCGATGCCAATCCCTCAAGTAAAGAGAGTACATCAAATCCCATCCCACAAAGTCAGGAAAGTCAACTTGAATCCTTAGCAAAACAAGTTTCCAAGACCCAATTGAAAGACAAAGGTATAGGGGAATACTCAATTCAACAATCCTTATGTTTATCACAACTTTCATCTTCTCCAAATTCACATGGACAACCATCGACATCAAGACAACAATTATCACAAACCGCCACACTATTTGATGGAACCTCTATAAGAGCAGGCACATTAGTGGATGAGTTAGATGACAAAGAGGTTTTAAACTGGTTGTACAAAGATGAAGAATCATCACAAGCATCCACTTCAAGTGTACAGACAAAGCAATATGGAAAAGAAAAGTCAATCATGGAAAAGATGGGATACGAGGGAAAAGGTCCTATTGGTAAAAGGAAAGAAGGAATCATAGAACCAATAAAACCGGTCACAATGCAAGCCAAATATAAAACAAGATTGGATTATAGAGAAGAATCTAGAGAAGAAACCAAACAAGTTGTTGAAAGAATCCTACAACTACAAGCTAGTGACGCTCATGAAACTGATTCCAATGAGTACAAGTGGGATTCATTATCTGAAGAGTCTTGTCATGATAAGGAGATTGATGTAGTCCAAAAGTATGCACCCATATGTGAGGAGGGTCAAAGTTTAGGATATAGACTGCTTGAAATAGGTTCACTACACATTGATGATTCCAGTGAAGACGATCATACTCAGAGTGAAACAGATAATTGAGAGAAGAGTTACCTTATAGACATCAATTTCACTATTGGATAGTTTGAAGACATTACCATCTGGACTCTCATTGCATCTAACTTTAGCCAAGCCAATGACTCCTTACCCCTGGTACATCCTAAACCAATAGATTGGGATCAAACTGAGCCATCTGATATCCCCCTCTTTTCAAATAAAAAATCCATTGTCAACTTCCTCTGTTCCAAAAATCCCAAAACAGATTCCACCATTGAACATTGTAACGAAGCTTCCAACAAGGAGAGTGTCAAATTTTCTAGCTGCAAAATGAATAAAACATGGAATAGATTTGATGGTGAAAACCATTCAATGGCAGTATCAAATCTAGAAAAAATAAAAACAAAGAGTGTATCCAATAGTGAAAACCTCTCTGAGGAACTAAAGGATGGAATATTTAACACACTCCCTAAACACTTTCAGGAATGATCTAAAGTATTGGTTGAACCCACCCAGTCTATCAATATTGTCAATGAAGAAATAGTGACGACTGTCCATCTAGCAGAATATTTGATAGATCAAGAAAAACCAAACTTCATCAAATTCTTCACAAAAAGGAAAATCAACTTTGCTTGGTCTTATGTTGATATGCTAGGGATTGATCTAGAAATCATCATGCATTACCTTCTCTACTAGCAGGAGTAAAATCGGTCAAACAAAAGTTAAGAAAAATTCATCCACATATTGCCATCTTGGTAAAAGCAGAATTGAAGAAGTTATTAGATGTGGGATTTATTAGACCTATCATCTATGCAAAATGGATCTCAAACATCGTACACATTTCCAAGCCAGACAAAAGCATCAAAATATACACATATTTAAGAGATATCAATAAAGCTTGTCCAAAAGATGACTTTACCTTGCCTAATATTGACATCATTGTGGACTTGACTGCTAGCCATGAAATGCTCTGACTCATGGATGGATTTTCAGGGTATAACCAAATAAAAATTGCTCCCAAAGATCAAGATAAAATTTCCTTCACATGTCCTTGGGGCACCTTTTGTTGGAACGCCATGCCATTCGGGTTGAAAAATGTTGGAGCCACATATCAAAGAGCAATGACCACCATATTTCATGACATGATGCACACTTTTATGGAAGACTATGTAGATGATCTATTGGAAAAATCCTACACCAGAGAAGAACACCTAGAGATCTTAGATAAAATTTTCATTAGACTGGAGAAGTTCAATGTGAGACTAAACCCCAAGAAATGTGTATTCGGTATAACATCAGCTAAACTTTTGGGATACATTATTTCGGCTAAAGGGATTTAGGTGGACCCTGCAAAGGTTAAAGCTATCATGGAGATGACTCCTAAAACCATCATCCAACTCAGATCCTTGCAAGGAAGATTTCAATCTATCAGGAGGTTTATTGCACAACTGGCTGAAAAAACTCACCCCTTCAACCACTTGCTTCACAAGAATGTATCTTTCTGATGGGATGAAAAATGTGAAGGATCCTTCAATCAATTGAAACAATATCTAATGAGTCCACTTGTCTTAATACCACCATTAGAGGGAAAGCCACTTTTATTGTACATAGAAACAACTAAAATATCATTTGGAGCCTTGTTAGCACAAGAGGATTCAACAAGAAAAGAAAGGGAAATATATTACATCAATAGAACCTTAAATGGCTATGAGATCAATTACACCTTCATCGAAAAGGATTTTCTAGTAGTAGTGTTCACTACCCAACGATTGCGACATTATATGCTCACTCATAGCATCAAGTTGATAGCCAAGATAGATCCACTAAAATACCTTCTAAGCAAAGCTAATCTAACTGAAAGAATAGCTAAGTGGGTCATGATGCTGAGTGTATTTGACATCCAACACATTGATAGGAAGGAAATCAAAGGACAAAGTACTGTAGACTAGTTAGCCAAAGCTCCATTACAAGACAATCATCCCATGAACATTGAGTTTCTAGATGTTGACGTCCTAACAATATCCACACAACAATGGGTCTTGTACTTTGATGGTTCTTATACACAACATGGATCAGGAGCCAAAATATTATTTATCTCGACACAAGGACATACAATTCCTAAGTCCTATAGACTAATTTTCCCTTGCACCAACAACACAGTCGAATATGAAGCCTTGATCATTGGAATCAAAGTAGCAGTTAAGTGGAAGATCACAAAGTTACATGTCTATGGGGATTCACAACTAGTTATTAATTAGGTAAATGATGACTATCAAACAAAGGATGACAAGATGACGCCCTACAAAAGAATGGTTGATGACTTCAAAAAGTACCTTTTGGAAATAAGATTTGAGAAAATTCCTCAAAGTGACAACAAAGCCGTTGATGTCATGGCGATCATTGCTTCTCTCTTGCAGATTCTGGAGAAATGAGCCCATTACGAGTTCATGGTGGAATAACTATTCAACCCATCTTATGACAACCCAGAGTCCCAAGTTATCTACCATCTAGTTGAGGCTAAAACTTCCCTCTACGGGAGAATCTATACGTACCTAAAAGATAACACCCTTCCTCCTAACCTATCTCACAATCAAAAAGAAAACTTCATTCGTGAAACTGCTTGAAACACCTTTATTGAAGAGTTCTTGATGGAACTCTCCTCTAATTTCTAGAATGTGATGAGTCTAAAATGGCTTTATGGGAAGTACATGAGGGTGTTTGTGGCACTCATTCGAGTGGTTTAACCCTAGCTAAGAAACTCCTCCGTCTGGGATATTAATGGACGACTATGGAGAAGAATTCTTTTCAGTTTGTGAAGAAATGCCAAAAGTGCCAGATTCATGGAAATCTCATCCACACACCAGTGTAGGAACTTGACCCTTTTGCATCAACATGGCCCTTTTTTTAGTGGGGATTGGACCTCATAGGCAAGATTCATCCATCTTCATCTAATGGACACAAGTTCATTATTACAACTATTGAGTATATCATGAAATGGATCGAAGTTGTGCCTCTGACCACCATCACAGGAAAACAAATCTCATCTTTCATCCTAAACTACATCATTTTTTGGTATGGCATCCCTGAGCCCATCATCACTGACAATAGACAACCTTTCAAAAATTGAGACATTGAAGAACTTTGTGAGAAATTTCATATCTAACATCAGTTTTCTACACCCTATTATCCACAAGGCAATGGCCAAGCAAAGGCCTCAAACAAGACTATCCTAAAGATCTTAAAGAAAACCGTCAATGATGTTGGATGTGACTGGCATGTGCAATTGAACCCTACTCTATGGGCTTACAAAACCAGTATTTGTACCTCGACAAGAGCTACACCATATGCTCTAGTCTATGGCTCAGAAACCATTCTACCTATTGAGGTTGAATTGCCATCACTCCGTGTATCACTAAAAGAGATCATTTTAGATGAGGATCACAGGGTGTCTAGGTTACAAGAATTGGAATTATTGGATGAGCATCGTCAGCATGCAGTGGATCACCTAAAGGCATATCAACAAAGGATATCCAGAAGCTACAACCACAGAGTCAAGCCTAGAACATTTCAAGTTGGCGATTTAGTCTTGAAAGAGAACCCCCACAATAAACAAGATCGAGAGAAGAAGGGGAAATTTGAACCAAACTGGCTAGGTCCCTTTGTCATTATGTCAGCCTTCGGATCAGGAGTATATCAGTTGTCTACACCAGAAGGGTACTTTTTTGATGAACCCCTCAATAGCCCGCATCTCAAGAAGTTCTACACCTAAATCATCTAGTGCATTGGAAAAAGGTCCTAAAAAATACGAAAAACATCAAAAAATCTCCAAAAAAATGGTTGCCTTGATGAAAACATGGAAAAAAGGCGTCTTGGTAATAATAAAAAAATTAGAAAACGAGAAAAATACAAAAAAAGTGAAAAATCAAAAAGATAATTTTTTTCTTCATAAAATCTAAAAAAGTGCAATAAAAACAAGTAGTGAAAACCTGGCAACAGGTGCTATTTGTGATAGGTTAGCTTTTCCATCTATTTGAGCATGTCGACTATTCGCTTTTTCCATTCGCTTCCGCCATCCATCTACCTATGCTTTGAAAGCACCATGTACATATCTTGGCATCGTGGTCGTGTCTCACCCTAGACTGGAGGAAAAATCCTAAACTCACTGGGGGTGAATAAACTTTGAGCTTAAACCAATGGAAAAATAGTAGGAAGACAAACACAACAACAATGATTAAAGCACAACCCAAGATTGAACATCAATCACCATCAAAAATGCATAAAACATCCATATCATATCAAAATCCAAAAATGGGTCAAAAGTCAGTCAAAAAGTCAAAAATGGAGTCATTTTGTCGAACTACGTCATCTTTGAGCTTGAACGTAGGCAAGGCTAATCTTTGATCAGCCCTTGAGACACCCTAGGTCAAGTTCTTTAGCGACCCTTGTAATTAGTTGTCATCTCTCATCTGTTCATATCTTGGTCCTATAAATTAGTTGAGTCAATCGAACTACGTGGTCTCTACGTGTATAATGTAGAAAAGGCTAATCTTTGATTAGCCCTCGAGGCCACTGGGATAGGTCTTTAGGTTAGGTTCTTGGTCAAAATCTTGAAAAACTCCTAAAAATTGGAAAATTGAAAAATCCCAAAAATATCAGAAAATCGAAAGGATGATGCTCTTCTGAATCGTGGGTTTATCACGTTAAACACAAATGTTCAATTGTTGTACTTTGATTTTTGTTATCATATCTCTAGTGCCCCTCGATGATGTATCGAACTAGAGGATCCAGGAAGAAGTGTGATTTTTCTTTGTCTGTTGTCTATGAGTTGATCATCATTACTGTGCAAATTGTCGCAAGAAATGCGCTACAATGTATCACTAATGACATTTCAAATTTGCATAGGAAAATGGTTAACTCTTGTCTGTTTATGCAAAAAGTACTCAGGTCATATCGGTTTAATTATACTTAGATGCTTGTGTTAACTTGCACTATCAAACATCATGGAAGTATTACTCGAGTCGTCATGGTCTAAATATACCATTGATGCTTGTGCTCACTTTCAACATTTTAAAGGCCTAGTGATGATAAAAAGCATGAAAAATCAGCTGTTATGATTGACAACTTTTGCATACGAGATTTGCATGGTTAGAATAGATTGCATCCATGTTAGTTTGCATCTGTATAATCTATGGAATTTCCAAAACTGCAACAATGATGTTATCTCTTGGTTTAAGGGATTGAGTACACTTGACATTACCAAAAACACATCATTTTCATATAGTTACACATCACTTGTATCATCATCAATTAGAAAATTTTCTCATTTAGTTGCATATCACTTGCATACACTAGGGAACATTACAACATAATTCATCCATTCATGCATCACATCATAATATTTGCATTGGAAAACACAAAATGACATCCATAATACCTCATTTAAAAATAAAGATCATTTCATATAGTAGCATTAGGGAAGTGGTTCATTAAGCTTAAATGAGTGAGTCTCTTTAGATTTCCAAAAGAATTGGGAAATATGTCAGGTTTTGAGAAGCTTAATTTAACCAAGAATCAACTGATGAAAACCTTCCCACAACTCTTGGAAGTTGGATACATTCACTCATTTAAGCTTAAGACCCTAGAACACAATCATCTGCATAATCATTTGCATCACACAATCATCATTAATCCTTACAAAACATCACACACCATTTGCATCACATCCATACATATTCAACAAAATCATCACATGAAACATCTTACATCATTTGCATAATCAAATCCATCATCCATAAATCATATCAAATCATCGTTGCATACATCACATATAAACATCAACAAAAATATGCATCATCATATACACATTCATTCATTACATCATTTATTTGCATTAGAAAAGAACAAAAACATAAAATGTATCACATTTTATTAGCATAATAAAATCCATCACATGCATCATATACACATCATTCATAAATCATCATAGACTCATCATACATCATTTACATCATCATTTGCATCCATAGCATATCATAACATCAGAATCATCATCATAACATGGAAATTAAATGAATCATAGAAATCTATCATCATATCGACACCATCACTGCATATCATATAACCTCAAAAAGCATAATGTCAAAGTGTACAAGGATATCCAAAAGTATGCTGAGATACATCAATATAAAAAATGGCACTGAATCGTAAAGTCTAAACACAAGAAGTACATCATAAAATATGCTATGTCGAACTCCCCCCAGATGGTGCTGGCATCATAGAACCAGTACCTCCTCCACCTGCTATACCTACTTCCTATGTACATCTCTCTCAGCTGTCAGCATCTGAATCTGTGCCTGAGCCTGCACTAACTAACCTTGAAGAGTTTGAACCTGTGTCTGTATCTGCTCCCTATTTGCATCTCTCTCAGCCATCAGTATCTCAAACCGTGCCTGAGCCTACACTAACTCACCGTAAAAGGTCTAAACCTATGCCTATAATGCCTTTATCTATGCCTGCTACTAATGAGAAGGGACTCCAATCCAAATCCTAGGAATCACCAACTGAGGTATGATAATACTCCTCTTGCATCTAGGAACTACAAAATATAGAAAGGGATGCCAACTGCACTCAATGGACCTACACCTGATCCACCACCACCACCACCACCACCATCGTCACCTCCCCCACCACCACCATCACCACCATTGTCATCCCCTCCATCCCCAATATCACTCTCCTCCTCTCCACCCCCCTTTGTCTCAGTGCCCTGTCATCATCATCAACTAGTGGAATTGGATCATTAGGAATAGATAACCTCAAAAAAGGATGTGTATGGAAATAATTAGAATAATCCTCTGTCGTCCCTGAATCTGCCATCTACGGAACATAATCCCATACACATGGCGTCAATGTATAATACTTGGTACAAGCAACATCATAAGATACACAAGGGCCCCACTCTATCACATCCTATCATCACCGTGCATAATGGGAAAATCCTTGGGGTATCACCTGAACTTGTCCAAACTGATGAAAAACACACATATACAAATATCTCTCAAGTACAGAACATGTCCGTCCAATCAAATATCATGATAGAAACATGTATGGCATCTCCACCTGATCCTCTAGCCACATCTCACAATCCAAGTAAGGGCACCATGTCATGGTCTCTAGATCATCTAGGGAACATCTCCAATAAGCTAATTTTCCCAGCTTATGCTGGACATTAGACCACTGTAACTGAACACATAGGATCTACTTGTTGGTTGCTGTCTATCTCCCAATGGTCGAGTGATTGCTATATGCTCCCATGCCCATGTATGCAATAGTGTAATTCTGTAAGAGAGACTCGTTGCCCCACAATACACCACTTGGTGCAAATCATGATACAAATGGTCTAACATACACAAACCCCATGCATATCTGGTCCCCTCAAGTGTCATACGCTCCAATAATCGACCCCAACCCACCAAAAATCTCTTTGACCTACGGTTAGGACAAAGGAATCTACCAACAAACCCAGAAAGAACACATGGTAGAGGAACATATCTCCTGACCATCTCTTGCCAGGGGACCCAATGGCCTGAAACATGATCATGTCAGTAAATCCTAAGCAAGGCATCAGTCCTGCCCTGCTCTACTTTGTCATATACAACTATCTTGCCCATCACTAGAATCTGCAGGATATGGTAAACATCCTCTAGAGTAACTGTCATCTCCCTAGTGGCTAGATGAAAGGTGTAATGGTCACTATGCCACATCTCCACTAGAGCAGTAAACAAACCCCTATTAATCCTATATTAGGGAATATCTATCAAGGACGTCAACCCACAACAAGCAATAATATCCAAATCCGCTTGAGTCAACTGACGAACCATCTCCCATGTCTTTAGGAAACGGTCCCGAGAATGGAGCACATCAAAGTCCTATAATCATATTATGGAAAAAAATCAGCATTACATCAATTAATCTATCAAATTTAGCCCTAACACAATGTTCAATCAAGATCATCAGTCAATCAAATCATGGTCAATCAAGATCATAAGCCAATAAAATCATGTTCAATCAAGATCACCAGTCAAACAAATCATGTTCAATCAAGATCATCATTCAAACAAATCATGTTCAATCAAGATCATCAGTTAATCAAATCAGGATCAATCGAGACCATCAAATCAATCAGTCAAGACAATTATCAGTGCATACTATCATCGATCCTCACCTATCATGAGGTCGATCAAGGATCAGTCCTACCATCGATCCTCACCTATCATGAGGTCAATACATCATCAATCTTATCATCGATCCTCACCTATCATGAGGTCGATGCATCATCAATCCTACCTTCGATCCTCACCTATCATGAGGTCAATACATAGGTGAATCCTATCATCATTCCTCACCTATCATGAGGTTGATACATCATCAATCCTATCATCGTTCCTCACCTATCATGAGGTCGATTAAGCATCAGTCCTATCATCAATCCTCACCTATCATGAGGTCGATACATCATCAATCTTACCATCTATCCTCACCTATCATGAGGTCGATACATCATCAATCCTATAATTGATGCTCCTATCAATCAAGCATCAGTCCTATCATCGATCCTCACCTATCATGAGGTTGATACATCATCAATCTTACCATCGATCCTAACCTATCATGAGGTCAATACATTAGTGAATACTATCATCAATCCTCACCTATCATGAGGTTGATGCATCATCAATCCTATCATAGATCCTCACCTATGATGAGGTCAAAACATCATCAAGTTATCCTATCATTTGACTCTCACCTATCATGAGATCAAATCATCAACTATCTTACATCAATCAAGCAGTGAACATCACACAATCAGACTGAGATCAATCAAAAGCATCACTGAACAAAAAAATGCTATGACTAACATGATTCATGAACATCATACAAGCCTCAACAAACATCAACAAGGCAACGTTTGACATAACCAAGAGAAATTTCATCAATAAAACATCATCGGACAAGTAAAACAACAGGGCAAATCATCAAGAATCATTCAGGCGAAAAACCCCCAAGCTTACAAAAGGAGTCATTTGGGACCCCAAAGGTAGCATAGAATGAGCAGAAGGTGCCATTTGGGACCCCAAAGGTGCCATTACAGGGGAACAAGGGTCAAAAAATGAAGTTGAGCCTGCAAAAGGAACCATTTGGGACCCCAAAGGAGCCAAAACAGAAGCAAGAGGTGCTAAAACTCCTAGAAACTCCCAAAAATGACTTGAAATCAACAAAAATACCCCCAAAAGTGCAAAAATGACTTTAAATGGCCTACAACACCTATCTACCACATTCAAAACATTGATGAAAAGGTGGTAAAATGACTAAAGGAGGTTTCTCATAATGCGTATCGTAGGTGTAGCGACAACAGGGTGACCATGGTGGCGAAGGTGCTCAAAACGATGCTTGTGAGAAGGGATCTCCATCTTCCTCTAGCTCTCCACTCTCCAAATTCTCCAAACTCACAATGTGCAAATGAATTCACTTTTCCCACTTTTTACCTTTTTAAAAGGAAAATGGAGGGAATTATGGTGGGATTTATTATAAAAAATGGGATTTAATTAATCAAAATTGTTTAAGGAGAGAGTGTAGAATCAAATTTCAAGATAAATCATATCTGACATCAAAGTATCATTGGTTTAATGTTGGATAATCATCAAATCACTACAACATCATCACATAATTGTCGAATCCTCAACAAAACATCAAAAATTCCACATTTTACTAATTTATCTCTCGAGGGTGCATATATCAGTTAGTACCTGAAAAGCAACATCTGGGGCATCAAAATTTTTTATGAGCATTGCTATCAAATTTTTATTTGAAGCAACATGTAAACACATCACTTCAAAGAGGGGAAAAATGTATACACCCAAAAACAGTCATCACCTTTAATTAATTAAACACTAGCTATTTGATTAATATTCCAACTACGTATAAATAAGTTCTCAATTTATTTATATTGTTCACCATTCTCTAATTCTCCAAATCTAAAACATATTCTTCTAAATTAATTAAATAAACAAGGTTCCCTAAACTAGTTTTATTTAATTAATCTTCACTAAATCCAATTAGGAATTAGAGCACATTTCTACAACTTTTTTTGCCACCTCACCAAGGTCACATGAAAATAAATAACTCTAATTTTTAATTAGAATTATCTTCAACTCATTTCAAAAAGAACATGGCTCATTTCCTCCCACACTTCCAATAATTTTGGAGAACATGACTTATTCTTCCCACACTTCCACTAATTTTGGAGCACATGACTTATTCTTCCCACACTTCCACCAAATTTGGAAGCACATGGTCTTCTCTTCTCACACTTGAATCTTCCATCCAAATTGCATGTTGCCCATTGGTCAAGAGATTCTCCCATCCAAATGGCATGTTGTCTTTGGTCAAGGGGACAACATTTTGATTCTCTTCATCTTTACCATCCATTTTTCTTATTCGAATATGGACCGTTGATTATTGCCACCTCACTATATGCTTGGAAAAGGCTATAAATACAACCCTTGGGCCTTGTATTTTGCATCCAAATTTGAAGTAAAGTTATCATGCAGGTTTATCATTGGAGCTTGGAGCATTCTTGGAGTCTTATAGCTAATTTTTACATCATGTTTTGCTTTGCATTTACATTTTAACTTTAAATCTTGCATCATAGTTCCATTTTATTTCCCATCTTGCGTCATAGTTGTATTTTAGATTAATTCATTTTAAGTTTGTATTTGAGCATATGTAGTATCATGCATAGAATCATATAGATCACTACCATAGTATCCACCTCCACTTGTTCATTTATCATCAACATCATCCTTCACTCATCATAGCCTTCATCATCATTGTTTGCATATAGTTTCATGTAGGCATTTAGTTGTCTTGCATGGTGAATACTAATCTCGTTTCTTAAGTGTCATTCTAATAGATTTTGTGCACATATAAATTTGAGGGCCAAAAGGTTAAAAGAATCATTAAGAATAGAGGACAATCAGACGTTCTTGAAAGATTTAGTTTGTTGCAAATTAGAATAGTTTCTTTGCTTCAAATCTTTGAATATAAATAATTTCATTAAGGTTTGTGTTGATAATAACTTTGCACATTTCACACACACACAATATGTATGTATATATATATACACACATATTGTGTCATTTATGGTTTTTGTCTAGTCGTGATGGGTGGAAGGCAATATTGTTTGTTTTTGTGTTGGTTTGTTACTGTGCATTCATGTGTTTTTGGTGGGTTTTTCCATCTGGGTCATTGTTGTAACCAATATTGTTTGTTTCTGCGTTGCATTGTTGTTGTGTGTTTATGTGGAATATTTTATTGCTTTGAAACTATCGCCACTACATGGAAATCATAAATGAAATAATATGTTCAAAGCTATTCAACAACAATCAACAATGCGTGTATATGTGTATCCAACATCAGATATATATATATATATGTATATGTATATATATGTATGTATATGTGCATGTATATATGTATATATATATGTATATGTGTATGTATATATATGTATGCATATATATATATGTATATATATGTATGTGTATATATGTATATATATGTATGTATATATGTAGATATATGTATGTATATATGTATGTGTATATATGTATATATATACTATTTTCTCAATAGAACCTTATCAAAAATTGAAATGATATAGGCTTCTGAACAACACTTTATTGAAAATTGAAACAATATATCGGAAGCTAGAGAACAATAATGAACAATGCCTGATGGAATCAAGAATATGTTGTATAATATTAATTATTTTGTTGTGTTGCAACCCATGGCCACAAAACTAAGGCCATAAATAAATCAACATTGGTTACAACAGTGGCCCAGGTGGAAAAATCCACAAAAACACCAAAAAAATCACAGTTATATATAACAATAGAATGAGACCCAACAATGCCTTATTGAAAATTTCCCAGGCATTTTCTATGTTTCCCGAGGTTTTAAAAGACAGGTGTTGTTAGAAAAATCGCCAGTACATGGAAAACATTGCAACAATTAATGTTGATGCAAGCCAATGTTTAATTATGGCAACATTCTCTATCCACATGGTGGGAAATCCACCACCCTATTCCTAAGGCACGCCAATAACTACGTCCATTGCTTTTCAATGTTTGCATGTGTGGGCTTTTTCTATGTTTCCTAGGGTGTAGAATAGAAGGTGTAATTACAACCATCACCACAATATGGATACCATACAACAATTAATGTTGATGCCACAATGGCTTGCTCCTGTACAGTCATTGCCACTACATCGAGGCCATGAAACAATCAATGTTGATGGGACAGTGGCAAGCTCCTTTGTTGTTCTTATTAACAAACAATACGACCTTTCCCGAACAACACCTTATTTTAAATTGAAACAATATAGCCTTCTCAATAGCACCTTGTTGAAAATGATACGATGTAGCCTAGGCTAGAGTATAACAATCAAGAATGCCTTATGGAAATCAACATAAACTATATAACGTTCACTATTTTTTAGCATTGTAACCATAGTGACAAAACGAAGGAAATGAATCATAAATTGTTTGCCTTGTAAAACACCTTGTCGATAATGAAACAATATAGCCAAGGCTAGAGGTCAATAAACACCAATGACTTGTTGAAAAGAAGAAAAATTGTTTAAGATTAACTATTTTATTGTGTTGCAACCATCAACACAAAACAATGGTACATACATTTCTGCACGTAGGGAATAATAGGTTGTATTTTAAATGTTAAGGGAAGAGTAATGTCACAATTGATCGGAGTGATGGACAATGCCTTGTTTTGTTGTGTTTCACTTTATTTCTCCTATGTGCAGATATGTCTCTGTACCATACTAGATGCAAACAATATTGATACATACTTAGACGCCCTTTGAATGATAATATGTATTTTAAGTGTTGTATGGAACATTGATGGCTGCATTGATCACAATGAGGGACAATGTTTCTCCCCTATGTGTAGATATGTATGTATGTCATAGTGGATGCAAACAACATTGATGCATAGTGATTGCTATGCTAATTTTTGTTGGGACATTCTTGGAATGATAAGTTGTATTTTTGCTTTTATATGGAACATTGATGCCACCATTGATCGCACTAATGGACAATGTATGTTATAGGTGGGTATGTGTAGGATCATCATGGAAAAAACAGGCTCTTAAGTGGCAAAAAAATTAGAAAAATCAGAGTTAGGAAACTTGACGTAAAGATTTGAATAAGTTATCTATATTATTTCAAAAATATGTAAGAATAGAATCTGTAGTAACTTGAATGTAGTTTCTAAACTATTAGATTTGTTTATAAAAAACAAATATCTATTTGGTAAAAATTTGAAATTTCAATGCAATAGTACTTAAATTTCAGGGAAAAATAATAAGTAGGTTTCTGTGACCACCCTAACCACAATTAAATGATAATATTTTTTTTATAAGATGTTAGATATAAGTAGAGGACTCATGTCCTGATGTGATGCATATTTTTATGTAATTTTTTTCCAAGTAAATAATTAATTATTAATCTTTTATTACAACTTTTAAAAAATATAAAAAAGTTGTATGTCTAACCACCTTAACTTGGTCAAAACTTCATGAAATTCAATTTTTCTTTTTTTAATCCTATATTATGCGAAGGATAGAATGTGATGCATTTTTTGGATTCAAAAAAAGTGATACCATTTGAAAGTTATAGTTGGTTTTCAATCAGCCTATCAATCAGGAGTTTAGTTGTAATTTGAATAGAAAATGAATAATAATTACTTATTAAATTTGAAGTAAAGCATAATTTATATTGGTGGAAATTTGAGAATCTCCTTTAAAAACCCTTTTTGTTTCATCAATTTTGGGTTAAAAAAAGTCACTAGCCACATACCCATCATATTGCCACTTTTTGGCCCATCATGATCCTACACATACCCAGGTTGGTTGTTTTAGAAGAACATAGATTGTTTTTGAAACCATTTATGAAGAGTTCTCTAAATGTGCCTTTTTTATATTATTTTTTTTTGGTCATATTCTAAATGTCCCAACAAAAAAATTGAAATATAAAAAGTTTGAATTTAAAAAATTGGGAATGGAGCTCGTTAGCCTTTGTTGGTTTAATTGAATCTTTGGTTGTTGTGTTGTTGTTGTAATAGAGCTTGTAGCCAGCCATCGGCGTTGTAGCTCTGTCATTTTTCAAAGAGTAGCCCCAACAATGTCGGTGGACTCTAGCTCTCCCCAAGCTGCTGGACAACCTTCAGGCGTCGATCCCGTAAGTCTGTTCCTTGTTTACTTTTTGTTGTTGATACTTGTATTGGTTGTTTTCCATGTGCATCCAATGAAATGCAAACATGCTTTGCTTGTATTTTCAGCCCTTCTAGTGTATAGTCTAACTTATTTATATTTGAGGTATTTAAGCGGCCTTCACGTTTTTGTTTGCTAGCTATTTCAGAGTAGTCTATGTGTAGCTATTTATGTGTCTTCCATTTTATTGGAGTTGCATATAACTTTATTTTTGTTGTAATATTTCCTATGTGATGCCTAGTGATAATTGTCGCTTGTATTCTATGCAATACTTTTGTGATTTAGCCTGAGCCTTGTTGCACACATATATACCTAGATTTAGACTTGTCGATAGACGTAATTTCATTTAAAGCTATACATACATACATATATATATATATATATATATATTTGTACATGCATTGTGAAGTATGGATGTGGGTAACTATGTATGTTGTGTGGCTGAAAGTACAACTCTACACTAAACAATGCCTAATTGAAAATAATCTAAAGTACTATGTTACTGTGCTAAGTTTTCAATGCAACCTATTATTCCACCCCCCGACAAAATATGCAGCCTATAGATGAAGCAATGTTTCCATCACAAGCTGTGCCAAGTGATGTTTATTTCATTTTCCTAGGCAACAACCATATGTTTCTAGATTTAAACTTATCTATATTTTTTCTTGCACCTATTGATAGGTCACAGTTGGAAAAATTATTTTCTAGGTCTTTGTTGAAATCATCATTGTTTCATTCAAGGCTTTTGTTTTGTGTTGATGGTTGCAACACTATACAGTTTATGTTTTTTTCTACAAGGCATTGTTGACTGCTATTCTATAGCTTCCCAATGTGCGCCAGCCACCTTCACCACCTTTTCCACAACTGCTAGAAGTCTTGCAATATGGGAGGGCTTCTGGCTAGTCGGGAGGATGCCAGTTTATATTGTTTTCTACAAGGTGTTGTTGACTGTTGTTCTCTATCTTTGGCTATAACTTGAAGCTACAAAATAGTAGTCAACAATGAATTTTTATAAATGGCATAAACTGTTCAGTTGCTTTGGTAACTTTAGAATGCTAAATATTCTTGTGGCCATATACGTTGACTATTATATTGCTTATTGTGTGTGTTTATGTGGACTGCTTGATTGCTTTGCAACTATCACCACTACATGGAAACCATACATTAAATAACATGTTCAAAGCTATTCAACAACAATCAAGAATGCATATATATCTGCATCTAACATCAAATATATATATATATATATATCGGTGTGGCTTTTGTTTTTGAGCTGCATATATATGCATAGCATGTGTTGGATCCATGTGTAGGATTCTGTTGCTTGCAAATATATAAACACAAAAAAGTGTGTTTTTTGTTGTTGTGTTTCATTTCTTTTTTGCTTTGTCTAGATATGTATGTATGTGAAATTAGATGTTGGCAGTGTTGATATATACTCATCGCCATGTTTATTGTTTTGGGAATTGTCATGGCAACATTGTTTCATGTATGGGCTCCATATATTGGTGATGGTTGCAATAATACCTTGCATTTAAAACTTACCAAAGTAATTGAGCACTTTATGTTATTTGGAATAAGGCATTGTTCAGTGCTGGGTTGTAGATTGGGCTGCACAACATACACAACAAACATTGTAGCCATAGGCTGTATAGTAAGTCTAATAAGGCACATTAATTTCACCATTGATTAGATTGGTGGATGATGTATGTTCTTGATCGGGGGTTTGGTGAGAGTCGATGGGGTTCCATGACCCAATATGGTAGGGTGGACAACAAGCCTCATTTTGTTGTGTTTCATTTCATATTTCGTATGTGCAGATCTGTGTATTTTTTACATTTGATGCAAACAATATTCATATGTTTGAGGTCCACCTATGGATATATATGTGTGTTTCCTAGATATAGCTTTGGATACATATATATCTATATATATTTTCCTTTCTAAGTGTATATGTAGACTGTTTTATTGCTTTCCACCCATTCCCACTACATGCAAATCATAGATGAAATATTTTTGTAGCTATTCAACAACAATCAATAATGTGTATATATGTGCAGTTAACTTTGGAGACATATATATTGATGTAGATTTTTTTTTGCAACTCCAAATATATGTAAATTTCATGTGTTGGATGTATATGTACAAATTAGTTGCTTGGAAATATATACACATAAAAAAGTACGTATCTATTTTGTAGTGTTTTATTCTTCTTTTCTCCACTGTAGATATGTGTGTATGTGAAATTAGATGTAGAAAAAATTTGTATATACTCGTTTCTATGCTTATTATTTTCATAAGGCAGGGTGGATGACAAGCCTTCTTTTGTTCTTGCTCATTTTACTTAGCCTATGTACAGATATGTATGCTTGTGAAATTAGAGACAAACAACATTCATCCCGATGTGCAAACATGTATCTATGTGAAATCAGATGTAGACAACATTCATATATACTCCTTGCTATGCTTATTATTTTCATAGGATAATTATGATTTCTATTTGATCTATGGTTTCTGTCCACTGGGAATGGTTGCAAAGTGATAAAATAGTCCATGTTCTTCACGATGAGCTGTTGTTGGTTGTTTTTTGATCACTTCAAGGATAGTTGTTATTTGTTTAGGCCTCAATAGCGGTTTGATCAATGTTTCATCTCACACTTAATATACAACCTTCCATTGTAACAAACCCTTATTGAGGTCTAGACAGGTAACAACTATGCTTCAACAAGAAAATTGAGTATTTTATTACTTTACAAACATTGCCACCACATAGGAAACATACACCAATTAATGATGATGTGAACTAGTGTTTAATTTTGCTGGCCTTCTCTATCGACGCACCAAATGATTTTAATTTAAAAATCAATAAACATCCACCAACTTTATCTTGACTAGACCCCCCGACGCCAGAAGACTCAAAAGATGGGAAGGATGACGAAAATTCCAACCAAAGTTCAGACAAATAGGGGGAAACCACACATCGTACATGTGAGTTGCTACAATTACATGAATGGTGGCATCAATCTTGCATCTAGCACTTAAAATACAACTTGTCATTCAAAAAATGTAGCAATAGAATAAATATAGGGATCAGCGTGTATGAATATTGTTTGCATCCACTATGACATATATATGTATCTACATGTAGGGAAAATATATTGTCCACCCTTGTAATTAATGGTGGCATCCAACAAAGAATCACAGTAAGAAACCTTTGTCCAATTCCCAATCGAATCAAACATAAACTGTATAACATTAACTATTTTATTCTGTTGCAACCATAACCGCATAACATAAGCCATAAATCATGCAATCTTGGTTTGAACACTGAACCAAAAGGGGAGACCCACAAAACACAAACATTCACAGTTACAAACTGATGCAAAACCATAGCCACAAAATGCGAACCTTACACCAAACAATATTCGATTTCACAAACAATATAGTCTTCCCTCAACAACACCTTATCAAATTTTCAAACACCCAACAGTTCCTTATCACAAATCAAACAAAATAGCCTACCAAAGACTGCAGACTACAAATAAAACAATATTATAGAGGGTTTTTCCAATATGCACCTCTTCCTGCTTGCTTCAAGCAAATGTCTTCCCACTGGCTTCCTCTATGCTGCCTTGTTTCTCAAAGTTTGCAAGAAGCTGCATAGCCTAATCAGTTTTATTCCATTGCAAACATGGCTAGGAAATGGAAGCCATAAAGAGAAACCCACAAAAATTCACAGTAACAAACCCATGCAAAACCATAGGCACATAATGTGAACCTTGAATGAAACAATATTTGTTTCCACAAACAATATACTTTTTTTTCAACAACACCTTATCAAAATTTGAAACAATCAACAATAGCTTACCACAAATCGAACAATTTAGCCTCCCACAAACTGTGAACCACAAATGAAACAATATTGCAGAGTTTTTTTCAATATGCACTTCTTCTCGCTTGCTTCAAACACACCTCTTCCTGCTAGCTTTCTTGCACAAAATGGACAAAAAATTATCATAGGTGACACTTTTCTTTTGCTTTTGCAACCATTCCCCCTTGAAAAAAACACAAAATAGCCTGCTATCACCTTTACAAAAGCTCCATAAGGCTTGATCAAACTTGTACCCTCACAGAAGCTTGCTCTCCTCACTCACCGTTACGATAGAAGGTATAGCAACATAATGACACCCAACAATACCTTATTCAAATATAGCCTTTTCAACAGCCCTTTTGTGAAAATGAAACAATGTAGCCTAAGCCAGAGAACAATAATTAACAATGCTTAATGGAGTCAAACATAAAAAATCATGTTGAACAATAGCCACAAAACGCCAACCATAAATGAAACAATATTTCTTTTAACAAACAATATAGGCTTTTCTCAACAATTCCTTGTCAAAAATTCAAACAAAACAACCTTTTCAACAACACTTTATTGAAAATGAGATAATATACCCCAACCTAGACAACAACAATCAATAAAGCCTGAATAGTGTTAACAATCTAATTCCTTTGAAAACATAGCCACAAAGTGGAAGTGATAAACATAAACCCACCAAAAAAATTATAGTGGTAAAGCCATGCAAAAATATACTACTTTTCTCAATGAAACCTTATCGAAAATTCAAATAATATGGCCTTCTCAATAACATCTTTTTGAAAATGAAACAACATAGCCTAAGGTAGAGAACAATAATCAACAATACCTAATCCAATCAAACACAAATTGTATAACATTAACTATTTTACTCCATTGCAACCATAGCCACAAAACAGAAGCCATAAATCAAACAATATTCCTTTCAACAATGAGCCAGATGGACAAAGCCACGAAACACAAAGATTCAAAGTAACATACCCTTGCAAAACCATAGCCAGAAAACATGAACCGTAAATGAAACAATATTTGTTTTTACAAACAATATAGTCTTTTCTCAACAACACTTTATCAAAATTTGAAACAATCAACAGTGTGCTATCAAAGATCAAACAATATAGCCTACAACAACACTTGAACCACAAATGAAACAATATCACAAAGGGTTCTCCCAATATGCATGTCTTTGTGGTTCCTTCACATACATCAATGTTTGTACATATGGCACATACATTGTGCATCACTCTGATTAATAGTGCCATTTCCAATACTTTTGTATTGCTTTTGGAGTCATCGACCCATGCAAAAAACAAAAAATATCCTGTAGCCACCTTCATAGAAACTTCACAACGGACGGTTGGACTTGTAGCTTCACAGAAGATCTCCCTCTCGGCATCAACATTTAATCTTGTATGTTATCTATATAGTGGCAATGGTTGTGGCAACACCTGCTATTCAAAACATGATCAGAGGTGGCAAAAGTCTTTTCAAATTTCAATAAGGCATTGTTGGGTGTTATTCTATGGGTTTACATCCTTTCATAGCTGTGAGCCAGGATTGCAAGCTTCTTTGAAGGTTGAAGTTCGAACAACCTTTCCAACAAATGTATCAATATGTATCTATATCTATAAGTTTTCATTCATTTAGATATGTATATTGTCTACATCTAATGCCATGCACATACATTTTTACATGTACTTTTTTAGTTTGGATACTTCCTGTGCGAACCCTTTTCCTAGTACCTGCAAAACAACATGAATACACAAGTTAGACAAGGAATTACAAGCTAAAAGAAGGGTTCCCCATGAAATCCATTTACAAATCAAACTAGGAATGAAAATAATGAAGAACACAAAGAAAATGATAAAAACTAGATTTAATCCTAATTTAAATAGCAAACACTTGATCCCATGGGGGAATTGGTGCCAATTTGACGTGAAAATTGGCCCTTTCCCAATCCTTATGATGAAATCTTGATGTGTTGAAGATGATGTTGATCCACTTTGACAAAAGATGAGAACTCCAAGCCAAATTTGTAAAAATCCTAACTAGGAATTCGAATGATGTATGGAAATGGCTAAGTATTTTAGCACGGTAACATTGCTTGGATTGTGGATGATGAAATGAGGAGAGGAGCTCTTCATTTATAAGATTTCAAGATGGATGAATGCCCAAATTTGAGCAATGTGGGACTAACATTCATCCAATGATATGGTGCCACTTGTCAAGTTATGAATGGATGATGGTTATGCAAGATTTGGGGTTTGTGCCAATAAATGCCAATATTTGAAATTCAAATTTGTTGAAATGACATGTAAGAGGGAAGGGAAAATGCAATAAATGCCACTTGGCTCAAGGCAAAGGACATGTAAAAGGTTTTAAACGCCTTGTTGGATGTACATGCTGACTTAGAATTTTTGAATTCAAATTGAGGGAATATTCCAAAAGATCCTTGTGAGGAACATAGAGATTTAATAAATGAATTAAATCTATTTTCATGTGCAACTTGCATTATCTAGAGGATGTTACATGAGATGACGTTAAATTAATCAAGGGTTTAATTAATTTAACAGGAGATTAGATGATGTGACTTATTTTGACTTAGATTTATGGATTTATTTAAATCAAATAAGAGAGGAATATGATAAGAGGCTAATTAAATAAAGATTTTGACTTTTTTTTTTTTTGGGTCTCGAAGGGTAGCCCCGCGGCCCCCGCCCAGCGGCCCCCCCTTAAACTGGTTTAGGGGGTGCGAGCGGGAGGCGAGACTAATCCCTACGGTCACGGGATAACCAGCACCGCCCCCCAGTTTCCGTGACGGGGTAAACCCGGGCTAGAGAGTCGACCCCAAGACCTCGGGGAGCAAACCCGAGACTTAAGACCAACTACTCTAACCCGTGGGGGCAGATTTTGACTTATTTAGTTAAAAGGGATGGTGTTAGATTAAATCACATAAGGTTTTAATTTATTTAATTTAATGGATAGACTTTAGAGATTTAATCAAATAAATTGATTATTTAATTAAATATGGATAATTAGATTAGATGGATTGATTTAATTAACAAGAGAAATGACTTGATTTAGATAAAGTGATTTATTCAACCAAGAGAGGATATTGATGAATTTAATCAGATAGGGGAATTTGATTAAACAATTAGACCGAGGGATGATTTAGGAAGAAACGATGTTAGTAAGTCAGGATCGGATGCACGATGTCAATCAGTATATTTTTGATGTCTACACTTCCAAAAAGAAAATTCTTACATATGCATCCAATGCATGATGCTGGATTGTATTTTTTGGCATGTTTGTTAAGTGTACCTTTTTAGTTATTATTTATACTAGGCTCAAGAAGGACTTGTTGGAATGATAGGTTGTATCTTAAGTGTGATAAGAAAGATTGGTTTCACCATTGATCAAACTGGTGGACAATGTATGTTCTTGCTCAGGGGTTCGGTGAGAGCGCGTGGGGCTCCATGACCCAATATGGTAGGGTGGAGAGTAGGCCTTGTTTTGTTGTATTTCTTTTCATATTTGTTATTTGTTGTTTACTTGCATTGTAGGTCTTTATGTTGGTGTTAGATAGGAAAGATCTTTTCATGTGACAAGCACTCTAAAGAAAGAAAAGGAAACAAATGTCCATTCAACAAAATTATAAGAAAAATCCAAAGTCACAATTAGCCATGGGTGTTTGGCATTCAATCCAACATGACAATTATGTCTGGAGAGTCTTGCATGGTAGGGGAAATTGCATACAGATATGACAGTAACAACTTGCACTTACCTTCAAAGTTAATTATTGCAACTTTGACTATTGTTGTTTTAACCCTTGTTTCTAAATTATAGGTCTGAGTTTTAATAAGAATAGTGAAATAAAATATATGAATATTGTCTATATCTAATGCCATGTACATATATTTCTACATGTACTTCTTTAGTATGTATATTTCCAAAAATCAAATTCCTACATATGCATCCAATGCATGATGTTGGATTGTATTTGTTGGCATATTTGTTAAGTGTACCTTTTAGGTTATTATTTCTTTCAGCCTCACAAAATGAGTTGTTGGAATGATAGGATGTATGTTATGTGTGATAGGAAAGATTTCTTCCACCATTGATCAAAGTGGTGGACAATCTATGTTCTTGCTTGGGGGTTTGGTGAGAGCCCATGGGGCTCCATGACCTAATATGGTAGGGTGGAGAGCAAGCCTTGTTTTGTTGTTTTTCATTTCATATTTGCTATTCACTGTTTAGTTGTACTATGAGTCTTTACATTGGTGTTTGCAAGCACTTTATTGGCTCCATCATAATGTATACATATGTATATGTATATGTATATATGCATGTGCAATAAAAAAACTGTAGTCCCAATATGGTAGGGTGGAGAGTACATCTTGTTTTGTTCTGTTTGGGTGTTTTCAAGCACTTTTTCATCTTCATTGTAATATATGTATAAATACATGTGTAACGAAAAACGTGATTTTTTTATAGATGGAGATTGGAATGAAGGAAGCACGATGCACAACCATAGGAGCAACAACATTACAATCTTCTTTAAAGTGTACATTGTACCTTCCATTCATTACAGTCTCCATTGAAAATAAATTTCATATGTATAGATACATTTGCAAATAAATTTACATATATGTATGCTTCGGTTTTTGTCAATAAATCACTATTGGGAAAACTATTTGTGTATGTGCATATTTTTAATTTTTTAATTTTTAACTTTTGCACCATGTCTTATATTTACAACCAACAAATCCCTACATATGCATCCAATGCATGATGCTAATTGTGATGTCTTAGCAATAACTCTTAGTATGAAAGGTTCTATATTGGGCATAATAAGTAGCATTGGTTTCACCATTGATCATACCGGTGGAAAATGTATGTTCTTACATAGGCATTTGGTGAGAGCCCATGGGGCTCCATGACCCAATATGGTAGGGTGGAGAGCAAGTGTTTTTTTGGGTCTATTTCATTTTGTATTACCTATCTGTTGATTGGTTGCATTGTTGATTTTTTAGTTGGCATACACATGCTTTTCTATTTCAAAGTATCAAAACCTTGCATATACATCCAATGTATGATGCTGGTTGTGACAACTTAGCTATTATTCCTTTCAACCTCAAAAAAGGATTTGTTAGAGTGATAGGTTCTATATTGACTGTGATAAGCAACATTGATTTCACCATTGATCATAGTGGTGGACAATGTGTGTTCTTGCTCAAGGGTTTGGTGAGAGCCCATGGGACTCAATGACCCAATATGGTAGGGTGGTGAGAAAACCTTGTTTTGTTGTGTTTCATTTTATATTTTATATTTGTTGTTTAGCTACACTGTGACTTGTTAAGCTGGTGTTTGCAAGCACATTCTTGTCTTCATTGTACTATATGTATATGTATATATGCATGTGCAATAAAAAACATGAAATTATTTTAGATAGAGGATGTAATGAAGGAAGGCATGATGCACAACCATAGGCAACAACAACAATGAACTCTTCTTTAAAGAGTGCATTGTACCTTCCATTCATGACACTCTCCATCGAAAACATATTGCATATGCATACATACATTTGCAAATACATTTCCATATATGTTTTCTTTGGTTATTGTCAATAAGTCACTATAGGAAAAAGTATTTGTCTAAGTGCAGGTTTTTCATTTTCTAAATTTTTCCTCCCCCAAGCCATGGCTTTGTATTTCCAAGTAGAAAATCCATATATATGCATGCAATGCATGATGCCAATTGTGATGCCTTGGCTATTATTCCTTCTAGGCTCAAAAAATAATTGTTAGAATGAAAGGTTCTATATTGCGAGTAATAAGCAACATTTGTTTCACCATTGATCACAGGGCAGAAATTTGTGGACACACTGGAGCTCATAGCATTGAAGAGACTTCTTTTTCAAAAGTGAATTTAAGTATTAAACTATGTATCATTAAAATTGACAAATTACTAGTATATGCGACATGGTTTAACACAAAATGCTTCGCTGAAAAGAAGTCTCGTCAATGCATAGTGTTACCATAAATTTTTGTTCATAGGCAAGTTTAGTATTGCAATCAAGGAATTTGCTTTTGAATTTTCTACTTCTCCAATGAGATTGTTTTTATAGGGCTTTGTGACCAAATATGGTGGGGTGGAGACCAAGCGTTCCTTTCGCTTGTTTCATTTTGCATTACCTATTTGTTCATTAGTTGCATTCTTTCTTTTTTAGTTAGAGTTTGGAATCACTTTTAAATACATTGCATATGGATAGATACATATACATATACATATATGTATGCTTTGGTTGTTTCCCATAAGGCATTCTTGAAAAAAATAATTGTTGCATGTGTGGGTTTTCCTTTCTTTGTGCATGGCTTTATTACTATGCATTCTTTTGTTTTTGTGAGTTTTCCATCTAGGCCACTGTTCAAACCAATATTGTTTCATTTATGGCTTCTCTTTTGTGATAATGGTTGGAACATAGTAAAATAGTTCATGTTATACAGTTTATATTGCTTTCCATAGGGCATTGTTGAGTGTTGCTATCTACCTTTGGCTACTTTGTTGCATATTCAATTAGCTTGACCCCTTTACTTATGCCATTCCCCTTTAAGTTGGTGTTTGCAACCATTTTATTGTTTTCTTAATATTATTATTGTAGGCTTCATAGCCTTCTTCAAGTTCCAACGCTACATCAAGTGTGGATCGTAAAAAAGTGACAAAATGCCAAAGAGATCGACTTTATTATGTGTGCCACAGAGACCAGATTTGTGCAGGTTGGTGAGCCAAGTACTTGTAGCAAAGAGGCACTCTAGACCCACCTATCTTGGCCTTGCATTTATAGGTAGGTGCACCACAATTGCAAGCAAGCTCGCTGGCAGAACTTGTTGGCTGTTGTACCCCCCAACCCCCATCCCTTCCCAACTCCTGCACAACCATCGCAATGAAGCTACCTCCAAAATACCTAACTGTACACTATCACAAATCCTTTCCGGCTATGGCTTGCCATCCACATCATCGGTGACCCACCCCTCAAGTAGCATGTTTGGTGGAACTTTCCACACTGCAATGTAGTCCTTTCGTTGACGCATCGATGCTTTGTCTGAATTGAAAATTTGTGATGTTTGCAATGAGAGCTACACTTGCATGAGAGTCTGAGCATCCAACATAGGAATCATGTGTTTGAATTATGCTTCTGAAAAATGTGTCCATAAATTTAGTCTAATGAACAAGATGGACCCAGGCCCACAACCAGCCGTCCTTGCAAAGCTTACTCAAGTTGAAGAAATTCTTATAGCTAGAGTTGCTCCAATTTTGCAAGTAACCCATGCTAGAGGAGGCCAATACAAATATAGTGGCCATACTATAAGCTTCCCTCAAGACATCACAACCATTGCAACTTTGTTACCACGTTGTCTACATGATCTTGAAGTTGTGATTGTGTGAAGAATTGGCGTTCAGGTGACAAACTATGATTGCTATGTTGACAAACATAATGTAATGGCTACATTAATATATAAAATTGAGAATGACCCATACTATAGTGATGTTGCAATAGATTGTGATAATTTAAATTTGTTGCCTTCTACAAGTACTAACATCTTTGATCTTCTGCATACAATGAAAGAACATGCACATAACACAACTGAACTAATGGCAACTCCAGAAAATGATGTTGATGAGGAAGCTAACCTTGAGGGCTCGTCATCATTTATTCCATTGATGCCCAACCCTCCTCGGGAATTGTAGGAAATTAGAGATGCCTTACAAATTAAAGACACTAGTCAATATACTTTTCCTTGGCTTGAGATAAATTCTATCCCTATCAATGAATACAATACAAAGGGGCTATTAAGCATGGATTTTCCAATCTTGTTCCCCACTGGCATGTCAATGCCCCTACAATCGAGAACCATACAAATTCACTTACATGAATATGCCTTAAATTTGATGAGATACTATGATAATAGATTTGGGAGGCATGCCAGATATTACCTTTATAATTTGATAATGAGACATCAAAGCCAACAATAAGATTTAGTTTTTATGAAAACAAACGTGGAGGAAAGGATCCCAAAGTCTATTCTTGTTTTGTGACAATTATTTTGGGAGGCACCAGACACCTAGATAGCAAACCAACTTGTTCACTTTGGTGCATCCTTGCGAGGAACACACTCGTATTGGGGCAAGTGCCATCAAGAGCTTGCGACAATGATCCACCAGCTTGGTACACTACCTCTTTTCTTCACTTTGAGCTCTATAGACACAAAATGACCTGATTTGCATAAGGTGATTGAACCTCATGCCCAGTTGCATATGTCATACTCTCAAAGATGCTTCATAGAGAATATTGTACATAACCTGTGCACATAAAATCCTTGTACATACACTTGCGATTCACTATTTTTTGTGAAGAGGTTATTAAGAGACTTTTCCACACAAAGGACTATTGGTATAGGTATGAGTGGAAACATCGCGGATCAACACATGTCCACAATTTCTTGTGGCTCCTAGATGCCCTGAACATGGACATGCTTGATTGGTCCAACCCACATGAGCTTCAACAGGAAAAAAATTCTTTGATTGCTATGTTTCAACATGGAACCCTCGTCCCCTGGAGTAGCTAATATCAAGGGTCCACCACTTAGCTTTGGAGGACCTGTGCTTGCTTAATACTACGCAAATCTCTTGCATGGATCCAATGGTGGATTATGAATAGCTAATGAACATGGTGCAAAGGAATACCAAGTGTATTGTATACACTTTCCTTAGGAAAAAAAAGCCACCAATTACAATGTCGCTACAAAGCTCCTTGGAATACATAGCCATCATCGACATTGGTAATTGATAGTGAATTGAACAAATCATATAAGCCAACAAGAAATGTTGAGCATGTTAATATCCACAACCTTGAGATGCTTGCAATTTGATAAGCAAACTTTGATTGCCAACCAACATTGTCTAGAAAAATTGTGCTAAACTACATTTCCAAATATGCATCAAAGTTTGAAAAAAAATATGAAAGCTACATTGATATCTTGCAGAGGCTTGCAAATACAAACTCATTTTGGGATAAATCGTTGCTTGCCTACCAAAAATTCATGATGAATTTGGTTGCAGATTGTGACATTGGTGCACAAGAAACACGTCATATGCTGCAAAAGTTGCCCCTTGTCATCTCAAGTCAGCATTTCTTGTCTTCAAACATCAACAGGCATACATTTCACTTTTTCAAAATAGTTGACAGTGGAAAAAAGCATGCCAGTGGTTATATTCATTCCTACATGCAAAGACCAGCTGAAATGGAGACAATATCCCTTATTCAATCTACACAACTATATACATATCAAAAAAATTGCAAAGGTGTAGCTTGGCGTGCCTAGTCACATCCTGCTATCATCATTGTTTACCTGCTTTTCAAGACTGCCCCCCAGAACAAAATGATTCCTTTGAAACATTTTGTTGGTTAGAATTACTACTATACAAACCTTTCCGAAATGTTGAGGCTAACATAGGCCTTACGAGAGAAAGCATAACACAAAATTGGAGGTTGTTTTATGTTGCTGGCTATGACGCTTGGCATGTCAATAGAGTTATTGCTCCCCCTTCTGATGGAGAGGATGGTGACAGTGATAGCACACAGTCTCCACCCCACGCAGATGAATATGAATGGGAGTTTCTTTCTCAACTTGGTGCCACAAACAATGTTTGTTTTGACTAGCTGCAACTATTGGGTAGATGAGACTTTGATCTACATCACAGATGGGACATAGACCATGTTCTAGAGAATCTGCATAGCATTGCTGAACAATTTATTTCAACAAGTAAATTGCATACAGCTGAAGACACTCTTTGCTCATTGGTATCGCTTGCACTTTGTCATCAACTATCTCCTAGGAAAAATATTGCTCTAAATATCATTAAACAACACCATCTTGGCCCATCTTCATCGTCACCATTGCGTATGATCATTCAAGGAACTATTGGCATAGGTAAATCATTCCTTATTGACAAGATCCAGAGAGCACTAAATACATCATTGAATCAAACAATGAATCCTTTGCTTGCTTTGGCACCAATGGGTGTTGCTGCTTACAATATTTGTGCCTCCACAATGCATACAACTCTTCGAATACCAATTAGAGATATGAATCCATTAAAAGGGAAACCGTTGACCATATTTCAAGAGGACTTTAAACATATTAAGTACATCTTAATTGATGAAATGAGCTTCTTGGGTCCCAAGTTGTTGCTTAAAATAGATAGTTGATTGCAACAAGCATTCCCTAGTAGACATATGCAACCATTTGGTGGTGTCTCTATTATACTCGTGGGTGACCTAACACAATTACCTCTTGTTATGGATAGGCCTATCTAGGGTTCTTGGTCCATAGCGTTGGCACTTTGGCACACTTTTAATATTGTTGTCATGCTTGACACTGTCTTTTTCCGGCATGGACAATCCAATTCACAACAACAATTTCATACACTACTTATAAATATTAGAAATTGTCAGGCATCCTAGTTTTACTGGAAAATTCTTATGAATCGAACAAAAACCATGCTTACAACTAAGGAAAACCAAGAGTTTGATGAGGCTATCCACTTATTCCCAACAAATAGGTTGGTTGCTTTGTACAATATGAAAATGCTACAACAGTTAAATGTTTCAATTACAATTCATGCTACTGAAAGTTCCCAACAAAACACACTTAATTATGTCGATGATGAACAACTTCAAGCAAAGCTCTTGCTTGTAATTGGCCAACAAGTAATGTTGACAACAAATCTTTGGGTGGCAGCTGGCCTAGTTAATGGATCGTTGGGTTTAGTGAAGGCTATTGTATATGCTAGGGGTGCTAAACCACCTCAACTGCCTGAATATGTTTTTGTCGACTTCCAAAACTACATTGGCCCAACATGGGATCAAGACAATCCAAGATTCATCTTGATTACCCCAATCACGCGAGGCGGCTAAAGACAACTCCCCTTGACAATGGCTTGGGTGATAACAATCCATAAATCCCAAGGCTTGACACTAGAGAGAGCTACAATAGAGATTGAAACTAAAGAAAGGAAAGGACTAACGTTCACAACTCTCTCTTGTGTTAAATCAATAACAAGAATACACATAGTTCCACTTTTCTCTTTTGACAGGTACTCTAGGCTGCATTCCAACAAATACAATGCACTTCGAATCAAAGAAGAGGATTGCCTCCAACAATTGTCTGCATTCCCATGATGATGAAATGTTTTTGTTCTTGATGGTAACTATACCACTTCTCCTTTTCCTTTTCATTTCAATGCTTTCATAATTCCCACAATTCCTAATTTTCCTTCTTCCTTGTTCGCTCCATAGTGTAGTTGCAATCACTTCTGCCAACATCCCCATGGTTTTACTTCTACAGTGATTGCTAAGAGAAGTTGCTATTCAACTATTGCCTTGTGTTTCCCCTTGCCTCCAACAACAAATATCGATTCGTTCTTCTTCCCCACTTTTCCAAAATATTATCTATATTTAATTTTTCTCTCAATACCTTCCTCACCTTTACCCAATAATTTCGCTTCCAGAGCTATCGCCTTTGAAACATTTTTTTCTAACTATATCAGATTATAACAAATTTAGATTGCAAACATTTTCAGTTGTTACTATAGATCTTCACAAATTTTAATAGCTTCATGCTCACAAGTTTTCCATGGTGTTCGAGTTGCAACTATATTCCATTTGTACACAAGGTAAGGCTATATCTCGTTCTTTCCATCTCTTCTTTTGCAAATACATCCAAAGTTCTTTGTCACAAATTCTATAACTGTATTTATTTTTGAAAATAGATAACACTGATTCCAGCTCAACAAAATTGCTAGGTGCCAGAAGAAAATTATATGCAAGGCATAATTGTCCACATATTGTCTCTTTCTCTTTGCAAAAGGTATGCCTGTGTCTTGTTTATATAATCTCTTCTATTGCAGATACATTAGATATTATTTACTATATAAACTATATAGCTGTTTATATTTCATCATTTAGATATTGTGTACTAATGACACATGTTTGTTGCACTAAACTTCAAATTTTCCTTGGGTTTAACTATATTTCATTGAAAAAAATTTAGATTGCAAATGTATGTACTGAACTATGGATGCACATCTCCGCAATATTGAATAGCTTTGCAATCACATGTTTGGCATGGTCTACAAATTGTGACTAAATTCTATTTAGATAGAAGGTAATTGGCTACATGTCCTTTATTCCATCTCTTTTTCCACAACTACATATCAAATTGTTTCTCATAAACAACACAACTATATATATTCCTTGAAATGCAAAAAAATGATTGCAACTAAATAAAATTTCCAGGTTAATGCTATGATATTTCCCCAATCCATAATGCTTCAGATTTGTTGTTACTGGATATTTGATTATGTTTTTGTTTGTGGATGGAAAAATTCACGCACAATCAAATATCCAAAAATAACATAGATTCAACAAAAATTCTCAAGTGCTAAAACATTTGTTCCACCATTGATAATAGTGGTTGGAAAGGTATGTCCTTGCTCGGGGGTTTGGTGACAGCCCATGCAGCTGCAAGACCCAATATGGTAGGGTGGAGAGAAAGCCTTCTTTTCTTTTGTTCATGCTACATCTCGTTGCACCCACAAGGTATGCCTACATCTTATTTATTTAATGCCTTTTATTGGACATGCATTGCATACTACTTTGTTATAAATTATAGAACTCTTTATTTTTGCTACTTTACATATTGTCTACCAATTACACATATTCATTGCACTAAACTTCACATTTCCTTTCGATTTTTGGCAGACAATATTCAAAACAAACAAATTCTATTTCACATAGGATATTACTGTCCTAGTGAAGGATCTTT
This sequence comes from Sequoia sempervirens, assembly GCA_007258455.2. Lineage (NCBI taxonomy): Eukaryota > Viridiplantae > Streptophyta > Pinopsida > Cupressales > Cupressaceae > Sequoia > Sequoia sempervirens. Next base: position 401,133,945 of record VDFB02075321.1, read on the forward strand.
TATCTCGACTTATATTCATCCATACCGTGGATCTTTTCACAACATTAGATCTCCTATGAGGTCAGCCTTGCCACAGGTTCAGTTTTCAAATTGCATTTTTGGCATTTCAAGGAAGTAATGTTTTGTAAATGACCTTTGAAAATGATTAGAAATTAAAAAAAATATAGTTTCAAATTTTGGTATCAAACTTCAACATGATTGTGTGGATGCAATTATCTCTTTATTCTTAAGGTTCTGCATTGCTCATGATGTAAATACACTTATTTGACATTTCATTTACACTCTAAGCTTTCACATAATTGTATTACCTTCTTGAGATAAAATAATCTCCATTCCTCTGATCAATGGTGGCATCAATGTTCCATGTAACACTTACAATATAACTTTTACATGGCTTTGTCACTATAAATTTTGGTTTGTTACTATCCATTTTTTTTGTGCTTTGTTCAATCAATAATGCATTGATGTTATACAGTTTATATTTGATTCCATTACACATTGTTGATTATTATTCTCTAGCTTAGGCTATATTGTTTTATTTTCGATAAGGTGTTGCTGAAGACACTATATTATTTCAATTTCTGATCTTGGTGTTGTTGAAAAGGCTAGATTCTTTCAATTTTTGATAAGGTTCTATTCAAAAAAGAGTATATTTTTGTTGTTCAAACCGATACTACTTGATTTATGGCTTCCATTTTGTGTATGTGGTTGCAATGCAATAAAATAGTTAATGTTATACAATTTATGTTAATATATTGTGCATTCTCAATTTGGTGCTCTTGAACAGTTTACATTTTCCCATACGTTTGTTACTGTGAATCTTGCTCTTTTGTGAATATTGTTACTAAAACAAATATTCTTTCATTTATTGCTTCTTCTATTTGGGTATGCCTGCAATGCAATGAAATAGTTAGTGTTATACAATTTATCTTTCTCTCTATAAGGCATTCCTCATTGTCGCTCTCTACCTTAGGCTATATTGTTTCATTTTCAAAAAATATGTTGTTCAAAGTGCTGTATTGTTTCAATCTTCTGTAAGGTGTATTGTTCGTTGCATTCCCTATTGTGGAATGTTCCATACAACAAGTATGCACCACTATGTATCAATCATGTTTGTATCTACTATAACATACATACATATGTGCACATAGGGGAGATACATTGTCCACCACTGCATACAATGTATCAATATGTAACTATGTTGTCTGCATTTGCTATGACATATACCGAACTCTGCACATGCCTTTGATAGTTACTGCACCCAGTCGTAGCATTGACATTCTAATCTTCTTCCACCCTCAATGTCTGCACGTCGCTTGCCTTTCATGTTCCTCTCTGCCTATCAGCTCATCGTTGCGTGTTACTACACAAAATTGCTAGTTAACAAAGCATAATGTAGAAGGAAGAATGCAGAGGTTTAAAGACCACCTAGTTGCAAAGGGATGCTCTCAAGTAGAGGGAATTAATTTTGGAGATTTTTTTCTCTAGTGGAAAAAATAACTCTGAAATTAGTTTTCTATTGGCTATTATTGTTGAACTTTTAATTTTGAAATAAAACAAATGGATGTAAAAACAATATTTTTACATGGTGAGCTTTAGGAAGAAATATACATCAGGTAGCTAGAATATTTTAATGTGAAAAATAAGAAGGATTAAGTGTGCAAGCTATTTTTTTTTGTTATAGCTTGAAGCAATCACCGAGGATGTGAAATAAAAAAAATGACTTGTATGTGTTGGGACTTGGGCTGAATCATAGCAACATTAATTCATGCATATATTTCAAATAGGAAGGTAATAACTTTTGTTATCATTGTGTTTTATAGATGACATGTTAATTGGTAAGAATTAAGAAATAGCCAATTTAACTAAATATCAATTATTATCTAAGTTTGACATGAAGGATCTAAGTGTTACTAAATCTATTTTAGGAAAAGGAAATTAAATAAGATTACGTAAACATGAGATTATGATTATATCAAAGGAAATGTGTTGAGATCCTATTGTAGAAGTTTAAGATGTAGGGAAATAAACCTATAAGTAGTCCCTTTCCATCTAACATAAATTATTTGTTGAATAGTGTTCAACGATATAAGAGAAAATTGAGGAAATGTGTCAAAGTCCTTATGCTACTATTGTTGGCAATTTATATATGCAATGGGTTGTGTTAGACCTAATATTACACATCCTTAATGAAAGTTTTGAGTAGATATATGTCTACAATATGAAAGGAGCACTAGGCTATTGTGAAAAATAAGATATTTATGTAGCCCCTTAGATTATGTAGTCAACTACTAAGGAAGTGTTGATGAAAATACAACTTTGAATTTGAAGGATTTTTGGATTCTAATTGGATTGAAGATCTGTTGACTATCAATGTTCTATTAGTGGATATGCATTATCTTTTTGGAGTATGAAGTTTATGAGGTAAAGGTAAGCAATAATTGCATTATCTATAATGCTAGAGTACACAACAATAACTCGTGTGTAAAGAGGCAATGCGACTATGGAGGTTGTGCTCATAGTTGGTTTGTTACAAAAGGTTGCGAGGATTCATTGTGATAGTCAAAATGCAATATGTTTGGCCAAAAATCATGCTTATCATATTTGGTCAAAGCATATTGGTGCACAATATCATTTTGTGAAAGAAATAGTTGAAGGCAAGTGTACTATCAAAGCAGGTCAATAGAACTGAGAATGTTAATGACTCATTGACAAGCTATGAGTACTGATTGTTTTTTGGTATAGACAATTAGTGGACATGGGTGCCTTGAACAAATGACAATCCAAAGTTGTGACCCTACATGAAAGATATTCATCAAGTGGAAGAATGATGAAGACATGTTGTAAACTTTTTATATTTAATAGTTGATTGGGGCTAATTACTAGCAATCAGAAAACTATTTTGAAAGTTTTATTGAATTTTCTATTTTTACCCATGATTATAAAGCAGTTATTAAACATCCATGAACCACCTTTGATGTGCCTATTACTTTTCACACGTACTTAAGGGTCAGTATGCTAGATTACAAACTTTCCTAAGTGAAATTAGGATATTATTGTGTATTTTATTTTATATTTGTGTCCGATTCTGTATGCATAGCGTCTATTATTAGGGTAGAATGGGATCCTCAATTAATGGTATATAACTCAGGTTTGAGAACGGTTAGTAATTAAGTTTTTTTATTAACAATAACAACTATTAGTTAAAGAAGATTTATAAAAAATGACTAAGAAACTATAAAGGAATGTGAATACCCGATGCAAACACAGTGGAAATGCTTGATAAAAGCACAGGATAAAGGTGCTAATTTTTACTTATTTTAAATGAGCAAACCTGCTCCTTTTGGTCGATTTCTATTACACCTGAAACTAAAGAGATCATACATTGGCGAAGAGCTTGTAGGTGTTAGCATCCAGGACAATTTGTCTGGCGGATGCAAAGCAACTCAGAATTCCCACAATAGAAAACAAGACACCAATCAAGACATTCAAACAGAAAACTAAGCTCCTTCTAGAAGGCTTGAATGTAATGTTGTAGAGCACCATTGGTAAAATAAAGTCCAATGGCATAATCCCAAATGCACCCATCACCGCATTAATATCTCCAAAAAATGGCAGCATGGCAGCCACCAAAGTTACAATTGCCACCCAAAAAGATCTTACAATCAATCTGGCAACAACATTTCGCATAGAAAATCTCCCTTTCTCTACATCTACAGATCTGCTTTCGAGAGTCGCAAATGCTGGTTGGAAATAAGTCTGCAAGGAAAATTTACATCGCGGTGAGAGGTTAAAAAGTTGACAAAGATTCAAATATGTAGTGAATGTGTTGGAATATAATTTCTCCCACTCATTGGGAATACAAATAAGACAAATATTATATTGGAAAAAGACAAATCAAATAAGAAGTTTGTAGAAAGGGTTAGATAGTTTCTAGCTAAGTTAGAGATTGTTCTAGAAGATAGACAGGCTGGCCTAAGTTCTAGAAGAGTCCTTTGTAATTTCTAGAATGTATTGTAGTTTCCAGAATTATCTATATGTATTCTAAGCCCTCTATAAAAGAGGCATCAAGTAATGGGTTAGGGCATCAGGTGGCAAGATGATCATGTGATCATAAGGATGATGAATGCTGTAGCATTCTGATTATTTGTAATATTTGTATCTTGTGATCAATGAGAATAGATTGCTGTTGAGGTTATGTGTTTATCTTTGAATATATTTCTGAACATTGTGTTGATCCATGATCCATCCACCCTATCAGAATGTTTATATATAATTCCCAAGAATACACTTTTGGAGATTTTCTATGAAAATTTCATTTGAATATTGGAGTGCTTCAACTCAGAATTACTTATCCCTTTATAGTATAACATAGATGATCCATAAGAATCTCGAAGTGAAATCAGTATGAGGTTTCCAAAAAATGACCGGTAGCAGAAAATACTTGGTTCTGTGCTTTTCAAACCAACACAGCTTTTGTAACCATCGCAGCAAAAGCAAATTTTCCACCTGCATGAAGGGGCAGTTTCATCTTGAAACACAAAATACAGAACTTGAAATGAATGGTCTGGCTTTTCTCCTTCCCATTCCACTTTTGGGAAGGGAACATTAGAAATTAGGACCTAGAAGTGGAATGGGAAGGGAACAATACAAAATTGTTGGAAGTTTGTTTGTCGTTGAGAAGATTGGTGGATGTATGGCAGATGATGTTATTATGGTGTTGTCATTGATGTCAACATTGTTGTAGTTTCAACATTGATGTATACCTGATGTTTGACAAATATAGTAATAGCTATTCTTTGCATAGTTGAAGAAGTGTTGGTCCAGAGCAGAACAAATGTTTTATAGAATTGCCTAAGTCCCAGAGTATAGTTTCCAGTTTACAACAAACTTGTTTTGTGGTCTGCATTGCTCCGCTATGAAGAATCTGGTTATGTGGTTCTGAGGTAATTTTGGTACTTGTTGGAAGAATCTGAATCCAAGGTTGCACATCTTGAAGCCCTCTGGAGTTGAAGTTAGAGTTGACAAAGTATTGCTTTGGATATGATAGAGTCACTGTTGCAGAGTACTTGTTTGGAATGCTCCGCATTCCACTGCGGATGAATGTTTTGCTATGTGGTTTTGAGGGAATGCTTATAGGTTTCAAAAGTGTGTTGGGTTCAAGTGGCAAGAGCTTTGGAGGTCTGCACGTGTCAAAATATGGATGAACAGTTGGTTCATTTCATTGTTGCTTTACCGGCAGTGCCAACCTATAGGGTTTGAGGTCGTGCAGAGTTAAAGTAAGTTTGGATCGGATTTATGGGAATAATTATAGGTCCCTACCAATCTATTTTGATATGCTGCATGTTTTGGTTTATTCTGCGAGGTGTGTATGGTTGGATCTTGAGCCAACAGGTTGTTGGATTGCACATTTCACTAATTAGGCCAACCTAATTAATGTTGTAGGTGTTTGCAGATGTAATGCATATAAATGTAAGTTCATTTCGGTGTTGTAGAGATGATGTTGATGATGAGGATGATGAGTATGCGAATGTGATATGAATATAATGTGATAGAGTAGAGTATGATCGCAATAAAGCATGAAGTGTGTTAAATCAGTTTACAGAGCTTAATTGGAACTGTCTCCAACATATTGTAGATGCATTGTATCAGTTCAAATCTCTGGCAGTGAGCCACCCTCTATTCTATCCTAGCAGTAAGCCATTTTTTCTATTCTTTGGACAGTGAATCTTTCAGATTGTGAGTCCACCTGACAGTGAATCATTCTGTAATATCTTATAACTGGTTATAATATATTGTGAGCTAATTCTCACCGTGGTTTTTCCATTCTTGGGTTTTCCATGTAAATCTAGTGTTCTTGTGTTACTTGATGTGATGCATGTTTTCTATGTTCCTTTCCATTACTCCAAGTTTGATATGTTGCATTGAATGAATGTTTAAAGTTGCTGAAGCTAATGATTTTCAATGAATACTGATTCAACCCCCTCTCAATATTCCAGGTGTTCAACAATATAAAGACATTAGAAGGTTGGGTAGCATCATCAGAGGCTTGTGTGAGTGTTGCAATGATCAAATAGAGAATTCAGCTGTAGAAGTCAGTGAGAGCTTGACGGTAAACAATTGAAATAACTATCAGTTTTATCCACCCTTCGTAGTTGTTCTTTTGTCATAAGTGACACCTAGATAGATGAGCAATTGCTGCTACCAGGTAGTCTTTCTCCTCCTCGAGGTTTTCTAGAATGAATTCCAAGGTTAGTCTGGTGAATTCTTCTAGTTTCTACATTTTTTATTCTGTTTCAAACAATAATCTATCCTCTAAGACCATCAAGTTGTTTGAGCAAGTAAGACAGTTGCTGAATTTGATGTTCTAGTAACTTCTAAAAGCAAAATCTTAGAGATTATTGATCAATAGGAGTGTATATTGTTCTCAAATATAATAATAATATAATATTGATAATAGTTGAGTATGTACTATAAACTAAACTAACCAGAGTCACTGTAGATGTTTGCAAAAGGATAAAAATGTTGCCCATGAAGAGAAACCAGTTGGGAACCAAAGCTGGCCTTCCTGTAGGCGAAAAGTTGCTGAAAAACGTGGCCTGGGCCTTGTTGCCGAAGGCCCAGTAGCCTGAAATTGCAGCAGAGAAGTAGGTGGACACAACCACTGTATAACACACACAAAGTGCTTTGAACATTTTTCCTGAAATTGGGGGAGTTATAGTGGCCTGCAAAACCCTCCTTAAATATTAGTATGTAAGCTGAAAACTTATAAATTTCAACTTAATCTATCACTGAGATTTGCAGCAAAGAATTTAAGAAAGAAAGACATTCATTTACAAGGCGATCATTGGGAAGTTCAAGATAAAAGGCAGGAGATAAAGGGTTTTTTTATAGACCTCGTCAGCTTTTTAACAAACTCGAAATGCCTTCCTTAAAAATTCAACATGAACTCACCTGATCTAACTTTGACACATGTTGAGAAAGGAGGACTAATTAGAAATAAAACCTAGAAACCCTCACACCCACCATCTCTATACAATTAAAATATTTTGCTAAATCTGAATTCACTCCCTAGTAAAATGCTTTTGATTGACTGTAAGTTGTGAGTGTAATATAAAATGTTGAGATTAAAAAGGTGACAAAAATCAATACATATTGCAATGCTCAGATCAACTGAGAGCTTGATTGGTCTAGGAAGTTTGGGGTCTCCCTACTGAACCTATCATTATGGAAAGTGAAAGGATGAATGTTTAAATGCATAATACTCGCTTTTTTTCAATTAACCAATCTCACCTGAATCTCGGGAAGGATTCCATTGCCATAAGTTGTTGCAATTATCGAGAAAGAGTTCAAAGCCGCAAGTAATTTGCTTGTTTTACTGCCAACCAAACTGTAGTCTCTGTTCTCTGCATCACTTGAGAATCCTGCCACGTAAAACTAAGATAACAATTAAGAACAAAGAAAAGAGTGCATCCAACTTCAAGGGCAAATCTATTAAGAGTCAAGACCAACCCGCATAGATGGAACCTCCCACACCGCATGCAGTAAAGGAAAAGCACAGCAGCAGGGATGCTAGATTTATATATCTCAGTGAATGAAAGGATGGCATTTGAGCCAGCAGAAGCATCAGCCCTCCAAAAAGAATTATGAATTGGTACAACTGCATCTCCCCGTTTGGATGATAGATTTTATATAAGAACTGTAATATACATTTACAAAATCCATTAGGCAGTCAATGAAATCATTGTCTTTCACAAGCAAACGTAATATCTCTGTCTTCTTGTTTTTGAAAGGTACCTTCAAACTCTGACCTCCAAGAAGAGTACATGAAACAACAGCTCCGCAGCAGACAGCAAACTGTAGTGGTCCCACCACAAAACGACCCCATCTTGGGCCTATAGGATGGTTCATAAAACATGGACTCTAAAATTAGAGACTCAAATAGGCCTGCATATCGTGGTTCAGCTCTAAACTACTTATACATCTTCTAGTCACGGCTTCCCAATAGTGACCTCTTTTCCTAAGGTACCCTTAAATAACTTAGATACCCAATCACTCTCTTCATATCAGTTTTATTCCACAATTGATTATTAGTCAATAAACTACATATCTCCTTGAATAATCTATAAAAACAAAATTTAGACATATAAATACCAATAAGCGCTATAAAACATGTAAGAATTTATGCCAACATTGCTAATAAGCCTTCCTAAATAAATGTTAAATGAAGTTGCAAAACAACTAATAGGCAAGAGCTTAGCTTAAAACCACCGATCCACTGACCAACACCTTTAGTTTAGTGCAATGACTCTCAAAATGTAAGTACATAAAGGTTTCATAACTGATTAGTTTCCAAATAAGCATCAGGCAAGTTCACCGTCAACACTGTCAGCAATTCACCGTCAACAATTCATCGTTGTGACATATTCATCGCATATACAATTCATCACCAGCAATTTATTGCCATGGTATATTCACTGCGTATACCTTTTTTATGCATTCAACAAAATCTCTATAATTTTTCTTTTTTTGGGTGCTCTTGGCCACTTAAATATTGAAAAATGTATACATGGTGACTATACCATGGCGATGAATTGCCGGTGCTGAATTGTATACGTGATGAATATATCACGACGATGAATTACTGATGGTGAATTATTGAGAATAAATTACTGACGATAAATTTTCCTAGAACCCTCCAAATAATGAAATGTGGTGAAGCTACAAAGAGAGGACTAATGAAGCTTAAATAGTATATACCCATAATCTCTGTGGTCACATCACTAAACCTTAGGCATCTGTTGCCCTTGAGCTCTAGGTGTTCCAGCACTAGTGACAGGAGATTATATGAATAGAAGGTAACTGCTGCTCCAATGACCAGTAATACTATTCCTGCACCCCATCCTAAGGATGCAAATGCAAATGGGAGGCTCAGCAGCTGAGGTGCAACTATGGAGGTTGTCAAATGATAGCCAGCATGGAGCCATGTACCTACAACCACCAATTAACTTAATTAGTTATACTTAGTACCAACCCACGTCTCTCATTCAATTACGTTGTACATAAGCTGTGACTGGAAACACCAAACGGGGTTGTTGGGCATGATACTTCATGTTCATTGAAACAAAAAGATTGAGACAAAAATATATATGCATACCTTTGGATTCCAACACAAATATAGCACCTGCATCTAAGTGTCTTCCAGTGTTTGCATCTTGGTTATCTGAAGCGTTTCTGTCATTAGAATGAATATCCATCGTCTTGATTTCATGGAGAACAAACTCCATTAGTCCATATAAATAGCAGTAGTGGTCGGTGGCTCAAATTCAAAAGAAAATGGGAAAAGCTTAAATCAGTGGTCCTTTCTGGCTTAAATTCCTTTTTATGGCAAATTCAGACCACTTGTTTCTGGTTGTTTTGAGTTTTAGGTCTGAATTCCTCAAGAGTGTCTTTCTCAGAATCAGTTGTGCTCACAAAAGAACTGCTTTCACAATCAAATACATGATGAATAATGTGAGTACTTTGAAAGATCTGTACTTCCAATGTGGAGCAGGTGTTACCAAATAAATGAGCATGTCTATTATTTACGTGGATAAAGCATTCAATGGATCTGTACTTCCAATGTGCAGCAGGTGTTACCAAATCAATGAGCATGTCTATTATTTACGTGGATAAAGCATTTAATGGTAATACTCTTTGGCCAAAGTCAATATTGCTGGCTCTTCAAAGTCTAAAGTAGCGTGGTGTGGTAATACTCTTTGGTCAAAGTCAATAATGATGAGCATTTTAAAAGCCATTTTTAACCGAAATGATTTGAAAGGTTTTAAAAAAAATAATTGTATTACGTTGTTTGTTTTTTTGGTTAAATTAGATAAATAAAATTTTGGACCATAAATATTATGGAAAAGAATATAAAATGATTTTTCAAAATATTTTGTATTAATGTTGAATAAATTAATTTAACATAAATTAGTTAGTAATTAATTTAATATAAATAAGCTCACTTTATATATATGGAGTTGTGTCTAATAGTAAAACTAAAGTAAGTTAAGTCAAATTATAATTAAATATGTGTTTAAATATAAATAAGATAAATTTAGGTTTGTGTATCTTGAAAATGGTGGAAGGTGGACTTTGACTATTGTGATAAAGACTCGCAACATGTGTTTGCATGATGATATATGAGGTGGAAAAATAGTGGCAGTGCTAAGGTGTATTATGGGACTTGCAATGTAAGAGTTGAAGACCTAAATCTCCTTGTCCCTTAGTTAAGCTCTAAGATTGAGTTAACAATTTATAAGTAAAAATGACATGAGGTGAAAATGGATGTTGGTGTGAGCGTGGTACTTTATCTACCTAGTTAAACATGAGGACCTATTCACACCTTAGTCCTAAGCTTACTTAGGTTTATTTTTCTTTTTTGCCTTATTTCATAAGTTTTAAACATATAACATAATCTTGTTTACTTTAGCGCTTTTATTGTTTCCCGTATAACAAGGCTAATTCTTTTAATTTTATTACTTTTGTAATTACTTTTTTGAGGCAACAAATTAATTTTTACTATAACTCTCAACTGTGGAAGGTTTTTTCAGCTTTTTTTGATATATTATTATACTTGTAAGTTTGCCATTGTTTTAATATGGTATTAGAGCTTAGAATTAGTTAAATCCTCAATTTATAAGGGTTTTTTGCCATAAGGTATTACAAGAATCCTGTTAGAGAAAAATAAACCTCACCATTGTGTTCATAAGATGCAAAAACCTTAGGAACACCTAACAATTCATCAAAACTAGAGGTCAAAATTTTTTGAGGTATTTTTTATAGGGGCTATAGATTTTCATAGAAAATTTTATATAGTTGTACAAATTTGTGCACCATATAGACTTACTACATAGGGCATTTGCAAATCAACTCTATTTTTTTTGATAGATTCTTTTAATTTTCAAGTAAAAATTTTAACAACACATTTTCATGTAACAGTGAAAAAAAATTAGTGGGTTTTTCAATAGTGTTAACTATAGGTTAATTTTTTGATGGTGACCAAAATCCAAAATATGAAAACTTCAAAGTTCACAATGTTTGTTTTTAGAACTAATTTTCTTGTATGCTATTTTTATTAGAAACCCTAGGTTTCTACACCACCCACACTCTAGTGGTGCCTCCCAAACATGTCACCTCTGCCTAGCCATGCAATTGTTTCACAACTTAAATCCTTGCACAATCAATTAGAGTGATTCTTAGCTCATTACATCACCAATTAGGCTACTTAACTAATCACACCATCTTATCAACCCCCAAGCACCAACACATAGTCACATGGGTGACTATGTGAAGCCTCCCATCCCCCAAAGCCTAGCAATTGGGTATCTAGGTGACTAGTGGCCTAGTTTTCTAAGCCCCTACATTACTATTTAAGCCTTTTTGGAAATTTTTTACAAAATTAGTCATAACTTGGGCAAATGGTGTCAAAATTTAGAAAACATATAGTTGTTGGAATGTGTTGAACACCTAGAATACTAGGGGGTGATTTAGTATTCCTTGAAATTCATTAACTTAAAACACATTTACAATATCTCATTCAATTCATAGTAATGAAAGAAACATCAAAATCATGCATCACATCGATAGATACAAGAACACCATATTTTTATGTGGAAAACCCAAAAAGGGAAAAACCACGGTGAGGATTAGCTCACAATATATTATAACTAGTTACAAGATATTATATAATGGCTCACTGCCAGGTGGACTCACTATCCAAAGGACTCACTGTCTAGAGAATAGAGGAAATGACTCACTGCTAGAATAGAAAAGATGGTCCAGCCCATTGCTAGAGATTGAACTGATTATAATGCATCTACAATATGTTGAAGATAGTTCCAATTAGGATTAGAAAATTAATTTAACACACTTCATACTTCACCATAATTACACTTCACACTTCTCTGCACCAGATCTTGCACACAAACACACACTACACACTCTATCACCACTTTGGCATAATGAATCAACCTTGTACATATACCAAAAAACCCAAAAACATCAATTAGGTCAACCTAATTAGATTTACCATGCACCACATAACCTGTTGGCCCAAAACACCAACACACACGGCTTGCGAAAGGACCCAAAGTGTATACACCACCAAAAATAGGTCGGCATGACCCATAATCACTCCTATGATACCACTTCATACATAACTCAACTCTACATGACCCCAAAATACTTAGGTCAACATCAAATAACAAAATTGGTGAAGTAATATTAGAATGAACCAACTCTTCACTCATAAATCAACACACAAACCACCAAAACACTTGCCACTTGGAGCATACATACTACTAAAATCCACAAACACTTTCTCAAATTTGTACAATAAAATATTCATCCATGGTGGAATGCAGAGCATTCCAACATACACTCACTGCAACTCTACCATTTCTAGAGTTGATACTTTACCAATACTATCTTTGACTGTGGAAGACATCAAGTCATGAAACTTTAGATTTAGCCTCTTCTAACATGCACCAAAATTACCCTAAAATTACATAACCAGATTCTTCATAGTGGAGTAATGTGAACCATAAAACTAGTTCACTGAACATTGAAATTGCACTCTGAGACTTAGGAAAATATCCAAACCATTTAGTCTTCTCTTCACCAACACTTTTGCATCTCTTATCATAGGTTGCCATCAATGACAACACCATATACTGTCATGCTCATCAACCTTCATCATTCTCGCCACTCACCAATCTCTTCACACTATACATCATGCTCATGTTGCCAATTCAAATCTCCAACAATCTCCTTAACGACAAAAAGATTCCAACAATCTCCCCCTTTTTCATTGATGGAAACTCACTCTCAAAACTCTTAAACTACTCAAACTTCTCCTCCTTTGAAATCTAGGGTGAAGGGCTTAGGTTATCAGACTTCTTAGATTACACCAACTACTCCAACTATTTTCCTCTTTGCAAATATATATGTATATACATGAGAATAGCTCCCCCTTACTACTTTACTCTTATACTCAACACTTCTCCAACAATGTATATTAAAGAGGCTCCCCCTAACAATGTTGTCCAATAAAATTTGACCAAAAATATACTACAACACTCTCTAATACTTCCGCATATGTACATAGAAATCAAAAACTACATAAACAAACAAAAATGTACACAATCAACTGGAAGAGGGTAAAATACCCTTGCAAGACACCTTCAATTTTACAAGGTGTGCCTCCTAGTCCTTTCCTATCTCCCAATCCTTCTTGGTGACTTGGCAAGAAAATTGTGTTGGCTCTCAACCTAGATAAGGAGATCTTCTCCTTCATTTGGGGTACATGGCACCAGGTTCTTTTGTGCCATCTTCTCTGCACTTGATAATACTCTGGTTAATGTTGTAAGCTTTGCACTTACTAGATCTCTAAGCTGAAAAATATTGCATTATAATATTTTCCTTTTGTTCTTGCAGTTGGAAAAATTGTCCACTCAGATTATCTATTTCCATCCTTGTTATGTACCATTTGCATCATTGGAAAGATCATATTCACTCTAGAGGCCTGAGGAATTTGTGATTCTATTGAGTCCATTTCATCCTTAATGCTCCTTGTATAATTAGGCCATTTTAAGCAAAAAATTAAATAAATTATTTCATGCAAGCATTTATGTGCATCCCTCATATTTTCTTGTAGTTTGTACCATGTGCAATATTGCATTTATCAAATACTTCAGTCAATTTCCTGTCATTGACCTTCTTTTCCATTTCTTTTTCTAATCTCTCTTCTAGTTCGGTAGAGTAGTACTTGAAGGAATCTAGCAACAATTTTAACTTTTATACACCAGTCAAATAATCATCAATTATTGTATCGGGAATACCTTCTTATAGCACTTTGACTGCTTCCTCAATCAACTCTACACTCTTCTGGTGAGTTTGCTATATGTCCTTCCTAACATAGGCATGAAATGTATCAACAAGCTATAGTTTGTGCAGGGGAGAGATTTTGCTCATTTCCATCTACCCTTGTTGCATGGGTATCTGGAGGAGCTGTGCAAACACCACTAGTTCAAGCTATAATTGTATATCTAATAAATCTTTTAATGAATCTCTAGAAGCTCTGGAGGATTCATCAACAACTTTGGTATGTTCTTCTTCCTTCTTGTATTTCTCCTTCTTCACTTCTCTTCCTCAACATCCTTTTTACCATCTGAAGGAGGCAAGTTTTCATCCTTTTGTGCCTCAGACTTCTTTGGGTTTTTATGTTTATCTTATTCCTTTTTCTCTAAATCTTTATCAATGTCTAGAGTGGGAAAATTTTGTTTTGTTTGAGCTTCTTCCTTTTCTAGGGAACCTGTATATCATCATTCTTTTCTTCACCAACAACATTCTCTGCAACCGGAGGGACATTGTTTGTAATCATATATTCTTCCACACTTTTTGTATCAATCACATCAACCTTTACTCTTTTTGTACTTGTCTCTTCCATGGAGGCTTGAGACATCTTCTTTTTCTAGATTAGTTGTGGTTTTTCTTCTTCTATATCCTCTTCTTCCTTGCAACTAATATATTTATCCCTTGTGGCCTTTTCCTTTCTTCTCCTTTTAGGAGCCGAGCTTGTTGCTCAGGGACACTGGATGTAGTTTTATTCTTTGTATTTACTACAAGAATAGTTTCATAGGACTTCAAAACTGAGGGAGAGGAGCCTGAGGTCCTAATTGACCTTCTTGTGCTTGGAGTAGCCTCTGAAGGAGAAAGTATGCTTTTGGATTTCTTTGGTGAACCAACAATCTCCAACTATGCCTTCATCTTTTCAACATTTTTCTTTATCTCCTTTTCCTTATGTTGCAAGCACTTCACTGGATTTCTATTCATAGGTTCCAAACCTATCTACTACATGATCTCTAGGTTTTCTCAACATAAGGTTTGTAAGTCAAATGGCTACATCCTCTACCACTTCATATCCTATTTTTAGAATCTAGATTTTTTTAGGTTCCATTGCTTCCATATAGTAGTAATCTTTTCTAACCATGAATATAATGTTCTTGTATTTATCTACCACACTGGTTGGAATCCTCTCTCTTCTTTGTATCTTTTCTTGAAATGACTTGAAATATTCCCACAAGGTTTGTTTCCAGGATTTAGAATCTGGAAACCTTCTCTCATGATCTCTAATTTGTCTATTAATAGGTACATTATCCAACTAAACAACATTCTTTGCATTGGGAATTTCTTTAAGAAAGTAAAACATCAAACAAATAATAAGAGTGTCATACCAAAATGGATAATTGGACTCTTTTGTTTTCTACAAATTCTTCATTAGTTGTTGTCTCAGGAGTTCACATAAGTCTATGTCTTCACCTTCCTTTACCATTTGGTTTAAGTTTTATGAATTACAGTGGTTGAAACAAAGTTTTCTTTGTTTGTATAATAGATCTTATAGCCAATCATCATGGATGCATATTGCATTGTCAAATCTTCAAGGGCATGTTTATCAAACTTCACATTATTGAGTTTCATTACCACATCATTTTTCACTGCTTTTTATTTCAGAATGGATCCATTAGGGCACAAACCCGTTATAACACTAATTGCATCCTTAGTAATCATATGCACCATATCCATCCATATGAACTTGACATGAATTCCACTATGCACATATCTTACCCACTCATCCTCATAACAAAAGTTTGGAAAATTATTCCATACCTCCAAATTCTTCTCCGCTAGAACACTATATGCAGGTTTTAGCTCGAAATCATCTCCAATTGGATGATCATGTCTAGACTCTCCCATTTTAATGTGATCATATTCTTCCATCTTCACATGGATGTACATTCTTACATCTTCTGTATGCATTACTTTGAAGGGAACCTTTGAAAATGTGCCATTCGGATCCGTTACCATGGATTTGAAGGGATGCTTCTTGAACTTAGGTCTTGATTGTTCCAATACATCAACCACTTGTGGAGTAAACATTTTGTAACTTCACAAAACTAGGGTATAGCAAGAAATTATAAATACCTTTGGAATTCTTCGGCAGTTATGTTTTCACACCAAATGCTTCAAATTGCCTTTGCTCTTCTCTTCACTCTTCAAATGCTCATTCACAAATGACTTAATCATATGAAAAATCACATATAAAAACTTTTTTGAAGACCTAAAATGTATTAATTGCAATGAATAAAGTTAAGTAAAAAAGCTAGCAGATCCTTATTGTGTTGACACACGCACCTTCAATCACTTTGCAGATCTCTGCAACAAAAAATTATATATTGGAAATACCACCAATAGATCAACCATGCTAGTCTACACATGTACTAGTGTCTTAAAGGCATCGACACCACAACTATGGTAGAGGCTTAAAGATTTTATGTTAAAACTCCCCTTGAGCCAAAGCTCTTTATCTAGTTTCTGGAGGAAACAAATATATACTAGGAGCTGGCACATACTCATTCTTTACTTCACTCTCTTCTTTCTTCTTGTTCATTTCCTTCATCTCAACCGGATCCACTTTCTTTTCTACTAGGTTAAATTCTTCCTCTTTTTTTAAACAAAGGGTTTCACATTCTTGCTAACTACAAAACTTTGCTATGTGTCCCTATTTGTTGCATTTGTGGCATATGACACCCTTTTGGACAAGCTTACTTCTAGCCATTCTACACCTGCATTCAAAAATATTATACCCAAATCCATTGCATGTATAACAGTAGCCATTGAAATATTGAAACATCATGCCATTATTGTAACCATTCATCATCTGATTTTTGCATTCACTAGCTTTATGACCAAATCTATTACAAGTATAGCACTGACTGGGAAATTATTGAACATTATAATTCATTATGCTTCTACACTCTATAGCTCTATGTCTAAATTTATTGCATGAATAACAATAACCATTAAAAGATGAATACCTTTGTGCAATAGGTTGTCTGATAGGAGGCCTTTTAAATTCTTTCTTATAGTTTTGGACCTATTTTACATTATTTTTTTTGTCATTCTTCTTTTTAGCATTGCTTAGAGCTTGATTTACCTTTGAATTTTCTCCTTTCTCAAACCCTAATCCTTCTTTGTCCTTAGAAGCTTTCTAATTTGCAATCATCTCATCAAGCATTGTGGAACTCTTCTTGAATTTGTCTTCTTGATTCTTGGCCTTCTCAAGATCTGATCTCAAAGTTATAATCTCTTGTTCAATATTTTAATATTCTTCAAATTTGTCTCTTAATTTGGCATTCAGGCATTCTTCAACTCTTTTCCCTTCAACTTGCACTTTTAGATTGGTAATTTTCTCATTTGATTGCTTGAGCTACTCATTTGTTTCCTTGATTCTTTCTGTAGTTTTCTTGAGTTTCTCTCTCAAATTCTTGATACACTCTTTTGCATCATTAAGATCCTTTTTCAGATCTCTATTCTCAACTTTTGCTTTATCCAAATCATCAAGGGTTTATTTGAGTTATCCTTCCATATCAACCTCACAATATTCTTCAGTAAACCCTTCAAGGATGATTTCTTTTGGAGGGATAGGATACTTCCTTGCAGCCATGTGTTCACACTCCAAGGTCTACCTCAATGATCAAGACAATTGAAGGAACCAAGCTATGATACCAATTGTTGAACACCCGGAATACTGAGAGGGGGTGAATCAACATTCCTCGAAATTCATTAACTTAAAATACATTTACAATATCTCATTCAATGTGCAGTAATGAAAGAAACATTAAAATCATGCATCACATCAATAGACAAAAGCACACTAGATCTTTATGTAGAAAAACCAAAAAGGGAAAAACCACAATGAGGATTAGCTCATAATATATTATAACTGGTTACAAGATATTACAAAATGGCTCACTGCCAGGTGGACTCATTGTCCAAAGAATAGAGGAAATGGCTCACTGCCATAATAGAAAAGAGAGAAACTCATTGCCAAAGATTGAATTGATTATAATGCATCTACATTATGCTAAAGACAATTCCAATTAGGCTCAAAAAATTGACTTAACACACTTCATACTTCACCATAATTACACTTCGTACTTCTTTGCACTAGATATCACACACACACTGTAGTGCCCCTCCGCAATTTACCTGTCAGTGTGGTTAGTTCGAGTTGGTTTGTATGTGTCATTGTTGTGTTGCCTTCCGTTTCGTTGTGAGGCCAAGTACTGTTTAGTATTATGTTCATTTGAGTTATTTGCTTAATTAGTGCTTTGATTGATTATTATATTAAAATAAAAGATTATTGTAGTTAAAAGGTATTTTGATAATTTAAATAAATTTTTTAATATATTTGTGGTTTTGACAAATAAAAATATTATTAATTCCTTTATTTGGTTTAAATAAATTAAAAGTATGAGTTAATAAAGAAATATTAAAATAAATATATTAATTAAACTGCGATGCAAATAGAATTAAAAAGGTAAGTTAAAATTAATAAATTAAATATTTTAAAAGTGGATTTATTGTGTGTAATTAAATAAAGATATTTTTATTAATAAACATGTTGAAGAGTGGTGGTAAGCAATAGTTGGAAAATAAAATAAAAGTAATTAAATCAAAGAAGGGAGTGCATGCAACAACGAATTGGGGGGTGGCGAATAAATTAGTTAAATTGCTAAAAGAAAGGGAAATTTTCAATTATATTGGGAAACTAATCTAGTTTTCTTCTTGTGAATGTTTTCTTGATTCTAGGGAGCTCTTCTTCTGGTTTTTGGGGGTTTTTGGAATTTGGTGGTTTTGCAGTGGTTGAGGAGATTGGAAGTGTGTTGAAATTGCAAATTGGAGGTAGAGAATGTTGCATAAGCTCTCAACTCAACAAAACAATTTAATCCAGGTTCCATTACCTTTCCTCCAATTTTAAGCCCATTTAGAAATAAATGTGGTTATGCTAGGTTTGAAGCAAAATACTTATTTGTTAATTTTTGGGTGTGCAATTTAGCAAATATATTGCTTGGAATTTTTCAAGTTCTTTACACTAAATTACGGTTGGTGTTTTTCTCTATTCTCAACATTGTTTGAAGTCAAAAACTTTTCCCACTTCTGACTCTCTATCCTTTGCATACATAGCTAACATAAATTTTTTAAAGTATTTGATTATTCTTCCTTTCTTCCAGATAAAAGAATTTGTCTGTAAGCAAGTCACAAATTTTATCCCCTATTGTGGTTGCAAAATTATACTCAAGTAGAGTAGTATTATTTCTCCATACTACACACTTATCTTTCCTTCTCGTCTGCTAAAACTATGCAGTCAATACCAGTTTTTCCCTACCTATATTTTTTTTTTTTACAAGCCAAGTTAAACAAAACACTCGACACCCTAGCATTCAATGTCTCTTTTGTCTTACATAAAGTTAATCAAAATTTTTGGCACCACCAGTGTATGATAGAGATTATCAAATGAGCCATGCTTTGAAGCCAATTCTGTACATTCGATGCTCCTCATTGCTTCCTGTTGAGTTTGATGGTTATAGGGGTATATACCTTGTAATCAATATTTTTCAATAAGATCTCATTTGTCTTAGCCGTTGCGTATGCAATGTGTTCAGGTATGTCATTACTTGTAGATTACATATGGTGTCATTTTGCACTGGGTAAGTTTAATGTATAACCTTAGTGAAGCATGTAGTTGTGCGGTCCTCTCTTAAGTCATTCACTATATTGTTAGCCTTAACTAAAGCTAGATATAGCATGCATCACCACCACTCCAGAGTAGGTTCAAATAGGAAGTTAAACTGGTGGTTATGCCTATAGTTCATCATACTTATCATGTCTTTCCATTTATTAAACATTGCACTAAATCAAACCATGCAATTTGTGTATATTTCGATGATTTTAAGAGGTTATACTCTACAATCGATAATGTACAGTGAGATTTCATCTTCCCATAGCTACTGGAATAATTTTGTTAACTATCAGTCAGTTATGAGAAATCAATGAATAATGATATTTAATGGAATTGATTTATATGTACTGCATATGGCATATGCTTTAGTTTTCTATAGATATGTTTAAAAGATCAGCCTTTGATATATATATATATATATCTATAAATATAATTACAAATACATGTCTTATTATTATTGAATTACTACACTTTGAACAACCCATCGAATGTAGCATATACATATATATATTTATATCTGTGTGAACCCCAATCCTAATACCTACAAAACAATAAGAACAAACACATTAGATGAGAGATTGCAAGTAAGAACAAGGATTCCCCATGAAATCCATTTAACATAGCTCAAATTAGGAAAAAAGCAATGAAGAACACAATGAAAACACCAAAATAAAGATTGAATCCTAATTAAGCTAGCAAACTCATGATCCCATGGGGGAGTTGGTGCCAATTTGATGTGAAAATTGGCCCTTTCCCAACTCGTATGATGAAAGATTGATGTATGTTGATGAAGATTAAGTGCTCCAAGCTAAAAACCTGCATAACCTAGCTAAGATTCAATGATGATGGATGGAATTTGATAGATATTTGAGCATGGTAACTTTGCATAATTTGTGGATGATCAAATGAGGAATGAAGCCTCTTATTTATAGATGAGATTGAAGGATGAAAGTCCAAATTTGAGCAATGTGGGACTAACATTCAACCAATGGCAAGATGCCACTTGTTAATCTATGAGTGGATGGAGGATGTGCAAGTTTTGAGGATTGTGCCAATAAATGCCTA
The DNA here is from genome assembly GCA_007258455.2 of Sequoia sempervirens. NCBI lineage: Eukaryota > Viridiplantae > Streptophyta > Pinopsida > Cupressales > Cupressaceae > Sequoia > Sequoia sempervirens. The sequence goes on from VDFB02075321.1 coordinate 401,154,634, forward strand.
TTTTTGAATTTGAATTTTGTTGAAATGACTTGCAAGAGGGAAGGGAAAATGCATTAAATTCCACTTGCCTCAAGGAAAAGGACATGTAAAATAGAGTAAATGCCTTGTTGGATGTACATGTCAACATGGATTTTTGAATTCAAACTTGAAGAATATTCCAAAAAGATGCCTTGTTGAGGAAAATAGGGATTTAATAAATCAATTAAATCTATTTTCATGTGCAAGTGGGAAAAGCTAGAGGATGGGACATGATATAAGATTAAATTAATCAAAGGTTAATTAATTTAATGAGAGATTAATGATGTGACAAATTTGACTTAGATTTGTGGATTTATTTAAATCAATTATGAGAAGAATGTGATAAGAGATTAATTAGATAAAGATTTTGATTTATTTAATTAAAAGAGATGATGTTAGATTAAATTAAATAAGGTTTTAATTTATTTAATTTAATAGACAGACTTTAGAGATTTAATTAAATAAAATTGATTATTTAATTAAATGGGGATAATTAGATCAGACAGGTTGATTTAATTAACAAAAGAGAGAGACTCAATTAGATAAAATGATTTATTTAATTAAGGGAAGGAAATTGATGAATTTAATCAAATAAGGAAATTTGATTAAATGGTTAGACCGAGGGATGATTTAGAATGAAACGATGTTAGTAGTCAAGATCAGATGCACAATGTCAATTGATACATTTTATGTGTCTACATTTTGCCCCTCTTTGAAGCAATGCACTTGTTGCGTTGGTTCAAAGAATAAACGATCTTGATCAAAGCTAAAAAATTTCATTATTTAAAATCTTGCCCCACTGCTTCCTGGCGAGAGAAAACATGCCAATATATTACCCCCTCGAGAGATTGGACGAAAATTTCAATTTTTGGGTGATCTTGCAAAAAAAGAGGACAAGGTGCCCGACAGGTCCAAAAAGGCTCCAAGAGGCCAAAAATGTGTCGAAACATAATAAAACAATGTAAAATAGGCCTCAAGTGGACAAAAACAACTTCAAGGGTCTAAAACCCTAGCAGGACAACCAATTAGGGTGAAAAAACCCTAATTTTCAAGCTTTAAAAGGCTTCGAGGGGGCACCTTCAATTCATTTTCACACACATCCATTAGCAACCTTGAGATTTGAGCTCTGACCTCCTGACGATATGGCACAATGACAACTTTCAATACATATTTCTGATCGAGTTTAGACGTACCAGTGGCCACCTGACATTGGGGCACCATTAAGTGATCCTTTCTTGAGCTTCATTTTTTATTTTTAGCCTTCATTTAATGCATTTAAAGTTAGTACTTCTGTAGCGGCGTTGTATAGCGCTGCTCAAAAATCAAACTGTGTCGCTCGGTGTCAAATTGCGCTGCGGCGGTGCAATTTGGAGTTTGAAAATAAACTCTAAACTACGACGTTGAGCTCGTGGTTGGCAGGGTGATTTATAAACTGCAATGCAGCGGTCCTGTTTCTTTTCAAAGTGCGCCACTGGGAAGGAAAGTGCACTGTGGCAGTACGCTTTCGACCTTTTATGCCCTAACGTCAGAGTTTGATTAAAAATAAAACTGCAATGCCTTCACGGATTGTGATGCTGGAGTGGTTTCTTAGACACCCAACGAAGAATTTTTCAATTTTTTTAACATGATGACCCTTCTTGATGCAGGATGCGGTGAGGGAGCTCTACTCCTGAGAGCACATGTCATGGGATCTATTCGGCTATTTGCGGGACCTGAACGACAGAGATCAGGATTGACTTTGTGACATGGGGCTATGGTACATTGCCTATGCAGTGCTTGTTCGCACTCACCTGGGGATGCTATCAGCACTAGCTGAGAGATGGCACAACGAGACCTCTTCATTTTACCTTCCCACCGGCGAGGCCACCGTCACCTTGGAGGACATTTGGCACATTTTGAGATTGCCAATTCATGGTCAACGAGTCATTTTTGACATGGATGAGGGGCGGGATGCCTACCACAGAGTCCTCGCCATAGAGGACATCGCTATTTGCGAGGGGTAGATCGAACTCGAACGACACAAGACCCTGGCACCTCCCTTTCGCTTGGTTGTTGCAGCTATTATTTCAGGTCTCGATGCCCCAGATAGATGAGGTTGATACTTCAGTCCCAGTTGGGGACTTTGCTGGGAGCGTATGGTTTGCAACAGGCCAATTCATTTTGCTTGGGGGTCGGTCCTTCTTGCATCTTTGTACAAGGATCTCCACGAGTATGTCTACCTCGACGATAGAGCACTCGTAGCAGGCGTCACTCTTCTCCATGTATGGGCGTGGGAGCACATTGCAATCCTTCAGCCATAGATTGTTACAGTTCTGATGATGCCTGACGATCCCCTTGTATGGCACTACAGAGGTGGTGTGTCCTTTACACACACAGGCGAGCACAAGATCCCCTATTGGAGGAGGGTGCTTGATGAGATGCAGGTATTTATATGGCGTCTATACCTTGGTCGGCCCAGATGGGCCAGTGATGCAGATCAACTTTTCTTTTCCTGCTAGGACTTCTATATGTAGGGGTGCAAGCATACGATGATTGAGAGATACCTGTCCAAGCATGTGCAACATCAATTTGGTGAGCCATAGGATCATCCCGACGATGATTATGTGGCCGTCTCTACTCACACCATGACACAGGTTTCATGGGGGCAGTATATTCCTGCCTCAGAGGCCGTTGACAGTTTCAGACAGTTGGTGGCTCGACCATTGGCCTATGATTAGGGGCCTACAAATCCAAGCATGACACAAGAATACAAGGATTGGTTCCGGCCTCTCCTATGATTGACTATTCCAAGAGCAGTCCCTGATCGGCAGAGGGGGAGGACGAGGATGGAGGGCTGGTGCATGACAGGATTAGCCGGCTGTGCCTCTAGTTCAGCTAGATCCGATCGACATATAGATGTAGGATCAACAGCAGGTGTTGCCAAGTGTACCACCATGGGTTGAGGATCAGCCTCAGGTACAACCTCCATGAGCACAGCCACCAGTGTAGCCAGTAGGGAAGGTGGGTGCCCAAGATACTTTGATTGCTCAGCTATAGGCTTAGGTGCAGACTTTGATAGGGGAGAGAGATCAGGCTCAAGCTGAGAGAGAGTAGATCAGGGCCGAGAGGGACCAGAGGGACCAGGCTATACAACAAAGACAAGCCACAAAGCTATAGGCAGCCACAGAGCTAGGGTAGAGACAATAGTTGGAGAGCATGGCAACCTCCTCCTCTCAAAGTACAATGTCCGTCCGGTCTTACAGGGATGTCGTCCGAGAGGCTAAATACTATTGGATGCATTATCATGAGGCCATACCCTGAGCAGCATGGGTCCCAAAGTACTCGCAGCAGACCAACCACAAACTAGTAGAGGGTCACGATGACATGGGCGAGGGAAGCATACATGGGGTAGACCTTGATCGAGATGGTACCTTCTGTGCCTTATGGGCTCATTTTTGATAGCCCGATGGGCCTTTTGTACTGATTGACATACATGTACAGTGATCCAATTATTTTGTAGTATGACAGTTACATTATTGATGATATATATATGAGCCAATGATGATTTTGATGTGATGTGATGTGTATCATTTATTTATGCATGGATGATTTTATTTCTATATGTTGTGCAATGATGTTTATGATGCTATATGATGTATTTATGGATGTATTTATTTTTGATGATATATGCATTATGCAATGATTATGACTAACAGATCTATATTATGCAGATGTATTTATGTGATGCGTAATGATATTGCAATCTATATGATGATCTATTTATGTTGATGTAAATGGTGATGTGATATGTGATATGGAATGTAATATGCAAAATGATATGGTGTATACGTGAAATGTTATGTGAACTATGCTTATAAATGAAATGATTATGGATGGATGTACACTTTGCATGAAATGGATTTTTGTATGTTCTGATTTATGCCGATGATGATGTGAAATGATTTATGCAATGAAATCCAAAATGATTGCAATGTTATTTATCAGATGATATGGATGATTAGTGGACGATATGATGCCATGTGAATGTGATGGTCATGTTTTATATGATGATGCAAAATGAGATGGTTTTCTAAGATGCTTAGAATAACAAATATTATTATCCTAAACATATTAAATGATAATGTAATGTATGTATGTGATGCATTTACCATGATGCAATGCGATATGTGAAATGATACGATGATGATATGTTAATGAAAAGTGGTATGATGATGCTTAATGTAAAATGAATTTAATGTGTGTGAGTATGACTTTATGATGTTATGCAAGTATGTATGCAATGGACTATCTATGATGCTTATATACCTATTATGTATGATTATGCAGTAAGTGGTAATGTGAAATGGTTATGAAATTTTTATGCAATGATTTATGTGATAAATGCAATACGATGCAATGCAATAAAATGGATGCACCTATCTATGAAGAATGGCCATAATAACATGTTTATATGATGGTGGAAATGCAATGCATATGTTTCCTATATGATATGTTGATGCAATATGCTACTGATTTGTGGATGCCGGATCGATGACAATGAGGATGATGATGATGATCAACTGTCATAGTACCTTGTTAGCGCAATGAGCAAGAAGGGATGAAAGAGAAGAAGTCATTTCAACAAGACACAAGATGATGGATATGAAAAATGATGATGATTTCTTGCCGAGGAGTTGGGATTTTCAAAGGGCCAATTTTCTTATGTTTGATAACACACATGGAACGATGCATCAAGATATAGAAAATCAGGATGGTGTGGTACCTAGTGTGATGGAATTTGACTTGAAAAATAAATAGGAGTATCCTTGTTCACACCTGACATACAAAAACCTTGCTAGGATGCACTTTAGAAGTTTCAAACACCTCGGACTAAAGCACAAAAAGGTATAACCTATCAATACAATAGTCAACAAGTTGCTCAAAACCTCCTCCATACATACCTAACAAAGAAAGTATTCACCAAGGTTATATTACAAGAACGTCCAACAAGCGCAACAGAAAAAAGATAATGATCGTTGCCCCATTCCTATTTCTCTAAATCCTCTTGTTCGGATATCATCGAGAAGTCCTTTGAACGAGTGCAATAAGATAAGCCAAAAGAAAAAGAAAAAGTAAACAAACAAGCTGATGTTCTTCAATACCGCTAACCAAAAGATGATGTATTTTTAAGGATAAGGACCGAAACTATTGCCAAAAGATAATGCCCATTGTAGAAAGGATTCATCCTAGGACATGTTAGTGGATGGCAGCATGTTATTTCTTTTATCCAAAGCATTATTTCAAATGATTGATATGGGACCAATTGGATGATGAGTTACCGACACAAAGTGTTGACCAACTTGCTTACATACTGACTTAACCCTAAGACTTTGATGATTTTGAGTTTTCACTTTTGACTGGCTAGAGTTGTTTCTGATTGTCTTATTGAAGATTGAGGATGATGATCGTTTATTATGAATGATGTTATTGCGGGTGCAAGCTAGATGAGATGGATGAATTTCTTCAAATATTTGGATTTTTTTAATCTTTTTGAGATGTTTTGAGGCTATTTTTTGGTATTTTTGGGATTTTACAAATGTTTTGATTTTTTTATTTTTTTGAATGTTTTGGGGTTTTCTGAGATTTTGAACAAGAGACTAACTAACCTAAAGACTTATCCTAGGGGCCTCAGGGACTAATCAACAAATTATCCTTGCCTATGTTATATATGCAGAGACCACATAGTTTGACTGATAAGATGACCGATTTACAGATGACGATATACATGATGATATGTCAGTTTATTATGACAGACTCCTAAAGGACTAACCTAAGTGTCTCAAGGGATGATCAAAGATCAACCTTTCCTATGTTCAAGGCTTAGAGATGATGTAGTTCGACAAGACTACTTTGTTTTTAACTTTTTGAATGATTTTTTGACCTTTTTTGGGATTTTGATATATTTTGATGTTTTTGGATTTTCTGATTTTTAGGACCTTAAGGATATACCCAAATCCAATCCGATAAGAACATGCCCCCAGTGTGATGCAATAGACTACTCCAATAAAGGTAGGAAAAACTGACTTGAGGATTAGTACTAGGAGGGATCATGATAAGAACACATGACCAAGCTATGGTGCAGATGCAGGTGGATGATGCGATGGATGATGGAAACAAAATGGATGGATGATACAGAACAAGCTGTAAAGATCTTGGTGGATGGAGAGTGCTTATTTACACAAGGTGCCTATTTTCCAGGTTTTCACCAAGGTACTTGTCCAAAGTGCCACCGAAGTGGTTTTCACTAGAGGATGATTTTTCTCTTTACTATTTTCAATCCCTTTTTCTAATTTTTTTGGATTTTTTGCTTTTTTGCTTTTTTTGTTGTCACCAAGATGCCTGTTTGTTAGGTTTTTGCAAAGGTAACCATTTTTTTGGACATTTTTTATATTTTTTATATTTTTGGTTCTATACCTTGAAAGATTTAGGCATAAAACTTTTGGAGATGAGAGTTATTCATGGATTCTTGTAGAGGTTCCCCTTCGGGTGTTGATAACTGATATGCCCCTGACTTGTAACTTGCTATGATAATGAAAGGTCCCAACCAATTGGGTTTAAATTTTCATTTGTTGCTTGGGTTTGGGACATTCTTCTGATTCTCTTTTAATACTAGTTCTCTGACTTGGAAAGTCATGTTTCTGATTTTCTTATTGTAGCATCTTTTGAGTCTATTCTGATAGACTTTCAAATGATTCAAAGCATCTATACATCACTCATCCAGTAGCTCTAACTCATTTAGTCTTGATACTCGATACTCTTCATTTGTGATGAGGTTTTGCAGTGATATCCTGAGTGATGGGATCTCGATCTCAATGGGGAGTATTGCTTTTGATCCGTAGACTAGGGAGAAAGGGGTGGCACCGGTGGGTGTATGGATACTAGTTCAATAGGCCCACGAGATTAAGATACAAATGTCAGTCACGACCTGCATCATTGACTATTTTCTTGAGGATTTTTAGAATGGTCTTGTTTGTAGCTTCTGCTTGGCCATTGCCTTGGGGATAGTATGGGGTGGAGAAGCGATGTTGGATTTTGAATTTTTCACATAAGTCACATACCTCCTAATTCTTAAATGATGTCCCATTATCTGAGATAATGGCTTGTGGAACACCATATCGACAAATGAGATAGTTCAGGATGAACTTTAAAATCTGCTTCCTAGTTATATACGTCATGGGTATGACTTCCACCCACTTAGTAAAGTACTTTGTTGCGGTTATGATGAATTTGTGGCCATTAGATGAAGTCCCCACTATGAAAAGGGCCATGGTGTGACAATAGGATGAAGCTCTTGAGCTGAAGCATGGATGAGGTTCCCATGTTGTTGACATTATAGACACTTTCTGGCATAATCATGTGATTCTCTTTCCATTGTGGGCCAATAATACCCCATCCTCAACTATTTATTGGCTATGGTCATTCCACCTGAGTGTGAACCACAAATACCATTATGTACTTCAGTTAGAGCAGTTAATGCCTCCTCAGTGTTTAAGTAGTGCAGTAAGGTTCCTTCTATGCTTCTATGATATAGGGTATCTCCTAGGATGACAAATATGGATGCCATTTTTACAAAGGTTCATTTTAGGTTTGAGGGTAAATCGACAGGTATGACTCCTATTCGAAGGTATTTGTAAATTTTGTGGTACCAAGGATCACCGGGACCAACGATTTCACACATAAATTTTGATTATGGTACCTCGAATGCAGGCATGAGAAGCTGCTCAATCATGAATTCATACTTTGGAATGTTGTGGGGGATGTTCAGTAAGGATCCAATTGTTGCCATGGCATCTACTACTCTGTTGTTGGTTCTCAGAATCTGCTCAAATGTAATTTTGATGAATGATTCTTTAAGAGTCTCCGTATAGTTTGAGAGCTATAATGTTCCACTGCATTGCTATTCTGAGATCTATGGTTAAAGCCTTGTATTTTGCAATGTTATTAGTGTAGGGAAATGCCAGTTTGTAGGACCTTGGTATACAATCCCCTTGTGGGGTGACAAAGAACACACTGAATCCTGATCCATGCTGCGTGTATGAGCCATCAAAGTATAGTTTCCAATGGTTAGTTACATTGAGATTGAAAATAGATTCATCTGGAAACTCTGAAATGAGAGGATTCTTTGAATAGATTGGTGCTTCTGCAAGTTGATCTGCGATGACTTGGCCTTTGATTGCTTTCTGCTCCACATATTCAATATTGTATTCTGATAGTATCATCACCCATTTGTCCATTCTTTCCTGTGAGCATTGCCTTTGACAATAAGTATTTGAGAGGGTCAATTTTGGCGATGAGTTTTATTTTCTGTGCCAACATGTAATGTTTGAATTTTTGTGATGCAAACACTACAACGAGGCATGCTTTCTCGATGAATGAATAGTTTAGCTCATGCCCAACCATTGTTCTGCTAATGTAATAGATAGCCCTTTCTGTTCCATTTTTGTCATGCTGAGCTAAGAGAGCTCCAAAGGCTACTGCTGTTGCTGACATGCAAAGAATCAATGGTTTTTTTGGGATTGGTGGCATTAAGACTGGTGGTGTCAGTAGATATTCTTTGATTTTATTGAATGCCTCTTCACACTTGTTATCCCATTTGTATGCTATTCTTGTGGAGTAGGTGAGAGTATGGGTTCTGTTTGTTTTCCAACTGTGCTATAAATCTTTGAATGGATTGGAGCCTGCCTTGGAGACCTCTCAATTGCTTTAATGTTTTTGGTGCTTCCATCTTGAGGATTGCTTTTACCTTTTTTGGATCTACCTCAATGCCTCTCATTGAAACTATATATCCTAGCAATTTTCATGATTGTATGCCGAAGATGCACTTCTTTGGGTTTAATCTGACCTTGTACTCTTCCAGCCTATCAAAGATGGCACGTAGGGTAGCTATGTGATCTTTTCTCTTTATGGATTTAGCTAGAATATCATCAACATAATCTTCGATCATCTTATGGATCATGTCGTGGAATATCAATGTCATGGCCCTTTGGTATGTTGCTCTTGCATTATTTAAGCCGAATGGCATCATATTCTAGCAATAGGTCCCCCATGGACAAGTGAAAGTTGTTTTATGCTGGTCTTCCTTAGCTATCATGATCTGATTGTACCCTGAGAATCCATCCATGAGTGACAACATTTCATGTCCAGCTGTCATGTCCACTATCATGTCAATGTTTGGAAGTGGGAAGCCATCTTTTAGACATGCTTTATTCAAGTCTCTAAAGTTTGTGCAGATTCTGATGTTCCCATCGGGTTTTGAAACAGGTACCAAGTTTGACACCCATTCTGGATAATCTATCAGTCAGATGAATCCTACATCTAATAGCTTTTTTAACTCCATTTTGATTAAAAAGGCAATCTGAGGGTGCATTTTTTGAAGCTTTTGTTTAACAAGCTTTGCTTCTGGATACACTACTAAGTGGTGAACCACAGTCTCTGGATCAAGTCCTGGCATGTCAGCATAACTCCATTCGAAGTTTATTTGTCTCTCTCTTAGAAAGGTTGCTAGGAGCTCTTGTTCCTCTGATAGTAATGACTCCGCATAGAATGTGATATGAGGGGTTTCCTCTATTCCTAGGTTGATTGGATTGCATTTTTCTGCTAGGACTGCTAATTTTTCTTGATGAAGAGCTCTAAAGGGAAGATTAAATCCCCCATCCTCGGGTGCCTCGGAGAGGTTTTCACCGTTGGATACATCCTTTCTTTTTACTTTTTTTTGGTCAGAGAGTGCCACAGTGTGGTTTTCACTCAAGGACTTGGATATTATTCTTAATTTTTCACTTTTGTGAATGAGGGATTCAATCGTTTCCCCATAATAGGCATGTGTATCTAGCTTGATTATGAACCATGTTTTATGATCCCCATTTGGAATGTTATCCTACAGTCCCATGAATTTTGAGAGAACCTCATCATTTTTGAATGTATCGAGAATTGGTGGTCCTCGTTGGTCGTAGTCGATGAGTTGGGGATATACTAGGCCGATTTCATGATTTTGGTGTTCTGTTTCAAAAGATAGGGTGCTAATCATGCAAAGAGTGGTATCCTCAAATAGCCTAGGTAAGTTGGTTGTGGTATCCTCATCATCACTACTACTACATAAATTGGTTATATCAAATGTAAAGTTATCTATGACTCTACCTATAGATACTAGTAAGTGTAGTTCTGCTACAGTTGGCTGAGGAGGATTATTAACCGTTCTAACTAGAGGACTTTGGCCACATATGGTTATATTCAAAGGGGTACATCCAAGGCCAAGATTTTTTATTGCTCGTGTCTCTGGCATAATAGGTATTATAAGCCCATTTTCGCTTCTCCCAAGTCTTTGGTTTCTATCATAGCCCATTGCGAGCATCATTTGTAGACCCTTGCTTCTGTCATCCATTGGTAAATCAACTACTGGTCTTTCATCTTGATATAGGATATGAGATGGATCTTCCTCAATAACTTCTCGGCCAAGATCTCCCAACTTGTAAAGTTGGGTAGTCCTTAGGAGACATTTGGGATGTGGATGCTTCATTTATTTGCGGATGTCCCCATGATCTATGAGATTGTGGTAACTCTCCTACCAAAAAATCATTATTAGGGAGCCTGTAGTTTCCACAATCATTATCTTGGATGATGACCTTAATGTAAGAGATGGTGGGGATGGTGGGAATGGCGGGCGTCTTTATTGCAGAAGTGGATGCGAGAGTGGGGGGATCGATGTATGGTGTAGATGGGTCCTCATCATTTTTTGGTACTTGGGGGATTTTATAATACTTTGCTTCAAGGCTTTTACAATAGGAGAAGGGTTCAGGATCTCCATGGATGGTAACTTCTTGTCCCTCATGTGTGAATTTCACACATTGATGGAAAGTCGATGCTACTACTTTCATCGCATGAATCCATGGGTGCCCTGGGAGGATGTTATATGGCAAGTCAAGGTCCAAGACCTGATAAGTGATTTCCATTATACAAAGCCCTACTTGAATAGGGAATTTGATTGTGCCTTGAGACACTCTTTCTTGATCATCATATGCTCTTATTGTGATACCCTTTCCTTTGTTGATAGAATCCTCTAATATTTTCAATTGTTTTATGAGGTTGAGAGAACATATATTCAAGCCCGCACCTCCATCCACCAAGAACCTTTTGACCTTGCTCTTGTGTACTATTGCTTCTAGGTGGAGCGCATGGTTGTGAGATGGTTGAGCGGGGAAATCTTGGTCAGAGAATGTGAGGAGATTTGGTGTAATGATATTTCTGACCATAGCTTGGAATTGCTCTGCATCAAGATCTGCAGGGACAGTAGATGAAGCCAATGCTTCTTCAAGGATTTTCCTATGGGAAGATGAGATTTTTAGCAACTCTATGATGGAGATTTGTGTTGGCGTTCTTTTGAGCTAATCTAGGACATTGTACCCATTAGGAACTAACCTAGATGTAGGGATTTTGTTTGGTTGGGATGATCTTGCAATGGTAACTTTGTCACCTCTTGTAGTGACTCCACAATTAGCATGGGTGCCTTTGATGGTGATGACCATGTAGTTTTCATCTAGGGAGGCGACGAATATTTTGTACACACGATTCACATTTGTGTGGGTGCCTTTCCCTTTATCATTGTTATTATTATTCCCTTTATTGCCATGATTAGGCATTGGATTCATGTATATCTTAAGATCTTGGTTTCCTGTTGGTTGTTCCACGTTTATAATTGTTTTATCAATGAGATCTTGAATTATGTTTTTTAATCTCATGCAACTGTTCGTGGTATGGCCTTTGATTTTATGGAATTCACAGAGTTGATTCTCATTATACCAAGGGGGTTTCACATCCAGTTCTTGGTAATTCTCAAAGGTAGGAACCTTGATGAGTTTTTCATTTATCAACTTCTTCATTATGACTTCAAATGGCTCCCCCAAAGTAGTGTACTTTCACTTGGGATAACTCTTGTTGTGTTTAGGTGGTCTCCTTTGATCATTGAGATTGTTGATTGTTGGATTGTTGTTTGGTTGTTGTATTGCTTGATGATTGTTTTGGTGTTGGATTTGGATTTGTGGTGCGGGTGTATTTTGGCAAGGGGCACTAATGACCACCTTGGTGTCAACAACACCATCATTAGTGACATTTTTGTTCCTTGCCCACGGGTGAGGTTTATTGTTGTAATTGGAGGGTGGGTGATTGTTTTGTTGTTTAGGGTATGAAGTTGATCCCACGGGTTGAGTCATAAGGGCTTGTTCGATGTTGAGCACCTTGGAGATCAACTAATCATATGCGGTGATCCCTTGTACCTTGAGATGAAATGCCAAGAGGCCTTCGAGGTTGGATATAATGGTGCAAACTTGTTGTTCTTTGGGCATGGTCCACTTGCTCCGATTGGCCTTGGATCGCCATCGTTGTAGGAATGAAGTGAATGATTCACCCTTTCCTTGTTTCAGAGCTGAGAGTTCTTCTAGACTAACATCCATGGAAATGTTGCATGCATAATTTTTAATGAAGGCATCTGTAATTTCTTGGAATTTCCTAATGCTTGAAGGTAGGCGAGAGAACCATTCCATGGCGTGGCTAGCCAAACTCCTAGGGAATAGTCGCATTAGATAAGTATCGTCATATGCGACTTCCATGCAATGAACTTGGAATTCCCTGATGTGATCTTCAGGGTTTCCTGTCCCACGATATTTTTCAAACTTGGGGATCTCAAATCCCTTGGTAAATGGTTTCATCATTAGGCTCCTGTCAAAAGAAAAGGGGCATAAGTTGCTTGGTATTTTTGTTGTTTGACCTAATTGAAGATCGATCACTTGTTGCGAGAGCAACTTGATTTGTGTTGTTACGTCATTTTGCGGATTAGGGGGTGGGATGAAGGTGTCTTGGGGGATTTCGATTGTGGGTTGGATGGGTGGGTTGTTTGATGTGTTGTTTGACAGTATCTGTATATTCTGCTGAGCTATATATGCTTCCACCTGCTGCTGTATGAACAATGCTTGTTGTTGATCTTGTTGTTGTTGTGCTAGGATTGCTTGTTGTTGTGCTTGTTGTTGTTCCAACAATGCTTGTTGTTGGGCTGCCTCTTGCTACTCTTGATATTGTTTTATTGCTTGCTGATATGCTTGTAGTTGTGCTGCTTGTTTTTGTGCAATAAGTTGTGCCTATGCTTGTGCTTGCTGTGCTTGATATTGGGCATTTTCCTGAGCTTGAGCTTATGCTTGCGCTAATTGTGCTTGGGCTTGTGCTTGTGCCACTTGTTGTTGTAATAGAATTTGTGCTTAAGCAGCCTTTTATGCTTGAAATGTGGCTTGGGCTGCTTGAGTGGATTGTTGTTGTTGTTGTTGTTGCAATAAAGCTTGGGCTTGTGCGGCCTATTGCACTTGTAATGCAGATTGGGCTGCCTGGGTAGCTTGCACAGTTTGAGCGGCTTGCTGAGCGGCTAGTTGTGCGGCTTTTTGTTTTTGTACTTGTAAGAATCCCCTTTGAAAAGTGGCTTGCTGAGTTGCTTGCAATGCCATGTGGTATTGGCTTGATATGCTGGAAGTTGGTGGTGGTGGAGGTGGTGGTGGATTTGGAATGGCGTTTGTGGTGGTGGTGAGTGGTGATGTCGTGTTGGTGATTTGAGTGGTGGATGGTGCTATTGATGTGGTTGGTCCTTGATAGACCATGCTTTGCGATGTTAGGGGGTTGGTCGATGATGTCGCGATTGCTTGTGTAGTTGTCATTTGTTGTTACGATATCGATGACAAGTTTTGTGTGATGTTTTGATTGATATTCAGGATGTTGGTTTGATTGATACTTGGTAAAGGGGGAAGCCCTAAGCCAAGGAGTGGTGTGGATGATGATGGTAATGGTGGAAGAGGTGAAAATGTGAGGGGTGTGAGTTCTTGTGAAAATGTTGTGGTGTCAAAAATGCCCCCATGTCCGAATATGTCACCTTCCTCTTGCAGATTTGTGTGGAGAGAATTTTGAGGTGTTGCGTGGAAGGATGATAATGATGGATCGTTATGGAAAGTCAGAGGAACATACTTATGTAATGGATTTTGGGGTATGTTTTGTTCCAATATGGTATTTGCATCCAATTCTTGATTGTTAACAAGGGGGTGTGTTTGAATAGCATTGAGAAATGCATTTCCCTTATTGAAATTAGGTTGAGTTGGAGCAAAATATGTCATGATTTGTGGAATGTTTTGAGTGATGCTTTGGGATGGGGGTGTACATGAGATGGGGATGGTGGATGAGATTGGAGGTAAAGATGTCTCCACTATAGTACTCGTGTCAAAATCAAAAGGTAATTTGGCCCCTTGTTTTGCTAGTTCAAGCATGTATAGTGAAGGGTTAAGCCTCATCATGATGTTGACGATCTTATGATTTTCCAGATTTTGGAGCATTTCGGTTATTTCTTCATGCGACATTCCAAAGGTAAGATCTTCTCCTTGGATTTCCTCTTGTGGGTTTTGTGATGATGAGATAGTCAAAGGATTGCTTGATTTGACGGGATTCATTTCAACATTCGTTTGGCTTAGGTCACTCGAAGCAGGTGTTTCTTTGTCGGCTTCCATGTTTTTCTTGTATTGAGATCTAGTTTGAACTATAAAACAAGGATCAATTTTCAAGAATATGGGAGATGAATCTCTTGATTCTTTGGATTGATCTTTACTTTATGCACAAAAGAGAAAATTTTAGGATATCTTAAGGATCAAAAGGTGATATGATGATGATGTGAGAGATGGATGATGTGGATGTTTTTGATCTTTTTGATAAATCTTGAGGGGGATGCTAGACTTTTGGGACTTTCAGATATGTTTCAGATTTTGATTTTGATTTTCTTGGATTTCCCTTGATTTGATTGATTTTGTTTTGCTTTGATTTTGAACAAATAGACCCTAATATTTTGGATGATTATCTAAGGGGTAGATTTTCTCAAAAGATGATAATTTGAATATGTGTAGGGAGAAGGATGCATCTACCCACACCTATTCAAACAAGATGATAGTTTAACCAAGCATATGAAGAAGGATGCATCTACATATACCTAGCTAAACAAGATGGTTTGATAACTTTGACTAAGCATATGCAAAAGGATGCATCTACACATACCTAGCCAAAGGTGATTTGATAACGATTTCAAAGATTTTGTCTCAAGGATTTGATGTTTTTTGATTTTTCCAAAAAAGTCTAGCATGAAGGATAATTTCAAGATTTCTCAAAAGGTGATGATGGGATGATGTTTGTTTTGATGTTTGGAGGATGGATGAGAAAAGATTTTGATTTCATTTGATCCTAAGATGAACCTAAAAAAGACACTTTGTTTACCTAAAACCTCGGTATTGAAGAACATGCAATGCTTCTATAGACCTTTATAACCAAGAAGTGATTCAATTTGAGCATACATTTCTGGATTTTGAACCAATGACTTTCGTTTTGGGATTTGTCTTCTTGAAAATTGTGAGGTTTCAACACATGTGAGAATTCATTTTGTTTATCTTTGCTTAGTGACTTTATTTTACCAAAAACACTTCTTTGATTAAGTTTCCAAACTAGATGTCCAATGTCATAATTTCTTTGAATCCCACAAAGTATGTTATGTGGAAATTCAATGAATTCAAGGCAAGGGTTACCTATTGTTTAACTTTAGTAGACAAATTGAGATGTAATCCAATGTGTTTAGAAACCTCTAAGGATGTGGATCCCAAGGGCAATCAATAACACATGAATTGAGTCAATTGTATTTGTCTCCTAAAGGGTTTGAAATTTTGATGATGTTCAAGTGTTTGTTTCCAAGATGTTTTCAAACAAGCAAAGCATTTTGTAACCAAGAATAAGTACAACCCTATGGATGTAGAAACACTATATTTGTTGGATTCCCACTTGGAAAAGTCCATCTACGCTTATATTTAGAGAATGGTTATATGCTTGAGCCCACTAGCTCCCCTCCAAGGCTCATTAATGTCAATCGGGGTAGCCAAGCATCAACACCCATGAAACTCCCATGGAATGCTTTCCATTTCAACTAAAAGACTGTAAAAGTGTGGGGTGGCTTCAGAACGACCATTCTTGCACCAACAAATAGATCAAAGGATTTTGGCAATTCTAAAAAATGGGTTTTAATTATGACTTTCCATTCATGGAGATTGACCCATATGGCAAGAGTCCCCTTTCAGATCCATCTCATTGGAGCCAACTGCGTGATATTGGTGTTTATTCCAATACCCACATTTATATTCTGGTTGGAAATACTCTTGGCTTTAGAGTGTTATCAGTTGAGTCATTCCTTTGGGTGAGTACTTTTTCCCCAAGGCAGGCCCTCTAAGATAACTAAAGAGAGTAAAGACAATATCCGTAACTCGATCTATCCTTGTTTGCAACACAAATAAAGAGAATGTACACAATAATTCCCTACTCACACTCGCACAATGTTTTGTTCAATTTTAAAACCCAAAATGAAGTGTCGAGGTGATTGATTTATCTCAACCTAAAATCACAAAAAAGGCCTTTTGATTCTCAAGATCACTATAAAGTGCGAGAGAAGCGCATACGTCCTTTTTCAATGAAGTTATTTTGAGTAATCCCTCACAAAACAAAATAGAACATGTTCATTTTAGATCCCCAAAGCAATTATGAATTATTTTTAAAGCACCAAAAGACAAATGAGAGTTGTTTTGTTCAATTGTTAACCAAAAAAACAAAATCTAGTATGTTGTATTTCTAATGTTCATTTTAAGCCTTTGCAAAAATTGAAAAGATTCTTTTTAAAGCCCAAACAAAATTAGTGTCCTAAGCAAAAAGAGATGACAATTTCTTAGAAGTGTTAAACAAACACTAAAGTGTTTAAAAACACTTTGATTTTGTAAGATGCCATCATCATGCTTCTTCCTCTTTTGTTTTCAATTGATCCAACCTACAAGAGAGAAAACTAGTCAAATTTTGCAAAATATAGAGGTAAAAAAGCAGAAAACAAAAGATAAATTGATGATATGACAAAATGCACGTGCTAAAATGAAACTTCAACTTTTTACTCCCTGCCAGCGACGCAACCCGTGACTACATCGGAGTTTGATTTCTCAGTGGTGTTGTACAACACTGCTTACCACTCAGTGACGCTTTGTGTCCAAACCAATGAGCTCAAATGCATCGCACTTTTTCTTAGAGTCGCTATTTGATTTTTTTGAAAATTCCTATAAGTCAAATTGGTCAAGCATCGCAATTTGAAATTCAAATTCTTGGGCAGGAAGACTTCAGCGTCGTAGTTTGAATTTCTAGTGATGTTGTTTGGTGACGCTGGAGAGTCAACAACAATATATGGTGACGCTAAGCTTCCAACGTTGGGATTTTTCTGTGTATAAACAAAAACGCAGAATTTTGTGAGAAAAGTGATTAAAAATGAGATTTAGCCCTCCTTCTAGCGCCAAATGTGTGAGCCCCAATCCTAATACCTGCAAAACAATAAGAACAAACACATTAGATGAGAGATTGCAAGTAAGAACAAGGATTCCCCATGAAATCCATTTAACATAGCTCAAATTAGGAAAAAGGCAATGAAGAACACAATGAAAACACCAAAATAAAGATTGAATCCTAATTAAGCTAGCAAACTCATGATCCCATGGGGGAGTTGGTGCCAATTTGATGTGAAAATTGGCCCTTTCCCAACTCGTATGATGAAAGATTGATGTATGTTGATGAAGATTAAGTGCTCCAAGCTAAAAACCTACATAACCTAGCTAAGATTCAATGATGATGGATGGAATTTGATAGATATTTGAGCATGGTAACTTTGCATAATTTGTGGATGATCAAATGATGAATGAAGCCTCTTATTTATAGATGAGATTGAAGGATGAAAGTCCAAATTTGAGCAATGTGGGACTAACATTCAACCAATGGCAAGATGCCACTTGTCAATCTATGAGTGGATGGAGGATGTGCAAGTTTTGAGGATTGTGCCAATAAATGCCTATTTTTGAATTTGAATTTTGTTGAAATGACTTGCAAGAGGGAAGGGAAAATGCATTAAATTCCACTTGCCTCAAGGAAAAGGACATGTAAGATAGAGTAAATGCCAACATGGATTTTTGAATTCAAACTTGAAGAATATTCCAAAAAGATGCCTTGTTGAGGAAAATAGGGATTTAATAAATCAATTAAATCTATTTTCATGTGCAAGTGGGAAAAGCTAGAGGATGGGACATGATATAAGATTAAATTAATCAAAGGTTAATTAATTTAATGAGAGATTAGATGATGTGACAAATTTGACTTAGATTTGTGGATTTATTTAAATCAAGTATGAGAAGAATGTGATAAGAGATTAATTAAATAAAGATTTTGATTTATTTAATTAAAAGAGATGATGTTAGATTAAATTAAATAAGGTTTTAATTTATTTAATTTAATAGACAGACTTTAGAGATTTAATTAAATAAAATTGATTATTAATTAAATGGGGATAATTAGATCAAACAGGTTGATTTAATTAACAAAAGAGAGACTCAATTAGATAAAATGATTTATTTAATTAAGGGAAAGAAATTGATGAATTTAATCAAATAAGGAAATTTGATTAAATGGCTAGACTGAGGGATGATTCAAGATGAAACGATGTTAGTAGTCGGGATCAGATGCACAATGTCAATCAATACATTTTACGTGTCTACAATATCTATAAATATACATATACTGAATATTTTTATATATATATTTATAAAAATATATATGTATATTTATATATAAATTTGTACACATAGGTTTATGATGGGTTTAGAGAAGATATGGATGTTTTTATAATATGATGATTTTGATAGTAAATAAAATTATAAAGATGAACAAATTTCAATAAAGAATATCGATTTACCCATTTTGAATAATTGTAAGATTGGATCGAATAGATGAGTTAGTGTATCTATGAATGTTGGTTTCTCTTAATAGTTGAGTTGTATAACGCCTTGCATGAACATATTGTAATTTGATCATTTGGATAATGTGTTGGATTTTGACACTAGGGTGTTTTAGTAATTGTTAAGTTTGATGTCATTATGCAAAATTGTATTGGAAGTATTCCAGAGGATAAGGGGGAATTTTCTACTTGATGGATTCTATGATCATTCATGTTGAGATGGTTGTTTATATCTTGCAATGTGTTGTTGAGGGTCTTTAGCCATGTACCACCCTTACTTGTTTACAATTGTGTTTGAGAGGGAGATGGTCCATGCCTTGTTTGGGATATGTACTTTGGTGGTTTTCATTTTGTGCATGATGGATTTACCTTATTGCTTTTGTTGGGTTTCCTAGCTACTAGTAGGGGGAGTGGCTCTCAATGGGGGCTAATGCACAAAGTGGCATGAAGGTAACCTATGTGGGAGTTTCTTAACTTAGTGATAACTTAAAATGAATTAGGGGGTTGGGTAGTTTACACAGTAATGAAGATAAGTGAATGCCTCGCCCATGCCTGTAGTGCTCATTTAGGCTAAGGATGGGTTACAAAGGCCTGGTTGGCAAGACCAACTTCCTTGTTCTCACAAAAGAAAGATTGGTTCTGCATGTGTCACCCTATGGGGTCAACGCCTAGTGAGAAGCTGTTAGGGTAACCATAGATGGGGGCCAACCTCTGGTGAGAGACTGTCAGGGTAACCCATGTCATGACCATGCAATGACACTCTTCCCTCTGTAGACTAGTATTTCCTTATTTTTTTTCTTCCCTTGGTGTGTGATGTCCTCTGGAAGTAATATTTGTTCTTATGTGATGTTAATGTTGTTGTAGTGTCAGTTTTCCTCCATTTAGCCTTGTTATGTTAATTGTGATCACCTTGTTTGTTGCTTTTGTGGGACCTTGTGTTATCTCCTAGCATGGGGGCTGGACCTTAGGGTTCCACATGGTCGGGTGGATTGTGCTTATTCCTCTTTGGGTTCCCTTGGATTTGTTCATGTGCATGGTATCTACTCTTGGTGTTGTGGACTCTGGCACTTGACCCAACTCGAGTGGATTATGTTTCATGTCCTTGTATTGAACTATAGTCAATGTATCATATATTATTTTTTGGTGTACTCCCCTCACATGTATACGAGGAAACATTGTTGTACAAGTTGTAAATGATGTAATGTTATAATTAATTGTTGAACTCTCTCCCCTGTAATGAAAAATGTAAATGATGTTTATTGCATATGTTAGTTAATTGAATTGATTTTGGATGTTTTTATATTGATGAAATGATATGGATAATTCTTATTGGTATATCATTTGAATGTGATGGATTAAGTGAACTATATATATATTGTTAGATGAAAGCTTGTTTAATGGGACAATTTATTAATCTGGTTTGTTTGGTAATTGGATAGATAGTAACGTAGTCATGGATCCTTAGAGGACTTAGTTGTAGATTCTTGTTAGCATATGTTTTGCAATCTTAGTCTGTTGAACTTAAAAAAATAAATAAAAAATTGTTTCAATTTTTAAGTGTTGTAGCATGTTGTCCTCTAGGGTTTTGTGGCAGGGCATTACACTTGGTATCAAAGCCTATGTTCATACACTGGGCACTTTGGTTTCATATGATCCCATTATGTTGTCCTAGTTGTGTGTACTCTTGTGAATATGTTTCCTCCCTTATGTTAGTCTTGCTTAGTAACCTGAGAATTGTCTTTTGGTGGTATTTGTCCAATGGTGTAAAAAACCAGTGGAAAGGATAGGACACTTAGTGTAGTCCATAATGCACTGATATTCATTCTACCAGGGATGCATTATATACCCTTGTGTAGCTTATGATGTGTTTCTCAATGATGTGAATTTGTGTGTGTATGTGAAGAATGTGTGTTAAATCTAGAAATTTGTGCTTATGAAGTGATAAATTATGTTTTCTGCTTTTGAAAAGTTGTAAAATCATGATCTTGTGTCACATGTTATGAGATTTAGTGTTGTAAAGAGAATAAAGTGGAATGTATTGCATGTAAATGATGAATATTTAATGAAAAATGTGTGCTTTGTGTGCATAATTATGTTGCATTTTGTGGAAGTGTAGCATTGAGATGTAATGAATTAGCTTTGGTGATAGATATGTAGTGGATGGTTTACGAGTGATTTGATTATTGAGTGTTGCCTTCGGATGTGTCTCGATGAAAGGGACAGTGTCACATTACTCATTCATGAGTACCTTGCTATGCTGGAATTTCCTTTCATGGTGCATCTAACTATTTTATTATATATATGTTGTTCGACCATTTTGTTTGATGCGGGTTGCAGGTACTAGGCATCGACTCCACCTGAAATGTTAGGTCTGAGTGTGCCTTAAACCCAATGAAAATTGTTGAAACGAAGATAATGTATGATCCCCTACCCTTGCCATCATTCTCAGAGAGGGTGAGCATCCAATCAAATTACCCCATCAATGCATTTGTTGTTTGTGGTCAGTTGGTCCTACTTCTCAACCTTGGTTAAGGTTTAGGTATTTTTTTTGACATTTCGTTTGTTTGATAATTTGATGTTGGTTTTATTTATGCATGTTTTATTCTAACCTGGCAACTTCTAGGAGTAAGTCAAATCTAGGGGGGAGGATGTAGTGCCCCTCCATGATTTACCTATCAATGTGGTTAGTTCGAGTTGGTTTGTCTGTGTCATTGTTGTATTGCCTTTTGTTTCGGTGTGAGGCCAAGTACTATTTGGTATTCTGTTCATTTGAGCTATTTTTTTAATTAGTGCTTTGATTGATTATTATATTAAAATAAAAGATTATTGTAGTTAAAAGGTATTTTGATAATTTAAATAAATATTTTAATATATTTGTGGTTTTGTCAAATAAAAATATTATTAATGCCTTTATTTGGTTTAAATAAATTAAAAGTATGAGTTAATAAAGAAATATTAAAACAAATATCTTAATTAAATTGTGGTGCAAATAGAATTAAAAAGGTAAGTTAAAATTAATAAATTAAATATTTTAAAAGTGGATGTATTGTGTGTAATTAAATAAACATAATTTTTTATTAATAAATATGCTGAAGAGTGGTGGTAAGCAATAGTTGGAAAATAAAATAAAAATAATTAAATTATAGAAGGGAGTGCATGCAACAACGAATTGGGGGGGTGGTAAATAAATTAGTTAAATTTCTAAGAGAAAGGGGGATTTTCAATCATATTGGGAAACTAATCTGGTTTTCTTTCTGTGAATGTTTTCTTGATTTTGGGGAGCTCTTCTTTTGGTTTTTGGGGGTTTTTGGAATTTGGTCGTTTTGTAGCAATTGAGGAGATTGGAAGTGTGTTGAAACTACAAATTGGAGGTAGAGAACACTACAACAACTGTCAGCTCAACCAAACAATTTAATCCAGGTTCCATTACCTTTCCTCCAATTTTAAGTCCGTTTATAAATAAATGTGGTTATGTTGTTTGAAGCAAAATACTTATTTGTTAATTTATGGGTGTGCAATTTAGCAAATATATTGCCTAGAATTTGTCAAGTTCTTTATAGTGGTGTTTTTCTCTATTTTTGACATTGTTTTAAATCAAAAAAATTCCCCTCTTCTGAATCTCCATCCATATTTGCATACATAGCTAACATAATTTTTTTAAAGTATTCAATTATTCTTCCTTTCTTCTAGATAAAAGAATTTTTTTGTAAGCAAGTCACAAATTTTATCCCTTGTGGTGGTTGCTAAACTATACTCAAGTAGAGTATCATAATTTCTCCATAATGTGCACTTATCTTTCCTTCTCTTTTGCTAAAACTGTGGAGTCAATACCAATTTTTCCCTGCCTATATTTATTGTTTTTTTTACAAGCCAAGTTAAACAAAACACTTGGTGCCTTGGCATTCAATGTCTCTTTTATCTTACATGAAGTTAATCAAAACTTTTGGCACCACCAGTGTATGATAGAGATTATCAGATGAGCCGTGCTTTGAAGCCAATTTTGTACATTCGATGTTCCTCACTGCTTCCTATTGAGTTTGATGGTTATAGGGGCCTATACCTTGCAATCGATATTTTTCAATAAGATCTTATTTGTCTTAGCCATTGCATATGCAATGTGTGTAGGTACTCCATTACTTGTAGATTACATATGGCATCATTCTGTGCTGGGTAAGTTTAATGTATAACCTCAGTGAAGCTTGTAGCTATGCAGGCCTCTCTTTATTCATTCACTATATTGTTAGCCTTAACTAAAGCTAGATATAACAGGAATCACCACCACTCCAGAGTAGGTTTCAATAGGAAGTTAAACTGGTGGTTATACCTATAGTTCACTATACTTATCATTTCTTTCCTTTTATTAAACATTGCACTAAATCAAACCATACAATTTGTGTAGATTTCGATGATTTTAAGAGGTTATACTCTACAATCGATAATGTACAGTGAGATTTCATCTTGTCGTAGTTTCTGGAATAATTTTGTTAATTCTTAATTGGTTATAAGCAATCAATGAACAATGATCTTTAATGGTGTTGATTTATACGTACCACATATGGCATATGCTTTAGTTTGCTGTAGATATGTTTAAAAGATCAATCTTTGACATGTATATATATATGTAAATATAATTACAAATACATGTCTTATTATTATTGAATTACTACACTTTGAACAACCCACCAAATGTAGTAGATACATATATATATTTATATGTATATATATATCTATAATATACATATACTGAATATGTTTATATATATATATAAATTTGTACATATATAGGTTTATGATGGGTTTAGAAAAGATATGGTTGTTTTTCTAATTTGATGATTTTGATAGTAAATAAAATTATAAAAATGAACAAATTTCAATAAAGAATATCGATTTACCCATTTTGAATAATTGTAATATTTGATTGAATATATGAGTTAGTGTATCTATGCATGCTGGTTTCTCTTAATAGTTGAGTTGTATAATGCCTTGCATGAACATATTGTAATTTAATCATTTGGATAATGTGTTGGATTTTGACACTGGGGTATTTTAGTAATTGTTAAGTTTGATGTCATGCAAAATTGTATTGGAAGTCTTCTAGAGGCTAAGGGGGAATTTTCTACTTGATGGATTCTATGATCATTCATGTTGAGATGGTTGTTTATATCTTGCGATGTCTTGTTAAGGGTCTTTAGCCTTGCACCACCCTTACTTGTTTATAGTTGTGTTTGAGAGGGAGATGGTCCATGCCTTGCTTGGGATATGCACTTTGGCGGTTTTCATTTTGTGCATGATGGCTTTACCCTGTTGGTTTTTTTGGGTCTCCTAGTTGTTAGTAGGGGGAGTGGCTCTCAAGGGAGGCCGATGCACAATGTGGTGCCAGGGTAACCCATGTGGTATTTTCTTAACTCAGTGATAACTTAAAATGAATTAGGGTGTTGGGTAGTTTACACTTTAATGAAGATAAGTGAATGCCTTGCCCATGCTTGTAGTGCTCATTTAGGCTAAGGATGGGTTGAGAAGGCCTGGTTGGCAAGACCAACTTCCTTGTCCTCACGAAAGGAAGATTGGTTCCACATATGTCACCCTATGGGGCCGATGCCTAGTGAGAGGCTGTCAAGGTAACCATAGATGGGGGTCGACGTCTAGTGAGAGACTGTCAGGGTAACCCATGTCATGGCCATGCAATGACACTCTTCCCTCTATAGACTAGTATTTCCTTATTTGTTTTCTTCCCTTGATGTGTGATGTCATTTGGAAGCAATGCTTGTTCTTATGTGATGTGAATGTTGTTGCAGTGTTAGTTTTCCTGTATTTAGCCTTGTTATGTTAGTTGTGATCGCCTTGTTTGTTGTTGTTGTGGGACCTTGTGTTATCTCCTAGCACAGGGGGTGAACCTTAGGGTTCCACATGGTTGGGTGGATTGTTTTTATTCCTCTATTGGGTTCCCTTGTGGTTTTTCATGTGCGTGGAATCTACTCTTGGTGTTGTGGACTCCTGCACTTGACCCAACTTGAGTGGATTATGTTTCATGTCCTTGTATTGAACTATAGTTAGTGTATCATATATTATATTTCTGATGTACTCCCCTCACATGTATACGAGGAAATATTGTTGTACAAGTTGTAATGATGTAATGTTATAATTAATTGTTGAACTCTCTCCCTTGAAATGAAAAATGTAAATTATGTTTATTGCATATGTTAGTTAATTGAGTTGATTTTGGATGTTGTTATATTGATGAAATGATATGGATAATTCTTATTGGTAGATCATTTGAATGTGATGGATTAAGTGAACTATATATATTGTTAGATGAAAACTTGTTTAATGAGATAATTTATTAATCTAGTTTGTTTGGTAATTAGATAGATAGTAACATAGTCATGGAACCTTAGAGGACTTAGTTGTAGATTCTTGTTAGCATATGTTTTGCAATTTTAGTATGTTGCACTTCAAAAAATAAAATTGTTTCAATTTTTAAGTGTTGTAGCGTGTTGTCCTCTAAGGTTCTGTGGCAGTGTGTTACACACACACACACACACTCTATACACTCTATCACAACTTTTTCACAATGAATCAACCTTGTATATATATTGCAACAACCCAAAAACATCAATTAGGTCAGCGTAATTAGATGTACAAGGCACCACATAACCTGTTGGCCCAAAAAAACAACATACACGCCTTGCAGAAGAAACCAAAGTGTATACACCACTAGAAATAGGTTAGAATAACCCATAATCACTCCTATGATATCTCTTCATACATAACTCAGCCACACACAACCCCAAAATACTTAGGCCAACACTGAATGGAAAAAATGGTGAAGTAATATCCAAATGAACCAACTATTCACTCATAAATTGACACGTGGACCACCAAAACACTTGCCGCTTGGAGCATACATACTAATAACATCCACACACACTTTCATAAATCTACACAACAAAATATTCATTTGTGATTGAATGTGAAGCATTCCAACATACACTTTTTCATAACAACCCTGCCATTTCTTGAGTTGATGCTCTATCAACACTATCTTCGACTGTGAAAGATATCAAGTGATGAAACTTTGGATTTAGCCTCTTCCAAAATGCACCAACATTACCTTAAAACTATATAACTAGATTCTTCATAGCAGAGACCACAAAACTGGTTCATTGAACACTCAAGCTTCACTCCGAGACATGCAAATATCCAAACCATTTTGTCTTCTCCAAACCAACACTTTTGCATCTCTTATCATGGTTACCATAAATGATAACATCATATACTGTCATGATCATCAACATTCATCGATCTACCCAATCAATGATCTTTTCACACTATACATCGTGCTCATGTTGCCAATTCCAATCTCCAACAATCTCCTCAATGACAAACAAACTTCTAATATAAATTTGGTTATATGATCTACATAGCTCCATAAACTTAGATTTTTTACAATATTTACTAATTACATATTGTTGGAGAATGCTAAGGGGTATGTGTCGGATCATCATGGAAAAAATAGGCCCTTAAGTAGCAATGAAAATTTAGAAAAATAAGAGTTAGGAAACTTGATGTAAAAAATTGAATAAGTTATCTATATTATTTCAAAAATATGTAAGAATAGAATCTGTGAAAAATTGAATGCAGTTTCTAAACTACCAGGTTTATTTTTCTAAAAAAAAAATCTATTTTGTGAAAAAATGAAATTTCAATGCAGTAGTACTTAAATTTTAGGGAAAAAATAAAAAGTAGGTGTCTGTCTGACCACCCTAACCATAATAAAATCATAATATTTTTTTATAAGATTTTAGATATAAGTACATGACTCATGTTTGGATGTGATGCATATTGTTTTGTAATTTTTTTCCAAGTAAATAATTAATTATGAATTTTTATTACAACTTTTAAAAAAATATAAAACTGTGATGTTTGACCACCTTAACTTGGTTAAAACTTCATGAAATTCATTTTTTAATCCTATAGTATGCAAAGCATATAATGTGATGCATGTTTTGGATTCAAAAAATATGATACCGTTTGAAGGATATAAATATTTTTCAATCAGGCTATCAATAAGGACTTTAGTTGTAATTCTAATAGAAATGAATAATAATTATTTATTAGATTCAAACTAAAGTATAATTTATATTGGTGGAAAGCTGAGAAGCTCCTTTACAAACCCTTTTCGTTTCATCAATTTTGGGTAAAAAAAAGTGTTCAGCCACATGGGCGAAGTCTGGAAAAGCAAGGTAAGTTGTTAAACACGTTTTTTGTGTTGACTTCTTAGGATTGATAGGTTTGAACCAAATCCAAAGTGACGGAGACGGATAATTTTATGATATGAAAGACATGGTTTTCCGAGCGACGACTTTCATTTCGGATTTTTGATCTCGATTTTGAAACGATCCTCTTTTTCCTTTTGACTTCTTTTTCTTTCGGCTTTTATTTCCGGATCCTGGAATCCTGAATCCTGGATTTTGATGCGATTTTTTTCTGATCCCGGGTCAACGATTTGTCCGATCTGGCAGATCTGATTTATTCGTGATCCGAAAACGATTTGCCTGATTCCGGCGTTCGATTTTTGCCTGATTTTGTCGATTGCGCCTGATTTTGTTCGATTTTTGTCGATCCGAAAAACCGATCCGATCCGATCGATCGGCACTGATTCCAGCCTGATCTGATCCGATTTCCGGAAAATGATTAAATGATTGATTTTCGATTTGTTGATTTTGATTTGATTTTTGCCGATTTTGTTTGACTGCCTGATTTTATTCTGATGATCGCCTGATCGCAATGATTTTTTTGCCTGATTTCGACGGATCCTGCAAAATGATTGTTTGATTTTGCCTGATTTTTGATCCAGATGCCTGATTTTGCAGCAGCCTGATTTTAAAATGATCTGCGTTTGATGTCGGATAATTGATTTTTTGATTTTTGATTTTTGTTGGATCTTGATTTTTGATTGATTTTTGCCGGATCTGATTGATCTGATTCAAACGGATTGATTTTCGATTTCTGATTTGCCTGATTTTGCCGCCTGCCTGATTCTTTGCCTGATCTGCCTGATTTTGAGTTCGATCGCGCCGTTCGATCGCTCGATTTGCCTGATCTGATTTTCGCGCCTGATTTGATTTGCCTGCAGTTTGATGCAGTTGATCCTCTCGATTTTGATTTTGATTTGATCGATCTGATGCCTGATCGATTTCAGCTGATCGATCGATGTTGATGCCGATATCGATTGACGCGCCTGATTTAAAAACGGATTTTTCGCCTGATTTTTGTTGATCCGATCGATTTCGCCTGATCGATCTTGATGTTCGGTTCCGCGCCTGATTTTGCACTCTCTCCCACTCTCCAACTCTCTCCCACTCTCTCCCTCCCTCTCTCCCACCCTATCCCACCCTCTCCCACCCTCTCTCACTCTCTCTCACCCTATATCTCTCTCTCTCTCTCTCAAGTCTCTTCCACGTACCCCCTCTGACTCTCTCAGGTCTCTCTCTTAGTCACTCACTCCATCTATCTCTCTAACCTATACCCTTAACCCTGAAACCCTAAACCCTTATAAATCTCAACCATAAACCCTTAACCCTTAAAACCTCTACCATCTACCATTAACCCTTAGGTCTATGTGTATACAAATTGGATATCTGATTCAAATCAGATATTCAATTTGAATCGAATATCCGATTTGTAGAACTAAAATCATACCATTACAAAACATTTTAAAATGTTTTTAAAATGTATCAGATATTAGATTATAATGGATATTAGATTTGTGGGCCATAGAAAAACCCCATGTGGGCCATTTTGTGCATTCCAACAGACCCTACATTCTATTTACAAGTGACATATGCACAATTTTAGATAGGAAGAGACAAAGATAAACTTTTTGGAGCATATTATACTCAAATTTTTCATAAGCAATGATTTTTTAGCATCTTTTATGAGGTATAATGGGGAGCATCAATCGTTGGAAGCAAAAATGTAAGAGAAAGCTTACAAAAGAACAAATTGAAGCATATAGACAAAGAGATAGAGAAGGTCATAGGAAGAGAAGACAAGGTAAATTAAATATTGGTGAACCTAACCCCTATGGTCTTTCAAGTGAAGAGGAAATTGAATATGTTCAAGGTGAAAATGTTGGAATGGAATATGTTGAGCATGATATTCAAATTGGGAATGAAAATATTGAAATTGATAATGAAAATGTTCAAGGTGAAAAATTTGGATTTGAAGATGTTGAACATGATATTGAAATTGATAATGAAAATTTTCAAGGTAAAAATGTTGGATTTGAAGATGTTGAACATGATATTGAAATTGGGAATGAAATTATTCAAATTGATATTGAAAATGTTCAACGTGAAAATGTTGGAAATGAAGATTTTGAACATAATATTGAAGCAAGTGTAAATTATGTTTCACTAGATTACATGAGAAATGAAGAACCTTGTGTGGAAGAAAGACATATTCCAAATTCAAGACATTCAAGAACCCCTATATGGCTACTTGAATTTTAATAGAACATTAAAAAAAATTTGAAGGCAAGAGGTCAACAAGAACTATTCGGTTGTGGGCTACAAGACTTTTCAATCAATATTTTAGCGATAAAACATTGACCGAGCAATGCAAAATTTTTGTACAATTGCTAAAGATGCAAAAGATGAGACCTTTGCTAGCCAAATTGAAGATTTGTGTGAACAAGAATACTGAAAAAATTCTATTATTGTCAAAAATATTTTTAATTCTCTCAAGTCTATTGGAAAAAATAACAAGGAAAATGATAAGAGAGCTGCTCAGAGAGTCATTACAACTGCCCTAGTAAGCCATCAATTGAAAAAGGCTCGCTTTATGAGAAAAACTTGTATTGATTTTGACATAAATCATAAAAATTTGGATAGAGCACTCACAAGAAGAGAAAGAATAGATGATCCTGTTCAAAATAATACATGGGATTTTTCTAGGAGGCTTCCACATGTTGATAAGAAGCTAACCGATAATGTAAAGTAGGTAATTCAACAATTTTGGCATGATAACTCTAGAGTATCACCCATTGCAAAGGATGTTTTAAAGTTAAGAATTGGAAATCAAGATTGTACACCACATCCTAAACATTTCTTGGAATCAATCCAAACAATGTTGTTCAAAAAATTTATTGAAACACATCCAAATATGGAAATCTTGCAAAGGACTTTTGAAGGTTTGAAGCCATTTTATTGTGTGCCTCTTAAGATTCATAATACTTGTTGTAAAAACCATGTGGAGTTTTCAATGTACCATGAGCTATTATGCTATATCTATTCTACTTTGCATACTAATGAAATGTTGCAAGAGTGTGGTGCAATGCATCTTCTGAAATCATCAAGGGACTTGCTAGATCTACTTTTATGTTCTAGAGATGATGGTTGCTTTTTCTATAGAAATGATTGTTTAAATGCGAAGTGCTCACAATGTGGTGGATTGTCAAAGTTTGTTCAATGTTTTCATGAGAGTTCTGAACATGAATTTGGAAAGAAGCTTGTTGAGAAAAAGAGATATGAGATAGTCAAATATACTTTGTAGAGTGGAGGTGAAGGTTCTAGATGTGATTTGGTTACAAAAGAATGTAGTGTTGCTGATTTTATTTCAGATTTTAAGGACAATCTTTTCTACAAGTATGCAAGGCATAGTCATAGGTCTCAGTGGTTGGATCAACAATTTATGATGTGTAAGGACTCTTTTCTGATTGGCACTATTATATCAGTGGTTGATTTTGTAGAAAACTACACATTGCAACCACAAAATGAGGTACAGTATCAGTATTACAATTCCATTCAAATTGCTATTTTTGTCCATATAACATTTAGACATGCACCTGATAGTACAGAGGAGGATCAAAATATAATCATAGAGTATCATTTTTATACGAGCGATGATAGATCTCACTCATCCGAGTATGTCCAACATTGTTTCGATAATTTTTTTGAGTTCTTGCAGGAGCATGATATAGCACTGGGCTGACATCTAATTTGGTCAGATAATTGCATAGGTCAATTAAAAAATGCTTGTATGTTTTATTGGTTGAGTAGAATGCATGTAGAGAGGGGTGTACCTCATATTTGGAGTTTTTTTAAAGTTGGACATGGGAAAGGGGAGCATGATGGAGTAGGTGCATGCATAAATAGAGCTCTAGTTAAGGAGAAATTGAAGATTTCAGGAGAAAAATTCAGCGATGCATGTTCTATTGTTTATTGGTGTAGTTCAACATTGTCACAGGGAGGGACACTTGATTCAATAATGCACAAATTCTTTTGGTTGGTTGAAGAGGGTATAGTGGCAGGTAGATTGGAATGTCATACAATCAAAGATTCTTCAAAGATGCATTCATTTCAAAGCTCAGATGCAGGCACATGGACCATTTGGATACGAGAGTTGGCTTGTTTATGTTAGAGTTGCATTCAATGCGAGTGGGATCAATGCGAGTCAAGTGAGTGGGTGGATACATGGGTTCCATAGTATCTAACTCCTTTATCTCAAACAATATCCATGAAAAATGACACAATGGAAAGTTTAGTTGATTACAACCTACTTTCAGATCTACTATAGCCAGGACATGTTTTTGTAGTTGTTGCACCACAGGGGAATGAAGAGAGATCATACTATTGGTTGGCTCGATGTGTGCAGGTAAAGCATAAGATAAAAAAAATTGATGGAAGATGATGATGGTTTCGTGTATCCTACAGGTTTAGTTGTGGTTGCAGGAACTTGGTTGCGAACATACATGATAAGAAAGAATGGTATACTTGCATTTGAAGACTATGAGAAACAAAAAACCATTCTCATGTATTCACACCTTGTTATAGCAACAAATTTTAAGTTTTTGAAGCATCATGCCAGACCAAAGACAAAACAACTATAGACACTTACTAATGCTGATCATGAAGCAATATTGGATACTCTTAAGCAAAGAGATGACCCTTCAGACACACTTGAATAACATTTTCAAGAATGGAAGGTACAATGCTTATGTTCATTATGCTTAAGTTCATTAGTGTTCTTTATTTAATACTAATATTTTGTATACTATTGCAATGCATGTGTCTTTAATAGTGATATTTTGTATGCACTTTTGTGATATTTTTTGCAAGATTGATCATGGACCTACTGTAACAATAGCCAACTCTGATCCTTTCAGAGAGGTATGTGATAGATTAGAACAATATAGATTGGTTATTCTAAGCATCTTTTATATTTTTCATCACCAATTCATCATCATTCAGGTTGTTTAGATTAATATAGATTTGTTAGCCTAAGCATCTTTTCTATTGTGTCAATATAGATTTCTCATTTTCCCACTTTTATGATATTCTTGGTATGCTTGATCATGGACCTGCTGCAACAATAGCTAGCTTTGATCCTTTCAGAGAGGTATGCGATAGATTAGAACAATATAGATTGGTTATTCTAAGCATCTTTTATAGTTTGCATTACCATCTCATCATATTTTGTGTCATTTAGAATAATATAGATTGGTTATTTTAAGCATCTTTTATAGTTTACATCACCAATTCATCATCATTCAGGTTGTTTAGATTAATATAGATTTGTTAGTCTAAGCATCTTTGCTATTATGACAATATAGATTTCTCATTTTCCCACTTTTGCGATATTCCTAGCACGATTGATCATGGAACTGCTACAACAATAGCTAGCTTTGATCCTTTCAGAGAGGTATGTGACATATTACAACAATATAGATTGGTTATTCTAAGCATCTTTTATAGTTTGCATTACCATCTCATCATATTTTGTGTCATTTAGAATAATATAGATTGCTTATTCTAAGCATCTTTTATAGTTTGCATCACCAATTCATCACCATTCAAGTTGTTTAGATTAATATAGATTTGTTAGTCTAAGCATCTTTTCTATTGTGGCAATATAAATTTCTCATTTTTCTACTTTTGCAATATTCCTGGCATAATTGATCATGGACTTGCTACAATAATAGCTATCTCTAATCCTTTTGGAGAGGTATGCAACAGACTACAACAATATAGATTGGTTATTCTAAGCATCTTTTATAGTTTGCACTACCATCTCATCATATTTTGTGTCATTTAAAATAATATAGATTGGTTATTCTAAGCATCTTTTATAGTTTGGCATCACCAATTCATCATCATTCAAGTTGTTTAGATTAATATAGATTTGTTAGTCTAAGCATCTTTTCTATTGTGACAATATAGATTTCTCATTTTCCCACTTTTGCGATATTCCTGGCACGATTGATCATGGACCTGCTACAACAATAGCCAACTCTAATCCTTTCGGAGAGGTATACGACAAATTACAACAATATAGATTGGTTATTCTAAGCTACATTGATGGTTTGTACAAGTGCTTGTCAGTCCAGAATGTGAACATGCTACTATTGTGGAAGACTGTGCCCTGAATGCCTCCAATAGGAAAATTTTGTAAAATTTGAATTTTCAAATTGGAAACAATGTAAAAGGGTCATAACTATGTATGGGTATAATCTATACCTAGTGATGTTTTTTGAAATATGGGTCAAATGTCTGGAATTGTATAAAGGGTATGCTTAAAATGTAAAGGGTTTTGTATTTTGGAAACTCATAGGTTGAATTAGTCATACAGGTGTATGCTTTGTTACTGTTATTGGGACAATTTTGTAATAAATTTTTATACTTAATCGAGCTACAACCGAAGGTTTTCTTCCTAGTTCTTTCTTGTCAGTATGCTCGTTTGAACCAGGCTTTGTAATATCTCCTATTTATATATAATAAATTATAGTGGCTTGCCACTTTTTCTCCTCAAATCCAACTTGGGTGCAACTTCATTTTTAGCAACTTTCATGAGGTTTTTAAGGAAATCAATGTTTCCAACCTTGCCACACCCTATAAATTCATCAAACACATCTATTAGGACCTGCACAAGCTTGATCCAACCTTAAATCTTGTTGCCCCCATGTTTCATTGACATTAGTAAGTTGTAACCACCATTTTTCACCTAATTTCACTCATTTTTGCCATGCATGGCAACTCACCAACTCAAGTCTAGACATTTCCAGCTCTCTAAACTCACATAGTCACCTTATACAGTCCTAATAAAATCTACCATGGCCATACCATCCACCTAGATACTGTACAATAGATGGTATGGCATTTTAACACTTTGGACTCTTAAGGGAAATCATCAGTCCAATGTAGCTCAAAGTGATTCGACATATTTGGGTGCAAAAGAGGACCATCCCTAGCATAAATTTACCCATCCAGATGTGTTGGAACAGTCCATTTGGTCGTACGAGTTGCTGAATGAAAGTTGCACCAGTTTGCAATTTTACACTGCTTATCTGACAACTTTTACCTCAACTGAAAACTTGCCACCACAGGAAAATGCCTCCGAGATAGAAAAAACTGAGAGAGGTTATTGTAGATGGGTCAAACATGATCCCATAGCCTCAAAAAGAGGGTCTGTAAACATCATGGTTTTTGAGAAATATCCCTTCAAAGATTGCTGCCTTTTAACACTTTGGACTCTTAAGGGAAATCGTCGGTCCAATGTAGCTCAGAGTGATTCAGCGTATTTGGGTACAAAAGAGGACCATCCCTAGCGTAAACATACCCATCGAGACATGTTGGAATAGTTTGTTTGGTCGCACAAGTTGCTTAATGAAAGTTGCACCACTTTGCAACTTTACACTACTTGCATTTGACAACTTTTCCCTCAGCTGAAAACTTGCCACCATGGGAAAATGCGTCCGAGATAGCAAAAAATGAGAGAGGTTATTGTAGATAGGTGAAACAAAATTCCATAGCCTCAAACGGAGAGTCTATAAACATCACGGTTTCTAAGAAATAGCCCTTCAAAGATTGCTTCATTTTAGCACTTTGGACTCTTAAGGGAAATCATCGGTCCAATGTAGCTCGGAGTGATTCGGTGTATTTGGGTGAAAAAGAGGACCATCCCTAGTGTAAACGTACCCATACAGATGTGTTGGAACAATCTTTTTGATCGTATGAGTTGCTGAATGAAAGTTGTACCACTTTGCAACTTTACACTGCTTGCATCTAACAACTTTTCCCTCAGCTAAAAACTTGCCACCACAACAAAACATCTCTGAGATAGAAAAAATGAGAGAGGTTATTGTATATGGGCCAAACATAATCCCATAGCCTCAAACAGAGAGTTTGTAAATGTCATGGTTTCTAAGAAATGTCCCTTCAAAGATTGTTGTCTTTTAGCACTTTGGACTCTTAAGGGAAATCATTGGTCCAATGTAGCTCGGAGTGATTCAATGTATTTTGGTGCAAAAGAGGACCATCCCTAGCATAAACGTACCCATCTAGATGTGTTGGAATAGTCTATTTTGTTGTACGAGTTGTTGAATGAAAGTTGCACCACTTTGCAACTTTACACTGCTTGCATCTGACAACTTTTCCCTCAGCTAAAAACTTGCCACCACGGGAAAACACCTCCAAGATAGCAAAAAATGAAAGAGGTTATTGCAGATGGGCCAAAAAAAATCCCATAGCCACAAACAAAGAGTCTGTAAACATCACGGTTTCTGAGAAATAGCCCTTCAAAGATTGCTTCCTTTTAGCACTTTGGACTCTTAAAGGAAATCGTCGGTCCAATGTAGCTTAGAGTGATTCGGCATATTTAGGTGCAAAAGAGGACCATACCTAGCATAAACGTACCCATTCGGACATGTTGGAACAATCCATTTGGTCGTACGAGTTGCTGAATGAAAGTTGCACCACTTTGCAACTTTACACTACTTTCATCTAACGACTTTTCCCTCAGCTGAAAACTTGCCACCATGGGAAAATGCCTCCAAGGTAGAAAAAACTGAGAGAGGTTATTGTAGAGGGTCCCAACATGATCCCATAGCCTCAAACAAAAAGTTTGTAGGCATCACAGTTTTTGAGAAATAGTTCGTCAAAGATTGTTGCCCTTTTGCACTTTGGACTCTTAAGGGATTTCACTGATTGAACGTAGCTCAAACTGCTTCAGCTAATTTGGGTGCGAAAGGGGACCATACCTAACCTAAACGTAACCATCCAAATGTGATGGAACAACCAGTTAGGTCATACAAGTTGTTAAACAAGATTTATTTATGTAGTTACAAGTAGTTTTTTAGCCTCCAACCGAACTCCAACGCTGATTTTCGTGTGAAAAAAAGCCATGAGACCATAGCTTATTGCTTTCATTTTAATGGAAACTAGTGGGAAGTAGAGTTAAATTCTTCATAGATTTAGCATTTGAGATTGCAAGAAGACATCAAAATGGCTAGTGTACTAAATAAATTCTTATGATTTCTAAAGAATGCTGATAACTCTACTCAATTGGCTTCTTTTTTCAAAATCATACAAATTGAACCTTAGCATCAATAGAATTTGTTTATCAAGCTACAACAATTCAAGTTTCAACAATGAATATTTATCATGCATGTTTTAAATGACATTCAAGTTTATGGTGGTTTTGTTGTTTATATGATGTTATGTGATATTCTAATCCTATTTCATGCTTCTATGCTGCATATATATATATATATTATTTTTACATGTTTTTTTTACTAATGAACCCAAAATGAACTAAACCACCCCCAAAAAAATTTAGTTAAACTGGCGAACCGAACCCTCGAACCTGAACCCAAACATGTAACTTAGTTTGTAAGTCAGTTATTGGGAGTTGGTCAGTTATTTTTGATATTAGGGGAAACACAGATTTTGAAGGGATCTGCAACCCTTTACAACCAGAAAAGCTAGACTGCAAAAAAGGACAGCCTGTAGCCACCAAAAGGCCGGCTCCCAAGCCAAGAACATCATGTTTTACATTTAGAGTTAATCTTGTGGGAATGAAGCATCATTTCTAAAGAAGGCCCGGATGCTTTTGATTTTTTACTCGTGACTATAGTCCAACCTTCTTCCACTTGTGCTGCCTTTTCTTGCCAAGATAGCACATCACAATCCTAGGTTGGGTCAGTTGTTTTGTGTGGGGGAGAGTCTTAAAAAAGGTTGAGGAAGTAATTTTGAGGATTGCTAAATGTAATTTTGTGAAGAATCGATAAGATCATATTGAGTTACTTTGCAAAAACTGTGGTTTCTACACAAAAAATATATGTTTTTTCCATTGGTCGCTACACAACAAGTAAATGGCTGCATAGCATGTGGAATGAGGGGGAAGCAGGCCTGAGACCCCTTTAAAGTTGGTTTGAGTGCTTTCTTTTCATTTTTTGTGAGTTTTGTGCCAAGTTTTCTCAAGGCAGGTAGTGAACCCAAATTTTGCATTTTTGAGTAAATTATGAATTATTGAAGCCCTCCACCTACTGTACCTTTTAGGTGGCTCGGTGGAGAGGCTGTGTACAATATTATTTGAATGTGTAAAGGTCCATTTAAGAAAGGGGAAATTATTTGTGAGTCTTGGAGTTGCTATCCTAAGCAAATCATTGCTTAAATTGCATGAAAATGAAGATTTTAGCCTAGGGTTTGTTAAAATCAATGAGAGTGGGGGAATATCTTTAATGTTTAAGCATATTGGGGTCATAATAGAGGTGTTTGAGTTAGTGGCATGGTCATGGGAGTTGTGCAAGTGGTACTTTCAATAAACCCTATGCATTTTCATGGT
The DNA here is from genome assembly GCA_007258455.2 of Sequoia sempervirens. Lineage (NCBI taxonomy): Eukaryota > Viridiplantae > Streptophyta > Pinopsida > Cupressales > Cupressaceae > Sequoia > Sequoia sempervirens. The sequence continues at coordinate 401,192,174 of VDFB02075321.1, forward strand.
AAATAGACAGTTTCATGGGACATCCTGCTAAAGGACCTGTAGGTGCAGAATAATCTTAGAATTTGTTGTTTTATGACACAACTCAAGATTTTTTGGGGTGTTCTTGTGAAGATCAAGTGTTTAAAGGGAACTCACTTTGTGAAAGAGGGATAATTCACTAGCCTAAGATAGGGGTATGTTATGGGTTCTCAAATTTGGTCCAAAGGAGTCAAAGGTAGTTTTCACATATGTTTTCACTCCCACTCTACATCAATCCATAGCTTGTTTGAAAGCACTTGTTTTAGGATTTTAGCCATAACAACAAGCTAGTGAACTGTTTGATAAAAAGCTTTGGTACACATGTATGAAAAATGTGGTGGCATAGACAAGGCAGTGAATTGTTTGAAAAAATGCCTCAAAGAAATGTGGTCTCATAAAATTCCATGACAAGAAAATGCAATTGACAGCTGATCCTAGTTATTAGTTATGTAATGTGAAGTAATTGCATAACTACTTAGGTTGACTTTGTAAAAACTATATTGTTATTGATATTTTTTCATCTATCAGCATCTAGTTGTTAGTTATGCAATGTGAAGTAATGCTTTGAGTTTGAAAGATGTGCAATGCAATGTAATCAGCGATATGGATATAAACTACATAATACAACCATTATTTTTTATGCTCTTGTACATTGATATTTAACCATTGCTCACTTGATTAAAGTTTCAAAGAGTTTAATCATGCACATGAGGAAGAAATTAAATTTCAATTGTCAACTTCTATATATCAAATTATCCAATAATCTTGAGTGTATCTCCATATACAAAAATGGCATCAATGCCAACTGAAACAAAGTTTTACAAAATGTGGCATATGCCATCTTGATGTCTATTCAAAATTTACATGCAAAAATGTCTATCTCATCCTAAACTACTGGTGGATCATCAAAATGGAGCCTCTTTGCAGCACTCGTTGGCTCTAAAGGTAGTTGCACAAGAAAAATTCAAACCACAATTGAGATTAGTTATACTATATGATATAAAATTGAATAACTAACATCAAAATCAATATACATTGAATTATAATTGAACTCTAAAATTGTAATCTTGATTACCTGAAATATCCATCTCTTCAAAGGGTCATGAGTCTTAGAATATGCCCCACTTAAAGAATTGACCAAACCAACTTTTGTAATGTCAATCTATATATGTGAACAAAAACATAAAATTGATCCAAGTTAGCATACAATTGTCGGTAATAGGAACATATAAATACAAAACACAAAATAAAATAAACACATACCTCTTTAGGTTGATCTTTTTCTTTATCTCCTTTAGGTGTTTCGACACCTCCTCCTTGAGGTGTTTCAACACCTACTCCTTTAGGTGTTCCAATACGTACTCCTTCAGCATTGTGGTACTTGTCAACAATGACGTATAGCTCTTAACTTCCTATACATAAAAATGACAAGTACATATGAAACTACCAATCTATGTCGATGTATGTATAATCAATATAAGATCTTAAAAATATTAATTCAATTGAATTTGAGTTCAATTACCTTCCCCTTATCTAACATTGAACTTCCATAATCTAGACAAGGCTACACCTTGCTTGCACTTGTCAACAACGACGTATAGCTCATAATGGCCTGTACATAAAAAATGACAAGTACATATGAAACTACCAATCTATGTCGATGTATGTATAATCAATATAAGATCTTAAAACTATTAATTCAATCAAATTTGAGTTCAATTAACTTCCCCTTATCTAACATTGCACTTCCATAATCTGCACAAGGCTGCACCTCACTCACACTAGGTATTTCCTACAAGAGGAAAATAAGATAAACATATAAGTTATTATATAATTTCATTAATGGCAATTCAAATGACAAGCAAGTATATAATAAAAAAATGTAAACAAGTGAGTGCGAAAATATATACTATGTGCATGTCGAGTCCAAATGAAATAGCCCTAAGGGTGCTATCAGTCACCTGTGTGAGCTCCTCCTCAGACATCAACTATTAAATAGACCATGTAAATGCAAGTAATGAATTTACAACTTAAATCTTACCTGTGTCACTATTCCAATGTCCCCCTCTCTAGCAGAGAGGACTTTGTAGGGTGTGCTCCACTCCCCTCTGTCTGATCTATAATGTCCACACCATGGAGGTCATAATTAGAAGTGTCCAAGGGATGCTCGACGGGATGTACAAGAGGACCCAAGCATATCTGGCGGAACATGGAGCAAGTATGTGGCACACAAATATGTGGACCTAACGAGAATGATGTAGCAACACTCGAGCCATCACCAACATCACCAGAATGTGGCTGAACTACTATAGAAGCATGCGAAACCAAAAGACCACTCAAAGAGTGAATAGCCTAGATAGTCTGTGTGGCCGCATCCTGCATAATATCTGGATGATATACTAGAGGTGGCAGAGGAAGGGGAGGAGGGGGAACATATGGGTGCGAGACTACTCTAACTGCCCCTGGTCTATCTTGGGGCATACCTCCACCAATGCCCTGGAAGGGTTTAATGTCAAAGTAATTGACATGATGCCCTAACACAAACTCAACATATAATTTTTTAATAAAGTAAAATGGTATATCACAATTATTGTTGAATGGTTTATCAAAAACCATACACCAACGATCCCAAAATTTATCTACAATGTCCCTATGCATGCACAATTTTATAGAAAGTTTTGGTTTAATAACATTAACTGGAAAACCAGTGCGGGGGTTAACAAATAAAGAGGCTATTTGGGCTTTGGTTATTCTGAGATCTTTCACATCATCACAAGAAAATCCACATGCATAATATTCCCTCATGTCTTCTCACCACGAATGAAAGGAATTATGTTGGGTGGAGAGGGTTTCTATATTTTTAATTATTTCCTTCAATGTGTTTGACATCTCGGATAATCGAGGGATTCTAGTATAAACTTCAGAAATGCTCCTCAATTGCTGCAATTTTTCACCAATTAATTCTTCAATAGATGGATGCGGAGGTGGTGGAGCGTTTGGCATTTATGCATTTTCATTCTCAGCTGGTGGATCATTTGGAATTTGTGCATTTTCATTCTCATCAGCCATAATGCCTGATTAAAGTTAAAAAATAATTAATCTAATTGAAATTAGACAATATAAATGAAAATATTGTAAAAATATAGTAGTTTTAAAAAAAAATCCAAAAAAAACCCTACTTTTTAACAAAAATCTATAAAATTCTCTAATTTTTAATACAAATACATAAACAACACTATTTTTAAATCAAAATCAATAAAAAACATTCATTTTGAATCAAAATCCATTCTAAACTCAATTTTTCATAACAATTCAATCAAAAACCCTATTTTGGAAAAAAATCCATAAAAAACTAATTGAAATTATACAAATCTAATTCAAAATTCAATCAAAGCAAAGAAAAATCTAAAATCTAACCTTTTCAAAATGGATATTGGCTAAATCGGATATCTATTATGTGAAGAACCTCCTCACTGTGCACCTGCAGCCTATGAATGCGTAAAATGATTTTAACAGGCTCGAAATATGTATATATATATATATTTGCCTCAAATCGAATATCCAATATGGAAATCTTGGTTTGGGAATTGCTTTGGGGCAATGTTCTGACACACAAGCCACAAAAAAGTCAACTCGGCGTTTTTTCATTTTTGGGTCGATGAAAAACGTAATTTTTTCCCCATTGCCACTTTTTGGCCCATCATGATCCTGCACATATCCTAAGATTAGAGAGCTCAAATTGACAGCTTTCAACAAGTGAAATGATAAAAATAGGATATCAATCATACAATATGAAGAGTGTAAATATAAAATGATCAAACTTGCTTATATAGTCAAGTATGATGAGTTGAGAAGGTAGGAGACAATGACTAATTACCCCTCCAAATGTAACACTTGAGAGCTCACTTGACAAATATGTGAGAAAGTGGCAAGTATGCATGCAATAGATGTCTCAAGTGATGAGGAAACATGTCTCAATGCTATGAAGTGAGATAAAAACATAAGAAACCTAAGTAAACTTAAGTTATAAGTGTGAATAGGTCAATCCTAGAGAAAGGTAATATCCTAACTAGATTGATAAAGACACTATTTACACTAATACTCCCCTTAAGTGCAACTTAGGGAGTAATGTATGCAAGATGATGAGTCCCAACTACAAGGTCATGTTAGGTACTCATGTACAAATTTATCACAAAGTAGAGTAAAGGAGAAAACCTAGTGGGAAATAAAAAATCCCTCTCCAAAAGAGAAATGATGAAAATGTAATGAAATATATGGGGGATTAAAAAGGGGTCTTAAGTGGCCACCTTTTTTTTCTAAAATCAGGAAAGATTGATCTTGGATGAAAAATTGAAGATAGTTAGACTCAAAAATTAAAGATGCGACAAACAAGAGTTATAGTGCTCTGAATGTACTTTCCAAACTATTTTTTTTTAAATGGTAGAGATTAAGGGATTAAAAAAATGGGGCCACACAAAGTGGTCTTGTTTTTTCAAAAAACATAACATAACATTCGGTGTGCCCCCTTGAAATGTTATTTTTTTTAATTTAAAAAATCACTTTGGTGATAAATTAGTTAACACCATGTAGTTTATGTTTGAATTTTTCTACTAATTTTTTATGAATATATGATTTTTTTTACTAATTTTCAAAATGGACATATCTTGAATTTTTATTTTTTTTTGTGCTCCCCCCTATTTTTTTTGAAAATTGATAGAAAACTAGCCTTTTTGAATATTATAACATAAGGGTGAGTGTAGGATCATGATGAGCCAAACAATAGCGATAGAAAAAAATGTGATTTCAATTAGGCAAAATCATGAAAAACATCTTTGAGTTTTTACTTGGGTTGGGTAAAACATACATTTTGCTATGGTAAACACCAAAAAATAAATGGATATCCATTTTTTAAAAAACAAATATCTGATACAAACATATCTGTTATTAAAATCCAAAAAAAACAAATATCCTCTTTTTGCACAAAATAGATACTTGTTTATAATGGATATTTGTTATATTACATATCATATAGTATAATATATTATGATATTATATATCACACTATATATAATAAATTACGATATTATATATTATTATATATATTAAATACATCATGTATAATATAATATAATATAAAAATATATATATGATATTATATAAAAATAATATATTTATATTATAATAATAAATAGATAATGTTTTAATATCAATATTATAATATTATATATCATACTTTGAAAAGTATATTTTTTTTAATATTTAATATATTATTATGTTATATGATATATAATATATGATATTATAAGTAATATATATTATGATAGTATAAATAAAATATTCTAATATTATATGCTACAATATTATTGTATTATATAATATTATTATATTATAGAAAATATTTAATATATATTATTATAATATAAATATTATAATAATATATAACATCATAATTTATTATATTATATGATATATATATATAATATTATAATATATTATATTATATATCATATATTATTCTAATATATTAAGTAGTATATAATATTAGCAATATATAATAATAATATATAGTATATAATTTTTGTATAATAATAATGTTATAATATCAATATAATATCATGTATCATATAATATAATAATACTATATAATATTTTATATAACAATATTTTATTCATATTATAATAATATATTACTTATAATATTATAATATATTAATATCATAATGTATTATATATCATAATATAATATATTATATCATATAATGTATTATATGATGTTATAATATATTAAATCGTATAGTATAATAATATATTAAATATTTTAAAAAATGGATATCCATTTTGAAAAGTATATTTTTTTAAAATACTTAATATATTACTTGTTTTTGATAGGTAAGATTAAGTTTTGTATTGATATAAAAAAAGTACATACAATTCGATCCCGTGATTGTGGGGCAATAGTGACTACCATTGAAAACTAGACCAAAAAAGCTTCTCAAAATGACCACGTAGGGTCAATGCCACCCAGAGCCAACATTGAATGCACCAAGATATTGAAACTATAAAAATTTACTACATACATAGACGCATTGGACAAGAGACATAAACCTTAACAGTAATTCACCCAAACACCAACAAACACCCACCCAACACATTTACCAGACATTATTCTATGCAAATACACAAAATTCATATTTCCAAGCCAAATTCGAGGTCGCCACCAACTAATATTTCTTCAAAAATTCAACCCCCACTATTGCCAAACGATGGTGCTCCATAAAATCCAAGCCATTTATGATTATAAATATATATTACGATAATATAAATAAAATATTATTATATTATATGATACAATATTATTATATTAAATATTAAATATATATTATTATAATCTATATATTATAATAATATCTAATTTATTATATTATATGATATATATAATATCATAATATATTATAATAGTATATAATATATAATATATAATTTATATATAATAATAATATTATAATATAAATAAATAATATTTTATTTATATTATAGTAATATATATTACTTATAATATTATAATATATTATATCATTTGGAGTGGGGGGCTAGCTTGATTGGCTAAAGCATCCTGTTGTAGGTAAGAGGTCATGAGGTCTAATCTCCCCTCATCCTCATGGCATCGAAGGGCATGTCACGCCACCATCACTAGTCATGTGAAACAATATCTATCTGGGAGACAAAACTAAATGGATATTTGATTGAAAATTGATATCCATTTTGAATACAATCAAATTTTCCAACACAAAAGCATTTTCCTCAAATTTCTCATCCAAGTAGTCATTTTTTTGTATTTTTCATCATATTTTTTGTTTTCTCACAATTTTTTTGTATATACTAGTTTTTGTTTATACATTTTAATAATTAATTAAAAATTATGATAATTTTAAAATTTTGAATTATAAATAAGGTTTAAAATGACTGAAGGATTTGAGAGAGAAAAATCTCCACCACCAAACCCTCCTCCAATTCAATATTTAATTGATATAAATATCACTAAATTAAAGAATATTGCTGAAAGATACTATCAACATCTTCAATTGTGTTCGATGACACCGAATTTAGAGGCAATAATAAGTCATTTGAAATACCTCACAAGGCAATGCACTTCATTTCAAGAGTGGAGAGAAATGAAGATGTTATAATATGTTGATGGTTTGAGCTATGACCAAGTCAAATAATTAGAAATATCTAAATCCCAAATAGCCCAATATTTGGTGAATCCAAAAACTAGATAATCTATTGATATATGTAAGCCCAAATTTTCAATAAAATGGAGCACACATGAGGGTATAACAAAAACCTTTTTAGAGGTAGCTAAGATTCTCAAAGACCTACAATACGTTGCTTTTGTTTGTTGTTTGGGTTTTTGATGGTTTATTGATTGTTGTCTGCTTGTTTTATCTAGTTCTATCTTTAGCATCGTCTTTTTTGTAAAGGGTTTCAGGTCCCTTCAACACCTATTTTACCTTTAATAAAAAATAAGAAATTATTGGGATTGTTGGTGGATGGTGTTTGATAAACCACCCAACATCAATCTTGATGTCCCTCTTTATTTTATCTACAAATTATATGTGGAGTTTGTTTTAGGGAGACATGTGAATTATTTTAATTTTAGACATTTTAAAGGAGTAGGTAGAGGAATGCCCCAAGATAGACCTAGGAAAATGTGGTAACTCCAAGGTCCATATATTCCCCCTCCTCCAATAATCCATCCAAACATTGTTGCAGATGTAGTAATGCACAATCTCATGGCCATACGCTCTTTGACTATCCATTTGATTACATAGTCTTCTCAATTTTCTTAGCCACATGATAGTGATACTCTTGGTGGTTCAGTTGATGTAGTTGAAGCATAATCATCTATACATATTTGTGTGCCTCATCATTACACTATGTGCAATCATGTGTTTAGGTCCTATTGAAAATACTACTGAGCCTTCCCTAAACATAGTCCAGTATGAGGTCCATGATGTGATACCTAGAGGAGATGAGCCAAAAATGTGTACTACATACACAAAGACATGTGAAGCAAGAAAAAAAGGAGAGCCATACATGACTAAAGATGAGAAGCAAGACCAATCTTATGTACATATAAAACTTAAATTTATTTCATAGTGTATTTCATTTAAAATTATATAAAAAGTAATATTACTAATGTATATTTAAGTGGGAATAAACAATTGATGACCGAGGATGAGCTTAGAGAAGTACTCTTTCGACCATTGAATTTGGCCTAGACATGGTATAATTTTTTATACATGTTTAACTTTTTTTATTATAAGCATATCTTTTAAATTTTGATTAATTAAATACATTAATTTATATCTTGATCTTATTTTAACTTTGTAGTCTACTTCGGATGTGAATAATGTGACACCCTTTCCAATTTCGTATACTGAAACACCTGATCATCATAGAATGACTTTGAGTCAAGGTAATTGAACTAAATTTTAATTGAATTAATAGTTTTGTTAGAACTTCTAGAACTTATTATAGTGATTTAGATGCCAATTTCAAATATATTATGGTTATATATACATATATTTATAGTCTTACATTCTTGTCATGTTTTATGTACATGAAGTTTTAGTTACTACATCCATGACGAGTTTTTGTCAAAGAACCAAAGAAACATCATCAATTCAAGTATATGGTTTTTTTAATATCTAGTAGATATATAAGATTCTAGATATATGTAGATATATGTTTGGTTTATGTTTGTTTATCAACAATTATATATTAATTTTGTTAATTTTATTTTTCTTGTTATGTCATCCACCTATGTGGATCCTCTACCATTTCAACATGGTAGGACTCTTAATCGTCCTAAAGGACTATCATTTGTAGAATGTTTTTCAACAAAAAACAAAGGCTTGAGGTAATAAAAAAATGAATTTGATTTTAGTTGACATTTTTTGAGAAGTTATAGTTTAGTATAGTTCAATTAGATGTTACTTTGAAAGTTATAAAAAATAGTAGATACATTTTTATTTAGTAGTCTAAGTTATTTACCATTGAGCTAATTAATCTAATTTGTGGTTGGAATTGTTATTGTGTAACTAACTTCTCATCGATCAGGTGCTATGAAGAGGCTATATTTTGATTATCCACCACAAGTTTAGGATTTTCTTGAGATGGCATAGCTATTAGAGATATGCATTGTATATAGACCTTGAGATGGTATATGCCACATTTTGTAAATATTGTTTTGAGTTGACATATATGCCAAATTTGTATATGTACATACACAATTACTCTACACTTTATATATAAAAATTGATATTCGATATATTTTGTTTGTTGTGTGCATGTTTTCCTACTTTGAAACTAAAATTTAAATAAATAATCACTTTATAATGGTTAAGCTATGATCAATAACATGTTATATCTATTGATTTCTTGCAATCTTACACTTTAATATTTTATGAATTATATATCATTTTCACTCATAAATTATCATCAAACATTTACATTAACATGTATACAACTGTTAAATTTGGTTGCCTTAGAAAATTTCACCAAATTTGATCCCTTTATCCTTAGTCTCTATTGTTGCAACATGCTTTATTCTTTAATTCATTGACCTATTAACATCCTTAGTATGTATAGTTTCATTTTAGTTTTTATCCTTTGAATAAAGTTTAACTTCCCCTTTAGAAATGCTGGATTTTTTAATTTGAATTTTCTTTTTGATTAACTTGCATCAAAATAAGTGACATGAAATGTAAATTTTTCCTGAGGTTCAAATTAACGATAAAGAAAAAAAATAAAAAAAAATAACGATAAAGTTGTATATAAGTTTCTCCCCCCTTGCCCTTCTATTTGAATTAATTCAGGATCTCGAAGAAGGAAGGCCCAAAAAAATGTGACAATTAGAACAACCTTGTAGAGGAAGAAAATATATTAGAAAAACTTAAAAAATCATTAACTATTAGAATAAAAATAAAACTATTGATTTGAGGCCACAAAGTAAAAAATGTGGCGAAGACCTGTAGAAAATGGAAGATTATGGTTGAACTCCATGTTCATAAAAAATGGCTCAAAAATGTATTGGGAAATCTATGCATAGGTATTAGCATTATGCTAAAAAAAGTATGGGAAGAATCGAGTAAACCAACATTATTTGATACTTTGTATAACATTACATTAGTTGATGGGACCATAATAAGTAGCATTGGTATATGGAGGAATATTGGAGGTATAATATTTCATTTTTTGGTGTAGATTGAGTGGTACACATTCTTCTTTATATATATGAGTGCTACATATGTTGAGGAGGTCTAGTGCAAGAAGGAAATATTTCTAAAGTGGGAAGATAAAGATTATGAAAATAACCTCTTCTATGGCTACATAGTTTGGGTGGAGAGATGTTTTGTCAAATGGAAAGTAAGAAGTCATTTCCTTGTTGATTATAGGAAAGAAGAGGTCTATATAATAATTTGGAAGGACTATCCATACAAAATTAATATACGAAGATTTTTAGACTCATTAAATTGATCTATGGTCTCAAAAATAATCATAGAGTGGGCTTTATCAAATTAGACGAGCACCTTTACCTCAAAGATCAAGTTGGTGTGGTTGTGATTTTATTATACATACCAATAATATAGTCATTATATGTAGTTCAAAGATGTTTATTTTTACAATTAATAAGAACCTCAGTAAATTATTGATAGGATTAATCATGGAGTCTTACAATATTGTCTTGGTGTGAAGATATTATATATAAGATGTATCACATATTTGTGTTTTAGATAAAATATGCTATGAGTTTTCTCAAGTAGTTTCAAGTGATGAATTGTAAGTCCATGCCCACACCTATGAAGGTAGGACTATATCCTTTTATTCCAATATATCCTTGTATTTGTGTTTCCTAGGGTAGTACACATGAATATATAGCTATGGGGTGTTATTATGCCCACAAAAATAAGAAAAATAGGACAGCCCTAGGTTTCCATGGGAAAATGATTATTCAAACAAAGGTTGGTAAATTATAAAATTGCAATTTTTTTAGTAGGTTTGACAACAAGTTGTTCCAACATGTCCAAGTGGGTAGGTAAATGCTAGGGGTCTCTATTTTTTCTCCAAGTCACCCGATGATTTTGGAGTGCACTATTCTGACATAGTCTCTTAAGAGCCCTAAGAGCAAAAATATTGAACAAACTATGACTGAGTGGTTCTTGGAGCTCGTGGCACCTAAGAATTTTTTGTATGCATGTACAAGTCCATATTCCAAAATCCCTCCATATTAATCTCTCTTAGTTTTGGTAACCTCAACACTGTTTGACCATGCCAACTCAAAATGCATACTTGCAAAAACTATCAGTAGAGAGCAGTGAAAATTTGGCAAGAAGCATATTTTTTATTTCATGCATCTTGAACCAAAATAAACTACACCAACATGTCCAAGTAGGTAGGTAAATTCTAGGGAGGGTTCTATTTGTTCTCCAAGTCACCTAATCATTTTAGAGTACATTGTTCTGGCATAGTCTCTTAAGAACCTTAAGAGAAAAAAAATTCCAAACTATGATGGAGTGGTTCTCAAAGCTCATGGAACCTAAGAATGTTTTATCTACATGTACACTACTTGACCATGCCAACTTACAATGCATACTTAGAAAAACTGTCAATAGAGAGGAGTGTAAATTTGGTAAGAAACATATTTTTTGTTTCATGTGTCCTTGACCAAAAATAACTACACCAACATGTCCAAGTGGGAAGGTAATGGTAGTGAAGGGCTTTGTTCATTCTCCAAGTCACTTGATCATTTCAGATTGCACTATTCTATCGTAGTCTCTAAAGAGCCCTAAGAGAAAAAAATGCAAAACTATGATAGAGTGGTACTTAGAGCTCATGGAACCTAAGAATGTTTCATCTACATGTACGAGTCCATATAGCATCCCTCCACATTAACCTCTCTTAGTTTTGGCCAACTCAAGACTATTTGACCATGCCAACTTAGACCACATACTTGCAAAAACTATCAGTAAGCATAAATGAAAATTTGGTAAGAACCATAATTTTTGTTTCATGTGTCCTAGACCAAAACCAATTGCGCCAACACATCCAAGTGGGTAGGTAAATGTTAGGGATGGTCTCTGTTATTTCTCCTAGTCACCCAATCATTTCATAGTGTACTATTCTGACATAGTCTCTTAAGAGCCCTAAGAGAATTTTTTTTCCAAACTATGACAAAGTGGTTCTTAGAGCTTGCAGCACCTAAGAATGTTTCATCTACACATACAAGTCCATATGACATCCCTCAACATTAGCCTATAATAACCCATTCCTAAATTACTACTTAATTAATATTATTCTAAATGACACATGAATATACTCCAATTTAAAAAGACATAACTAGTGGCTAAAGTTAGTCATCGCTACACATGTCAATTTAAAATGAGTCAAAGATTCTTATATTCACTTCAAAAGTAAAATTACAATATCAAGATTTATTTGGCACCTAAAGCCACAATGTCATTACATAGTACATTTCTCATCAAGTACATGAATTAATTACATCAAGTTAAATCATAAAATATAAGAGTTTGGTGAACAACTAAGGTTCTTCTCCAACACTCGCCTCCACTGGTGGACAAGAACATGGTTGCAATGCTTTACCGCCCAACCACGAAGCTTACGCTTCCCCGGTATTCTTTCGACTTGAAGAATGCTCGACCTTGCATAGAAAGTTTAGCAAGAGAACAACCTGCAAGGTGGAATCTAGTGTGTGCCCATACATCAAGATGCAATTTCTATCTACAATTTAGAAAAGAAAGTGCAAGATCTATGCTAGGGATGACAGAGAGTGAAATCACAGAGTTCATTCATACATACATAATGAACTATATTGCCTGGCCAAGCATAATAAGTGTGTTGAAACAACAACAAACAATAGGTTTTGGTAAAGCAAACATATGCTCTATGAACTCCATTTCAGCACCCATCCCGGAAGGTAACTTTCTACTATAAAACTATCTACCTTCTAGCAAAAAATACCTATAGGTGCTCTAGTAAACTAAGGTTTCACTATTCTATTTAAATATTTAAACATTCTTTCACAAATATCTTTGAAAGAAGAAAAAAATATAAATTTATACTCTAAACAAAAATCAGATTTAATGATTCACGGAGTATTTCAACAATCAATCATATCATTCTTATGACTATTTTCTACTTAACATCTTAAGCATTTTTCCTTTAAAATGTACTAAAAACAAAAGAAGGTATGTCACAAGTATGTGTATGTACATAGACGAAGTCTATGTGCATACACATATATGTTCCTACTAATGTTAAAGTTTTTACATACATTTTGAAATAATCATTATTCATATTGCAATCTTTAAAATGTATTCTAATTGATGTTTCATTGTCAAGAATAAGTATTCTAAGCAAGTCTATGTTAACAATTTCTCACATATTGTTATATTCTAACATTATTGTTTCCATATGAACATTCATTATTCTAACAAAACATGTATTGTTTCCTACTAAATAGTTGTAAACCTAGCTATTTACATATGTACTTCCATTGTTTGAATAGAATAAATTACAATTTCCTACTAATAGTTACAAAGTAAGTTTTTCACACATATACATTCATTGTTTGTATAGATTAAATATTGTTTCCTACTAAACAGTTGTAAACCCCCTAATATTTACATGTGTACTTTCATTGAACAGTGCGGTTTCTAGCTATATTGAAAACCTTTTTAAACATAACAAAATTATTTTCCAAAGTTTAGCCTCTGATTTCATCAACATAGTACTGTTTCAAACCAAACAGTTACATTTAAGATAAATAATGCCATTTACTCTGTTTGCTTTCCTCAAGCTGTTTACATGCTACATGATCAATTTACAAGTAAAAGTTCACTGCTTAATACAAAACTGGTTTTACATTATGAACTGAAAATAAACAAATCAAATAGCCAAGTTTCAATCATATGGAAAAAATGCCTATTATCCGGATCTGGAACACTTTAATAACTGAAAATACAATGAGTGATTTAACTGATATAGAGAAACTAGGTTCAACATGTCTGATGATGAATTTCTTGAGGAAAACCTTAGTGAAAGATAACATAAAAGCTTTAGGTTCAAAAATTTCTAATGCCTATACAGGCTGCAATAGAACAACAACTTAGGATCGACCAATCTCTTTGGTTGGGTATCTTCTCCCTAAGCATCAAAAGTATATATATTAAATCACACATGAGGGCTTACTATTTTATCCCATGCATGCTGCAATATTATACATGCAAACTTTACACATTCAAGGGTTAGCCATCGATAATAAGATCGTTCACCCTGCATGGCTTGTTGTTTCTTCAAACATAGAAAAACATTTCCACTATTCTTAATGAATGGGATCGATTACCCATTAAAAGAAATATATTTAAATGCAAATCTCTAAGAGCTTGTTCATTTCTATTACAAGCATCGACTCATCATTAATAAATTGTAAATACAAAGAAACACAGAGAAAACATACCCTTATCGCAGGTTTGCATTCGATCCTTCTTGAGGATCATATTTACAACATATTAGAATAATTTACAATTAACAAACATAAGTTTTAGCATATTTAAACAAAGAAAAAGGTGGTGGCCAAGCCATTTAAATCTCGCATGCCTTGGCTTGGTCTGTTCAATGACCAAGAAGGATTTAACTAAGTTGGTTTCCCCACTGCACAAGCCATAGGCCATGAGCCTGCATGTGGTGGCAATGTTATATATTAACTATTCAAACATGTAGCTTCAAGCCATTCAACATTCAGAACAATGACCTCTCTTCTCATGATGTCATAAAAATACATGATTAAAATGAAGAGAAAACCTCTTGCAATAGTCGATAATAGCAATAAAATTATTTTATGCAAAATATGGGATCAAATTACCTCCCAGATGAACTATGATGTTGCTCTTTCCTAATATTTTTACCAATATTTTAGTTCGACCTCCCGATTTTCCCTTTGAATTCTTCTAAATTCTTTTCTTCTTTTTCCCACTTTTCCACCATGGTTCTCTTTCAAAAATATATGATAAAAATGATAATAGAAACAACACTATTTTTGCATATTTTTGCAAGGGTGGAGGCATTATGGCCATGTCGCCAGCTTCTATTTTGAACATTATCTTTATGACTCCTGGTAGGCCATGTCCTTCATTGTCTCTTAATATTTTCCAATAATTCCCCAATTCGATTCATTATGTATCGGTTATCAATTCAAATTCAAATATGAATACATATGGATATGTATGTATATATATGTGTGTGTGTGTAATATATATATATATATATATATATATATATATTTGCAAATCTATGCATTTAAATGATTTCATTCACATCTTACTATGCATTTGAATAATCTAAATATCTATTTGTATATATATTTTTATGTGTGTTCAATTTACATACACGTAATATACATATAAATATGTTTTCAATAAAACATTCAAATACAAGTTGCTTGTTTGGAATGGCTCAAAGGTTCCATACACTATCATTTAAAGTAAATAACTTTTATTTTTATTTCGAGCTTCTTTATATACATATTTTTTTACATTAAAGTAAAGGATTTTCCTTACAATGCTCGTTTTCGTTCCCTTCAAATCATAGAGTTTAAATAGACAATGAAATCTACTAACCATTCATTTGAAAGCACTGAAACAGTTCAAATCAGAAAATTTTCACTTTCTTATATATGCAAATCAATCAAATGCTAGTCATCATTCCATTGTGGTGTACACACCCAGATTCCAACTGGTTTATCATTCGATCCAACTAAACAATCATACTTCAACCGTGTTCTCGTCCTTCAACCTGTCACCCTGCAACTGCACATAATTTCACTTAAAAATTGATTAGTAACATTCAATTCTTGATGACATATAATATAATTTTCAAAATTTGACAAAGTAAACATCAGTCAACTCCTTTCATTCAATTTTTTGAATATTTTAGAATCTCTATTAATATTTAATTGAATTTTCATCAATAATTCAATTTTTTTGTATTTAAATAAATATGCAATGAAATTGGGCTATGACATCCTTCCCCTCCTTGAAGAGACATCGTCCTGATGTCTATTAAGTTGGAGTAAATAGCATCTTATCAAATTTTGAACATTTATGTCTATTTCAACATCTCATCAAAATATATGTCTATTTCAACATCATTTCAAAATATGTCTATTCCAACATCACATGAATTATATGTCTATTTCAACATCATTTCAAAATATATGTCTATTTCAACATCACATGAAATATATGTCTATTTCAACATCACATGAAATATATATCTATTTCAACATCATTTCAAAATAGATGTCTATTTCAACATCAAAATTTTAAAGCATGAAATTTCATAGTATCTCAATCCAAAAATTTCAAAGAAAATTAGTGAGTTTATTTTCAAGAAATCAAGTGTGGAAAGGAGCATTCTATTTCTTGTGCATCCTCCCAAGTAGCACTGTCCTCTGAGTACTGGTCCCATTGGACCTTAAATTGAGCAATATCTCTGCTCCACAACTTAACATTGCATTTATCTAGGATTGTAATGGGCTCCACTAGCACCACTCCTAGATATTGTACCTACAAGGATTTCCAATGAAGTACATGAGTCATGCTAGGATGATATGGCTTAAGAAAAGAAACATGAAACACATTATGAAGTCGAGCCAGAGCAAGTGGTAGAGTTAGTCTTTAAGCAACTGGGTTAATCACTTCCAAAGCTTCAAATGGTCCTACAAATCTTGGGGTCAACTTGGAAGAATTTCCAAAAGAAATAGAGTTTTTATGAGGTTTAACTCTCAAGAAAACCTTGTACCCTATTGTGAACTGTCTAAGAGTTTAGTTCTTGTCGACATAACTCTTCTGTTGGTCTTCCACCTCTTTCAATCTGCTCTTAATGACCCTCATTTGCTCTTCCATTTTCTTAAGCATTTTAGGTCCTACTATGATCTTGTCCTCTAGTTTATCCCAACTAATGGGGGTACGACACTTCCTCCCATACAAGGCTTCAAATGGTGCCATGCCTAAGGATGTATGATAAGAGTTGTTGTAAGAAAACTCTACCAAAGGAAAATATTCTTCCCACATATACTGTTGGTTCATACGATACATTCAAAGGAGGTCTTCGACTACCTGATTCACCCTCTTTGTCTGCCCATCACTCTGAGGATGATAAGATGAGATGAAATTAAATTTAGTCCCTAATGCTGCATTCAAGGTTATCCAAAACCTTGAGGTCATTTGTGTGTCCCTATCAGAAATGATAGTATATGGCACTCCATGCAAACAAAAGATCTCCTGGACAAATTTCTTATCCAGGGTCAATGATCCATCCTTAAGGTTTCCCAAAATGAAGTGTGCAACCTTGGTCAACTTATCAATCACAACCAAGATAACATCATGCTTATTCATGTTCAATGGAAACCCTTGTACAAAATCCATATTGATCGCCTACCATTTATACTCAGGTATGTCATGAGGATACAAGAACCCAACTAGGTGTGCATGCTTAGCCTTGACTCGCTGGCACTCCAAGCATCTGGATACATACTCCACTACATCCTTCTTGAGTTTAGGCCAAAAATATAGTCTTCAACTCCATAGTCATCTTGGATATTCCGGGGTGTCCTGAATAAGGTGCATTGTAAACTTCTTCTAAAACCAGCTTCCTCAGCTCTCTAGAGTTAGGACTATACATTCTCCTTTGGTACCTCAAAATACCATCTGGTTTGATTTCTTACCCATCAAACCAATGATCCAAAGGATTTTCTGCTAGGGCACTCTTCACTCTCTTGTAGTGCTCATCCCCTAGTAGATTTTGAATTACTTGCTGCCTCAAGTTAGACCTTGTTGAGATCATGGTTGTCATATGTCTTCATTTACTAAGAGCATCAACCACCCTATTTTCTTTCCCTTTTATATATTCTATTCCAAAGTCACACACGCTAAGGAATTCTAGCCACCTTCTCCATCATGCATTTAGGTTTGGTTGGGTAAATATGTATCTCAACCCCAAGTGGTCCATCTTGAGTTCAAATGGCGTTCCCAAAAGATAATCCCTCCAAATTTGTAAGGCATAAACTATGGCCACCAATTCTAAATCATGAGGAGCATAATTCACTTCATGTTGTTTGAGCTTTCTTGAGTCATATGCTACCACTTGCCCATCTTGCATGAATACTACCCCCAATCCCTCTCTTGAAGCATGAGTGATTACGGTGAATCTCCCATTAAGATCAGGAATGGTTAGCATTGGTGCTATCGTGAGCCTCTCCTTCAGGAGTTGGAATGCCTGCTCACATTTCTCAGTCCATTCAAACCATGTTCCCTTCCTTTGGAGTGAGGTAATAGGATATGCAATATGGGAGAACCCTTGCACAAACTTCCTATAGTATCTAGCGAGGCCCATGAAGCTACATAATTTTGATACATTTAGAGGCATTAGCCATTCCACAATCACCTTGATCTTCTTGGGGTTCATGGAGACTCCTTCAGTTGAAATAATATGGCCCAAATAGTGCACTTTATCCTGATAAAAGGAACACTTGGACAACTTTTCAAAGAGTTTCCTTTCTCTCAATCGCTAAAAAACTATCCTCAAATGTCTATCATGCTCTTTGAGAGTCTTTGAGTAGAATAAAATGTTGTCAATAAAGATTAGAATAAAATGTTGTCAATAAAGATCAGGATAAAATCATCTAAGCAGTCTTTGAATACACTATTCATAAGGTTCATAAAGGTTGTTGGTGCATTAGTTAAACTGAAAGGTACCATTGTGAACTTGTAGTGTCCATACCGAGTCCTCAATGCTGTCTTTGAATATCTTCTTCCTTAATCCTCAATTGATGGTACCCTAATGTGAGATCAGTTTTGGAGAACATTGTTTATCCCTTCATTTGATCAAACAATTCATTAATCCTCAGGAGTGGATATCGGTTATTAATGGTAATCTTGTTCAACATTCGATAATCTATACACAGATGCAAAGTTCCATCTTTCCTTTTCACAAAAATAATTGACGCTCCCCAAGGAGACACATTGGCTCTTATGAGTCCCTTATCTAGTAATTCCATTAGCTAGGCCTTCAACTCATAGAGTGTTGTAGTGCTCATCTGATAAGGTGCCTTGGATTGAGGCTCAACTCTTGGGACTAGGTTGATAGAAAAATTGAATTCCTGCTTTGGAAGAAACTCTGTAAGTTCTTTTGGGAATATGTCTTGGAACTCCTTGAGAATAGGATAATCATCTAAATATGGCTCCTTGCCATCATGATTACTAACAAGCATTGCATAAATTGCACACCCCTTTTGATGAGCTTTCTTGAACTGCATCACAAAAATATGTCTAAGCTCTAAGGGTCTTTGCATTCCATAAACCTTGAGTGGGTTTCCATAATCATCCAGATAGTTGACCACCTTATCTTCATAGTTCAGTAAATCTTTATGCTTAGTTAACCAATTTATTCCCAAAATTACATCATATGAGCCTAAGGGTTCCACATACAAGTTGACCTGAGTTTGAAAGGTTAGAAGTTCTAACTCACTACAAAAGAGATAGGTATATACCCTCTGTTCTACTCGATTACCATATTGTATTGTCCAAGAGTTTTCCATGCACCCAGGTCTAATGGGTATCTTGGATATTATTCTAGAATCTAAGAAAAATTCAGTAGCTCCAATATCAATTAAGATAGAGACAAATTGGCCATAGAGCTTACTCTTTGCTGAATTGGTAAATCCTGATATTTTGCCTACCTTTTATCCACTGCGGCATGGATCTAGTACATTTGTTGGTAACTTCCTTCTATGACTTTGATCCCTGAGAAAAATTCAAGGAGTAATGGTCACCCCCATAAGTATAACATCCATCACAAGGCCGTTTGTGACCTTCTAGCTTGTCCTCTCTAAAGCCCTTATGCTTATGGTCATCGTTGCCCTTACCCTTATTTTCTTTCTTGTTCTTTCCACCATTACCATCTTCAACGTTCTCCTATGATTCACTTCCCCTCTTGAGATTACGGATCTAATGGCTCTTATCTCCCTTATGAAATTTCTTCTTTCCATAATGAGACTTAGAAATCGAATTGTTGTGAATATTTGATAAATATTGTAGCTTATGTTTTTGTTTGGTGGCCTTTTGGAAGACTTCATTCATGGTCTAAGGTTCATGCATATCCACCTCAGCTCCTATGTGGGGTTTGAGTCCCATTATGAATTTCTAGATTATTGAAATGGAAAAATGTGTGCTCTATGGCCTAGGTCATATAACACCACTCTTCTCCCATCAACATTCAAATATTCCCTAGGATTCCAAATTGGATTGACTATCAACACAAAGGTGAGTCAATTCTCAACAAGGAAGACCTAGGGGGGTTCTTTAGGCTTTTAAGAGTTCACCACCAAGAAAAATCTTGGAAAAGGAAACTTGACATTCAAATCACCAAACTTAGTAATGTAAGCTAAATGATGGATGCAAATGACAAAATTAAGCAACAACAAGTTAGGATGTATGTACCTGGGAAGTCTGGAAATGTAATGAGGATTATAGAAATGCAAAAATGCTTTCAAAATATGCTAGGGATGACTAAGATGCCCTTACTATTGTCTTATTCCTACAACTATTTTCAAGGGAAATGAGGAATCTTCAGATGTCGGAAATCTCTGAATATGATCCCGAGGCTCAATGTCTGCACTTCCTTCTTCTCAAATCTCAGGTTTTGAAACTTTCAGATTTGTCCTGTAGGTGAGTTTCTGTGAAGATGAAAACTTTTCAATACATCTTTGCAACTTTTCAACTTTGCACTTCAAATGATCTTGAAGTATTCAACCTAAATCTGTAAACATAAATATTTAAGAGAGGAAAAACTTGTTGATTGTTAGTAAATGGGGGTTTGCCTTGGTCAAACCCCTTGTTGGTAATTAAACCTTGGAATGAAATAATATAATGAAGGGAAATGATGAATGAACAAAATGCTCTGTTGCAACTCACCAAAACCTTGTTATGAAATCTGTAAATTTGTGTGAAGTGACTAGCTTGAATGTAGATATTGACTTCAAGTAGTGCTTGATAGATCTTGACTTGAATTGCTTGCTTGAATCAAAACCCTACATCACAAATGTTAGCTCAAAAACACACATGATGTAAGAATATCCTTGATATGATGCTTGAATCTTGATGATGGCTCCAAATGTTGATGAATTTCTCTTGAATGGTCTCTTGATCACAAACTTGCTATAATGCATGAATACTTGAATGCTTTAATGTGAGGATCAAAATGAATGAAAGGAACCTTTTATTTATACTTATCTATGCTTAATATCCTAAAATTACACCACAACAAGCTGACATATGAATTCATTAATTAAAGAAGTTTAAATCCTGCCAAGATTTGAAATTAAATCCCAAAAATAACCTAAGGGGGACTAAGATGCCCTAGGTGGCGTCTTAGTCTTGAGCCATGAAACTCGGGGCATATACTCCAAAAAGGGGCCCATTTAAGGTGCCTTTGAAATCAGGGACCCAAGACCTTTGGAAGAAAAATATTCCCAAGGTGGCATCTTAGTCCTAGTCCAAAAATGAAGGACACAACCAAAATCATTAAATTATCATTTACCCTTTGATGTTTGTCAGGATTATCATAAAAAGATACAATTCATTAGGCTTGTGGATGCAAAATAGGACCAATTAAGACATAAATAAGGATAAATAAAGCAAGGCGGGCCCAAAAAAGTGTGAAAATGCAAGGGTATGCATTTTCCTACACTACATTTAGCCCCACTTTAGTGAGAGGATGAATTTGCTTCAAAATCACACTAAAGTAGCCAACCGCGCATCAAGAGGGGTTCAAATGTACAAATGCTAGTAAGATAGGATGATAATAATCAAGAGGGTGGCCAAGCCTCCAAGATCAAGATCCTATGAAAAACCAACATAGGCACAAAGGAAAACACTTGTAGATGATATATGAAGCCATAACCAGATAAAAAACATACACCATCAAAGATAGAAAAAGAAAAAGGAAAAATAAAAATGTTGTAGATCAAGCTTCTACTAGTTGTCCAACGCACTATGGAATGGGTCTAGGGTCTTTGTCCAAAAAGGTTTACAAGTGGAACACGTTGTCCACTGTGCAAAAAAAATGCATGCTCACAAGGGTTAGTGAAGTTAGTTGCTCACTAGGTGAGCCCTAAGAGATCCATATCAAAGTCATACCCCCATGACTATGATAAGGAAAAAAAGAAAATGCACGCTCAGAAGGGCTAGTGAAGCTAGTTGTTCACTAGGTGAGGCCCGAGGAACCATATTGAAGCCATACCTTCATGACTTTAAAAAGGCACAAAAAAATAAATGCACGATCACAAGGGCTAGTGAAGCTAGTTGTTCACTAGGTGAGCCCCAGGGAACCATATCAAAGCCATACCTCCATGACTTTAATAAGGCACAAAAATAAAATGCAACAAGAAAGAGGGAAGTTCGAAGGGATTTTTCTTAGTCGTGTGAGGTCTTAATCTTAGGGGAAATTTTTCCTAATGTCTCCAAGAGAGGACAAATCAAAGGATAAAAGATTCATAACTTAGGGAATGCAGTGTGTCACATCACCACTAAGAGGAATGTAATATGCTAAGATAGATCAAGCTCTTGAAGGACATTACTCCCAATTTCACCAAAAAGAGAAAAAACCATCACATGAAGTAAGAAAATCACATCAAGGAACATGGAAAAATATAAAATAGTGTCAAAGTAATGCCAAAATAATACCAATGTATGCCCACACTTTAAAGAAATTGCTAAACACCATGTTGTGAGAAACTAATTTAAAGTAGAAAAAAATGAGAAAGGAAAAAGGAAAGGAGGGTTGGCCCCTAAAAACACATAAGGTATCTATGGATTTGGGGTTAGTATCTATCTTTGCTACAATGATATTAGAGAGCTTAGAATTGTCATCATTCCCCAAATACACATAGAACTGGAAGAATGACACAAAGAGAGTGAAAACAAAGAATTTTTTTTTGGGTAAACATGTAAGAAACATGAATGTATCAACACCTTGTGTCATCCCCAAAAGGAAAACACAAGAGAAAATTGAATGGAAAAGGAAATATAATGAAAAATATTTTGGGTCAACATGGAAGAGACATAGGGTGTCTCAATGCCTTGCGCCATCTCCAAAAGGAAAAGAAAAGACAAAAATGAAAGGA
Organism: Sequoia sempervirens; assembly: GCA_007258455.2. Classification (NCBI taxonomy): domain Eukaryota; kingdom Viridiplantae; phylum Streptophyta; class Pinopsida; order Cupressales; family Cupressaceae; genus Sequoia; species Sequoia sempervirens. The sequence goes on from VDFB02075321.1 coordinate 401,215,458, forward strand.
AAAGGAAATATAATCAAAAATATTTTGGGTCAACATGGAAGGGACATAGGGTGCCTCAACACCTTATGTCATCCCAAAAAATAAAACATAAGACAAAAATGAAAGGAAAAGAAAAGATAATGACCAACAAAAAGGGAAAAATCTTACGACATATAGAGGAATGAAGGTACAAATAGAGGAATGTGCATAGAGAGGAATATAAAATAGAACATCATAGGGGATCACATTACACACATGCAATCAACGAAAAAAAAAAAAGAAAGAAAGAAAAATGTCTAGTAAAATACATGCGAGTCAACCATCCAACATGTCATCTGTATCCTAGGCTTGTTTAGTATATGCAGAATGTAGATCACTAGCAAGAGGGACAACATCAAGTGTTGTACTAGGAGAATCACTAGGTTCAACATGTGGTGAATCACTCAGTTTAGGAGGATCATCACAGTTGTTATCGTCTAAGCTCATAAAAGAGGAAAATAAAAAAAAACCAACTCATTATGCACTTGCTCATCAATTTTAGTAGTTTCTTCATCATCATCCAAGTTAATGACAATGGGAGGAAGAATGATAATATCCATAGAAGGTGCTGGTCCTTGTTGTGTTGGAGACATAGGAGTTGTTGGTTCTGGTAATGGAGGAGGCTTATCATTTATTGCTTTTGTCAAATTGGGATTTTTATTTTTTATGTTATTCTCTTTGTTCATTTTTTGAGAAATAACACAATGTCTACACCTACGCTCTCTAGCATTCAGTTTATTTTATTATGGTTTTCAAGTTGTGTTTGTGTAGGAGTAGCTTTTGCAACCATAGGTTCCTTTTCTTCTTGTGAGGGAAGAACGTAAGAAACCATGGAAGGTTATTCAACCACTTTCTCTTTGGCTCTATAAATCTATTTAGGAGGTGGATTAGGACTTGTTTGGTTCTCTCTTGGCCTTTTGTAGGAAATAGGCAAGGGATTTTTATGGATGGGTCTTGGTTAGTCAGGAAGGCTTTCAACTCAATATTGTTTTCTTCAAGGGGAAGATGTTCGATCATAGGTGGAGGCAAATTTTCAAGGGATAACTTGGCTATTTATTTTGCTTTGAAAATTTTGGTAGGATAAGAAAAGGAAGTCCTTATGGGGTCTTATAGGTTCCATGGGCTTAGGCCAAAAATAGTCTAAGGAAAAATTTCTATGAGAAGAAGAAGGTCTAAAGCACTATGGTTCACGAGTGGGCCTGTCATTAATTCTGTCGGCTATGTAAAGAGGACCATCAGGTGCATTTTTTATTGTTTCTTATGAAGAGAAAGTAATGTCAATAGGTATTATGGTTTTTTGTTTACGAGGCTTGATTTCAATCACTCATATCATTGCATGAATAGGACTTTGGTCATTAATGTCCATAGGATTTTGTTCATCATCATCCATAGGATCTTGTTTATTATTGTTCATGTTATCATCATCCATGTCAATGCTCATCACATCGGGCTTAGTTTCACTAGCCTTAAAAAATGAAATATTGTGGTTAGGCATGGGATTGGTAAAGATTTGCAGGTTTTGGTTAGGAGGAGCTACAAATTTATTACCTTTGTCATTCACACCTCCAATTTGAATATGATTAGAATCAATGATGTCTTGCACAAGATGTTTAAGATGCTTGCAATGTTTTGTATCATGTCCTTTTTTTTGGTGATAAGCACAATAAGCATTGTGTCTAAAGCTCAGAGGTAATGACTTGCTAGGGTCAAGAGGTCAAACGAGAGGTATGATAAGCATGTTTTTGTTTATTAGTTGAGTCAAGATATTTTGAAGTGTGTTGGGTAAGGAAGTAAATTGTCTTCGTAGATCTCCAAAGATATAAGGATCATTCTTCTTTACAACAGCTACTTGGGTATCAACTTTTTAGGTAGGTTGGGAGGTAGAATTTAGTTAAAGGAAACTTTTATTTTGTCTTTTGAAAGGCTGGTAGGTGTTTTGGTTTGAAGATTCAGACTTTTCAAGATTGGTAGAGGTAGTTTTTGGTTCACAACTGCCTACGAAATTTTGATAATCTCAAAGGGAATTTCATCATAGGAAGCTTGTATCATATCTTTGTAAATTTTCTATGAACATATTTTGGAGGTGAGAATAGGGAATCTTCACACTAATTTGGGAATAAAGTGATTGGTAACGTGAAATAAAGTCACTAACTTTTTCACCCTCATTTTTTTTACATCTCATCAAATAAGCTAATGTCATTTCAGGAACCATATGCACTTGGAAATTGTTAATAAAGGTTTCAAAAAGTTCATTAAATGAGTAAATTGAGTTATTCGGTAATGCAGAAAACCAATCCAAGGCAACATCTTTCAAGGATCGGGGAAAAAGCTTAGCCAAAAGTTTTTCCTCAAGGATAAAGTGACTACATAAAGTAGTAAAGGCATTAACATGATTAGTAGGATCTCCCTTTCCTCCATATTTCTCAAATCTAGGGATCTCTATACCTTGTGGCACTAAAGTTCTCAATATCTCCAAGGATAATGGGTTATTTTTGACATAGTATGAAGGTGGAACATTTTGATTTTGATTTATGGTGGAAACTTGACGTTGAATGGATGAAAGGATTTGTAAAAGATGGTTAATGATAGGGTCATTGTTTGTGGTTTGAGATGGAGGTGAATATGGTGGTGGTGTGTATGTGTTGGAAGGACAGCTGAATGGATAACTTACAGGAGGAGATATAAGGTTATATGCCACATAGGTATAAGGATCACTAGTGGAAATGTTCAAGGTAGGAAGGACATTACTAGTTGGTTGCATCGTTATGGTCACTTGAGGATTTCTATAGTTGGGAATGAAGGTTATTATTGGAGGGGGAGGAATTTGAATTCCCCCTTGGTTTTGCACATTGTTTGAAGCTTGAGCACCATTGGCAGTGGAAGGAAGGTGTTTCCCAAAGATTTGAGCTATATTACACACAAATTTCAGTCCTTCATCACTTTCCATCATGTAGTGAATAATATCTATGGTAGGATAACAGTGTTGGAAATGTTTTCAATACTCATGCTATCTTGTAAATGGGCTAAGTCTTCATGAATTTTCATTATGTTTTCTTTATGGATATGATCAGCCATTGTTTGAACACTTGGCATAGCACTTGTAGGTAAGGTAGGCATAGCAAAATAGTTGTCAAAGGTATGGTCCATACCTACTGAACTAGTACCAACTGTAGACATTGAAAAATTCCTGATTAGGACTATGCATATGATTCTAAATAACTAACACTATTTCTTCCTAAACCACCTCAAATTAACCAATTAATTAAATAATCAACATTATTTAATTAAAGTCAGAAAATTTAGCTATTAATCAAATAATTAAATTTATTGATTAATTCACCCTTCATCTAACTAATTTTCATCATATTTAATTAAATCAAATCATTTAATTAAATCGTCCAAGTCTTCTCATTTGATTAAATAAATCAAATAAAATGTCACAATTTCCTAATTTATTCCAATTAATTAATTTTGAATTAATTAATCCTAAATCACCTTTCTAATCATCATTAATAATTCCTCCAACTTTTAACTCCTCAAGAGTTAAATCAACCCATGGTCAACTAACTAGGTTGCACATGAAAATAATTTCTATTAATTATTTAATTCCTCTATTTCCCCTAACAAAGGCATATTCCAAAGAATATTCCTCTCAACAACCTCTCATTCAATTTCCCTCCAAAGGTTTTCAAAAAACTTTTACATCCTCAATAAATCCTCTTACAAATGTAATAAATTCTCTTACATCCTCTCAAATCTCAACCAATTTCATTTAATTCCCCTTACAACCTTTTAAATCCTCAAAAAATTTCATTTATTTCTCTTTCATCGTCTTCCACTTACACATTTCCCAAAATATGCTCCACCTTCCTGCAATAGAATTGTGACACTTGGTACATTCTCATTGGCTCCCATTTTATCCCACATTTATTAAATTATCTCATGCTTCAACCCTTGGATTCTATAAATAGATACATCCTTTTCATAATATGGATCCACAACTTCAAGCATTATCACTATAGGCATTTGAGTTTATGGCAATCCATCACTTTCATCATTTTTAGTTAGTTTATCACCATTTAGCATCATTTCCACACTTGGAATAATCTTCAACATCAAGCTTATCAATTGGGATTGGGAAAGGGCTTCTTTCCACATCAAAGGAGCACCAATCCCCTATGAGATTGAGGTTTGGTTAACTTAGTTGATTACATGCTTTCTTCTTGTTTTATTTTATGTTTTAGCTTCATGTTTTCATCTTTTTTCTTCCAAGAATCTCATAGGGAACACTAGATTGAGCTTTCTAACATGTTTAACAAGTTTTTGATGATCTTATGTTAGCTTGTGCAAGTTTGGTGTTCACAATTTGGAACTAGAAGGAGGGATGACCACTTTGTTTTGATGAATTTCACCTAAAATTTTGTGTTTTTGTAGCTATAGGGGAGCAATGCTTCCTTTGACTCATACAACATCACATTTTCTTGCAGCATCACTTTTGTGAACTTCTAGAGCGCCACTTTTAGAAATAACGTCACCTTTTCTCTGCCATGCTACACTTTCTCACCTCTGTCATGCCGCATATGCTTCAGTGTCACCTTTGAACCTTCTATATTTTGTCTTTACTTTCTATTCTACAAAGCATCACTTCTAAAATCACAACGTATTTGTTGTCTCTATCCTCTACAAAGCGTCGCCTTTGCTTATCAACAAAGTGTTGCATTTGCTTTTAGTGCCGCATTTGCTAGTTGCAGTGCATTGCTTTTGTTGTAGAGCATTGCCTTTGCAGGAAAGGGAGGAAAACTGAGTTGGAGACTTAAAAGAATTTCTTAATGCTTATTTTAATAGCTTAGACTTTCCAATCCTGCATTTTATTTCCTGTTCTAGGAACAACTAGATTTATTTTGGGCATAAAATTTACAAAAAACTAAAGCTTTGTCAAAGTTGGTTAAAATTGAACCTTAGAAACTTACTAGAATTTGGATTTTGGGTTAAAATTAAACAAACAACATCATACTTGGTTTTGGTGCTCTAAAAATAACTCATCATTTATTTGAGGATTAAAATGAACTTGTGTTTTCATTATGTTGTAAATTTTTTTGCAAATTGTGTCATTCAAATGTGTATGCACTTCTCTCATGCTTCATGATGATCTTGAGAATCAAAAGCATTCTTGTGACATTGGTTGCCTAAAAATTTATCTAAACATTTCAAGTTTGGGTTTAAAATTGAACAAGTCATGCTAGTGTGAGAAAGAGACATTGTGTGTGCTCCCTCCTTGCACTTTACACGAACTGGGTAGTTAAACTACAAGTGTACTCCTTCGCTTTTGTTACCTTTAGAGGGGCCTGTCGAAGAACAATTTGAAGGTGACTCCAACTGGTTTTTCACTCGGGCCGGTATATAAGTGGATAAGACTAAACTATCAAGTCCTCATGGTATGTAGGCCTTAGCCGTACAGTGCCTTTCAAAATGGGGTACTATTGTAAAAAGTATACGAGCCCCTAGTAGGATTGATTAAAGCATTTAGTGGCTTGTTGGATGCTTGCAAGGTACCATGTCCCCAATTACTCTGACTAAGAACCAATTTGTATAAAAGCCAAAATCCTTACTATTTGTTGGTACAAGAATGGTCATTCTGAAGCCACCCCACATTTGTACTATTCAAAGTAGAAATAAAATAAATCCTTTTGATCTCTAGATTTTAAGAATTTTGAGATTTGGTGGTTCCAAGAAGTGTGTGTCATGGAGGGGAGCCAATGTCACCAAATCTCTAGCTATTTGCTTTGTCTCAGTGTTTGGAGAAATCCAAGTGGGGAATCGACAAATATTGTCCTTTCTATCCTAGGGTTGTGAAATTTGCGAGTCAGTCAAATACTTTTCTTGGATCTAAAAATTTGAAACAAACATTCAACAAGTCATCAAAACTTCAAACCCTTTGGAAGAAAAAATATTTTTGAAAGAGCACATACTACTGCTTGTTCCTATGGATTCTATCCTTAGAGGCTTCTAAATATTTCGGCCCATATCTCATTTTTTTCTCTCCTAAGTCAACCTAGGAAAACTGTGCCTTTGATTCCTTGATTTTCACATAATAGACCTTGTGTAATGAAAAGGAGTTGAGACATAGACATTCAGTTTGAAAAGCTAAGCAAGAAAGTGTTGATGTGGTAAAAAGAATCCATTAAGCAAAGATAAAAGACAATTGAACCCCACATATGTGTTTGATCTAATGATTTCCCAGAAAGTCAAAATCCCAAAACCAAAGTCTATCCATTGTCATAAGCATCTTAGTCCAAAGGATCTTAAGAAACATCTTTCAACACTTTACAAAGTCAAAGATAGGTTGCTCTATAACTTTTACAAATGTGCTTCAATGGACAATCCAAACTTGTACTCATTCTATTATTGTCAAAATCTAGGTCTCTTCCAATGTTTTGAGTATCTCACATTGTAGGGTTGAAATTTTTATAGGTATATCATGTTCTACAATACCTAGGTCTTGTAAAAAAAAGTCTCTCTAGGTTCATCTAGGATCAAAATCAACACCTTCACTTGTCATACCATCAATTAAATTCCATCTCACAAACATTTTTTAGAAGCTTGGAAAAATAATTCATACTAGACTTTTGGTAAATCCTTCAAATAAAAATAAAAATCACCTTGTTTGACTGTGTGTGTGTGGATGAATCCTTCTTCATACATTTAGTTAAATTATCATCCTTGTGGACAAGTTTATTCCAAGATAACATCTAACATCTTGTGATTTATAGATCCATTATCCAAATCAAATCAAACCAAATCTAAATCATAAATCCAAATAAATCCTAAAGTCTAGTATTTCTCCAAGGGTCTTAAAAGTTCAAACATCCACATCATTCATCCTTCATTTATCTCATCACCATCATTTGATCCTTAACATCCTAGATTTTATTTTTTGTACCTAAAGTTTAGACCAGCCTAAGGAGTTATAGGTTTACCTCCCATATTACTAAAAGTTGATCCTTTTTTTATGGTCCAAACTAGATCTCAACACAAGAAGAACATGGAACAAAACAAAGAAACATCCACTTCAAGTGACTTGAGTCAAACTACACCAGAATACAATCCCATGGAATCTACCAACCCTCCATTTAATCCCCCTTAACTACCATAAGATCTTCAAGAGGGAGGTTTCTAAGTGGAGGATGTCACCAACAATTTGCAAGGAATGACCCAAGACGAAATCATTGAGCTAGTCCAAAATGCTAAGACACACAAAATTGTCAACACAATTATGCAAATCAATTCTACACAATACATGGTAGCATTAGAAAAAGAAGGGGCTAAACTCCCTTCCAATTTTGATGTGAGCACTATTGTGGAAAAACCTCTTGGGAATATGCCACCATTATCATTCACACCTTCCTTCCAAAATGTCATACAACCCATCATACAACCAACATCATCTCATACTCCAAGTCAACCCATGATTACCAAGGGGAGTTCATTGCTCCAAGCTCTTCAAACACATCCCCTTGTAAATAACCAAAACTTGGATGCAAACACCATCTTGGGTCTACCAAATGTCATCCCTCAAGACCAAAAGCATCCATATGTCCCACTCATTTTCCATGACACCAACAATTCATCCACCTTATCCACATCACTGACATATTCTCTTGATACACAAGTCTCTCTCCCCATGGTATCACAAGGACAAGTATATTAATTTGGACAAATGGGAACTTTTAATACATCATCATCACTTTTGCAAGGAAACACACTGATGAGTCCAGTTTATGGTTCAATTTTGATAGAGTTTATTATCCATTTGTTGTAGTTGTTGTAGACTTTGATACTTGGATATTGAACTTTTATGATATTTCCTCAAAACCATAAACATTGGGCATAAGCTTATTTTTGTAACCTTTAAATGACATTGACATGCTATATGAACTATCTATGTTAATTTTACATGTGGATTAATGAATGTTACTTGAAGATAGTTACAAATATGCAATTGTTGTGCGTACTAATATTGTTATGCAGATATAATTAGAAACCTATAAAATTGAGGAATATTTTGCTAGCTGGTCATTCACCATAAAGGTCAACAAGGTGATTGTTCAAAAGTCAATGGAGGGAAGACTCTCAGCAAGAGGTAAATTCCTAGTTCAAATAAAAGGATTGTAACTGCCTTGTAAATGGTCTTAATTGTTTGTTGAGCGAATATAGGAGTTACTATTGTGCTAGATATGTGTTAAGGAAAAAATGCTTGACTAGATTCCATGCATGCATAACCTCCTCTCCACTTTTTTATGGTTTCCATAAATTGGCATCATCCTAATATGTTGGAGTTGACCGCCTTGATAGGTAGTTAGTTAGTAGCTTTCCTTCATATAAATAAGATTTGGATGCTCCTTCTCAAAGGTTGATTGATCTGATGTTGTATCTGTATTCCTAGTTTTTTAGTAATATAGTTATGTTACTCTATTGTACTCATATTTTCCAATGAATAAAATGAAGTTATAAGTTCATGCATCTAAGTTTACATTTTTTTAAAATTGGATACTCATCCAAGGGGGGCCACTTGATGAGCATTCCATCCTTTAGTTTAGTTAATACTTTATTTTCAACAATTAGTTAATAATATGGCACTATCTGTTCCTGTAGCCACTAGAATTCCATTCTATGACTGTTCCTACAACCAAAGCAGACAGAGTAGTTTCTTGTTTGTTTGCTTAGATTTTAATTTTAGTCATGCACTTCTGCTTAGTATATGACTACTATGGATTCCTAGTGCACATACTGTGCTGACCCATTTCAAGTCTATGTCCTTGGGTTGACAAGTTAAATGTACCTTCATGGTGATTAAGACAACTATTCAGATTAGATGTCCAATCTCTGAATCATGGCTTTATGGGATTAGTTGTTAAATCATTGTAGGAGGCCAAAATTTTTGGTTCCATTTCCGTGGATGGTGTCAAACTAGAGAGTTCTTTGGAGTCATTGACAATTTCTTTCCTGTTAAAGTATTTATAGAAGTTTGCTAGTAGTACACCCCTTATTTAGGAAGTAATGACCACCTATTATTTGTGTGAGTTGGTTGATGCTGAGTTGATATTGTATGCATAGAGGAAGGAGAAGAGATGCTTATGGGAGATTCCTTCCTAATGATCCTATTCCATTTCAGCTAGAAGAGTTCCCAAATCTACCCAGAGAAGAAGAAGAAGAAGAGTCGCATCGCTTTGCTGATGCATTTCCTAATCTGACCAATTTTGAAATCTCCCCCAAAGACCAAAATAAGATTGAGAATCCATTTGCTTAGGAACTCCATTAGGCAGGCATGGGTGATGCCAATAGAAACAAACCTAACCAACCAACCTTTCCTTTCCCCATTGCTCATTAGAATGAAGTTGAAAACCTCAAAAATATCCCTACTTTAGTCCTTCCTAAGTTCTATGGACTTGTCACAGAAGATCCTCATACTTTCTTGTTCAAGTTTGATACACTCTGCAGGAGTTATGACAATACCATTGATGCCCATAGGCTTAAGCTATTCCCTACCACCTTGAAAGAGGCTACATTGAGATGGTTTATGAGCCTAGGCAGAAATACTATGGAGACTTGGGAGGAGATGAAGACAAAGTTCTTTGAGAAGTACAAGGAATACTGTAGGGGTAGTGACATGAGGGGAGATGACATTTTTAGGATGCAACAAAAGGAAGATGAGCCTGGAGGATTACATTTCAAGGTTTCTATTTTTCCTACAAAAATATCCACACCATACACTCAATGAAGACTAAAAAAATATTCTTTCCTAAGAGCAATCAATGAGAGCTGCACTAATTCCTTGGACCTGATGGAAGGAGGAGATATCACCCAAGTTTCTTGGAAGGATATAAAGAAGATATGTTAGAACTATTCTAGGGCAACTTCAAAGAAAAGGAGATCTTACCAATCCTCTATGGGTAAGTAATCTACTAGTGGATTCTCAAGGATGGAAATTACTCACTTGTTGTCAGACTTCAAGCAAGACATCATAAACAATCTGGCTACCCAGCAGGATACACTTCAAGCTAAGAAGAAACAAGAGGAGGTAGAGGCAATGTTTGTAGAATATTGTCCTCATTATAGACAAAGAGGACTATAGATGCAAGATGGTAGCTAATATTGACAGTAAGAAAATTCCACCTGAGTTCAAGCCAATCTAGGTTGAAGAGGACCAAGTATACTACATTGCACAAAGGAGGCCATGAGCTCCAAGACAAGGTATGCAACCATATCCACTATCTTTTGTTGGGCCATATTTCAATTCTTATTCATTTGGTAACCAATGGAAACCCCCATATCCATCCAATTATGGAGGATATCCACCACAGCCTTGGAGTAACCCTCCAAATACCTAGCCTAATCACCAAAACTCTCCACCCCAGTGGTAGCAACCTCAAGGGAATTGGTAGCAATTTCAAAGAAATTGGCAGCCACTTCCAAGAAACTGGCAGGAAACATCTCAATGGAAGGGAGGGAAAAAATGGCAATACCTGACCACTAATTACATGTAGCCACCTTCTTAGCCCCAACAACCTACTATAATTCCTCCTTATACTAGTGCAAGTTCAAATACACCTAGATCTACTTAGCTACCATCTCAACCCACACCTAACCCAAATAACAAACCACAACAACTGCCAGTATACTCTACTAATCCAAACCAATTTCTTGCATATGTTGTGAGTGTAAGTGACATTCACTTGTGTTCAAGAACTAATTTTCCAGCTCCTTCCACACCCATTATTACTGAGCTTCCTGTGGAAGAAGAGGAAGAGCATTTGAATGTCCCCATTCAACCAAGTGTACCTATTGATCCATTGATCTTCCATCAAATGGTATATCCTATATCTTGGTATGCACTGATTATGTAACCAAGTGGGTAGAAGTTAAAGCCATGAAACATGCAATAGATAATAAGGTTGCAAAATTTCTTTATGAGGAAATTTTCACATGGTATGGGGTTCCAAGAGAGATAGTGACTGATCAAGGGGCTCAATTCACTTCAACCCTTGTTGCAGCACTGGTCAATGAGTACAACATAAGGCACAAAAAGTCTACTCCTTATCACCCTTAGGCCAATGGGCAAGTTGAGGTGACCAATAGGGAAATTGAAGCTATTTTGACCAAAACAATGGCTATCCATACAAAGGATTGGGAAAATAGGCTACCAAAAGTTTTTTGGGCCTAAAGGACCACCTAGAAAATAACTACAAGCTTCACTCCATTTGAGTTGCTATATGGAAAGACATCCATGATGACTATTGAATTTGAGCATAAGACTCTTAGGACTGCATTAGGTTTGGGGATGGAAATCTCTACGGCACAAAAGGATAGAATCATGCAGTTGAATGCTTTGGATGAGATGAGAAAGGAAACCTTGCATCACATAGAGGTAGTGAAAATTTAGAGAATAAAGTGGCATGGAAAATTCATCAAGGACAAGAAATTCTAGCTAGGTGACTGGGCACTTCTCTACGACTCAAGGTATCAGGATAATGCAAGGAAGTTGTAGACAAGGTGGCTAGGACCATATGAGGTTGCTGAAGTTTCCCCCAATGTCATTGTTCAACTTACCACCATAGACCCTATCAAATTTAAGCTTCTTGTCAATGGTCATCACCTCAAGTTGTATCCCAAGCCAACTTCCAAGGAGGAATTCCTACAGCAGTTCACTCAACATGCAACCCCCAAACTTCTTGTAGCTGAAGGACGTGGACCTAGTGTCCCTCCTTTTGGCTAACCAAGGTATGTAAATTTTCATAATAAATACTTTCACTTTTATGGGAGTCCACTTATTCATTCATGAACTCATCCATTCATCCATCTCCACCTTTCTCTCTCTTCCATCATTTCATCATAACTTCACTTCATTTCGCTCCACTTTCATTAATTTCTCAACTAACTTCTTAAAAGGTGACTGGTACTTTCTCCATAATCTTTGCAACAAATCTTAGATGAATTCAAGTACATGCACATCAAGTTGTTATATCTAAATTATCTTTTAGTACATTCATTTAATTGTTGTACATTAATGTAGATGTTCTCCATAGCATGTAATTATTCCCTACTCTTATCAAATCACCATTACTACCTTGCATGTATGGACACATGCTCAAATTTAGGTTGGGGGGGAAGTGTGTCACCATGTCCATGTGTCAGTCTATGATGGTCCATGTCAGCAAAGTTTAAATTGAGCCAACTTGAATTTTGAGTGAGGTGACGGCTCACATGTGTGAAATGACAACAACCGCTACCATTTTTCTTGATTGTATCCTACATTTATTATCCTTTACTACCTTTATTGCTCTTGTCATAATCCTAAGCTGCTAAAAAGGTAAAATTTAGATGACATTGGCATTGGGAATTTAGCAGTGTTGTAGGAAGGTGAAATTTGAGATTTCAGACGAGAATTGTAGAAAGGAAAATTTTGCAGAGTGCTTGTTTAATTGCAGATAGCTGAACAATGGGAGGTGGGTTAATTTGAAATGAACCCACGGTTCATGATGTATTACTATAGGATGCACCTTGCCAGGCCAAGTTCAGAAATTGTGGGTGGTTAGATTATTTCCTGAAGCTCAATGGTTATGATGAAGATGTTGCGTTTGAATTTTCTTAGACATTGTTTGAAGGAAAAGCCATGATAAAAGGATTAGAGGTCATGGCTATTGAAGAAAGGATTACAGAAGTTACATGGTTTCCTATCGATGGTGAACATTACCTTACTACCAAAGACACTAGGTTAGCTAGGGCTGAATTTACAGAACTTGGTGACCCTCCATTGAGTGTGGATAAGCAAGGTGTGAAGAGAACCTCTCTGCCTAAGCCATGGAAGTAAATAGTTGTCTACATTATAAAGCACATCACTTGTGAAGGCTTCCTATTGAACCTACACTCTGTTCACTTCAAACTCTTGAATCATATGAGGAATGGGAGAAGAATGAACATGCCAAATGTGCTATACAACCTTTCAATCATGGTGGCTGAGACCCAAAAAGGTAGGGATAATTCCATTTCCCACCATTGTTTGATAAAATTATTAGTTGAAAAGTCTTTATAGGATGTGTATGATATGAATTGGGAAGAATTCTTAAATATTGATCAAATTAGACTAGAGCATTTGTGACCTAGGGTTTTACCTCAAGCTTGTAGGGTTAGTAGGAGAGTGAGCAATGTTGAAGCCACTCCTAGAGCCTCAACTTCTGGTGCATGCCCTAGTGTAAACCCTCCTACAGTCAAGCAAACTATAGAGATTATATCTTCTAAGACAAAACAAATAGACAAAGAAAGTTCCTCTTCAAATTCTGATGATGATGTCCCTCTAGGAACCCTAATGAGAACTAGGGCAGAAAAGAAAGAGGCAGAAATAAGGAAAGGAAAAGCTAAAAATAAAATGGAAAAAAAGAAGAAGTTCCAAGCTCTAAGAAATGGAAGACTGACACTGTTCTTCCTCCAGCCGAAGAAAAACATGAGAGCCCTCCTAGAAAAACAAGACTAGCTGGGCTAGCCTTTGGTGTATCTCTGCAGGAAAGTCCTAAGTCTAGAGAAACATCACCGAAGCACATAGAAGCTCCAATGGGGTAGGTGAATGTTGAGGAAAAAAACATATTTGAGGAATTAGAAACTATAACATTGGCAGATCTTGCTGACATTGCTGAACAAGTTGAAAGTCAAGGGTATGAGTAAAATTAGGAGCTCCTATAGCAAAAGCAAGAGCAAGAGTTCCCACAGAAAGAGCAAAAGAAAGTGTTCCTGCAGCAAAAGGTCTTGCAGCTAGAACCAGGAGAACAATTTGTACCCCTGCAGTCAGAATTGGCTGAACAATTAAGATCCCTGCAGCTGGGGCCACATGAAGAGCAAGCATCAGTGCTAGGAATTTTTTTGGTAGGAATACATAAGTCCTCTGATTTTTCAATGCACATGGTAGCCATGAACTTATGGAGAGAGATGCAAAGGAGGGAAAAGGAATGGAAAGAGGAGAAACACAGGTTCAAGAAGGAAATTCAAAAGAGAGATGAAGAGATTGAAGATAAGGATGCATAAATTTCTATTTTAAAGAAGAAGGTGGACAATATGGCAGCCTTAGTACCTCAAATATTAGAGTGCATGATTACTTCAAGGCTCTATGCTCTATATTTTAAGGAGAAGCATATTTATTTTAAATTATAAAGTATTGTTTCAGGTTTGAATCCTTCCATTGAGACTCTTCTTGAATTTTTCCATGCCTATCAGATTGCTCCTCCTAAAATGAAAAATTTGTTGTGTGAATTTTAGTTGCATAATTATGTTGTGTCCCAAGACCATGATTGGAATCCCTTGTTGTATGTTGGGGATGTCCAACTAAGGGAATTTATGTCTTGGATACAAAATGAAATTAGTTGGGGACAACAGTTCAGTACCTATAGGAAAATAGAATCCAACACTCCCCTATCCATCAGTGCTGAATATAGAAATACAAGAGACATTTTCAGGGATTGGTACATAATTCTTTACTGACCAAGCCATGGCAGTAGAATCCTGCCTGAGAGAGAAACAGTTTACCAAGAATATGAGAAGGTAGCAAAAACCACAGGGGGATCTATAATAGGATATCTAGCATAGAGGTGGAATAGTCTAACTGATGAATTAAAAAAAGTTGAGCCTCACTCTCTATAGAACTATACTACAACACTTAAAAGATTTGATAGATGCATATAGATTGGAAGGACAAAGGGACAATTTTTGCTTCCATTAAATTTTTAGCCACCCATCCTGTTATGGCATGTGCCAAATTTTAGGTATTATCATTATGATATAGCTGAAGAGAGACAAAGATGGAGTAGGTTGGATAGACAAAAAGAGTTCTATTGGGACCCTAATTCATGCACTACAAGAATTGATGTAGGACAGTTGGTAGTTGAAAATTTCAGGGCATTGACCAAGCAAAAGAACAGCTCTTCCTCTATTGGAGAACCAACAAATCCTTAGGTTGGGGGGAGTGATGAGTCTAGTTTATGGTTCAATTTTGATAGAGTTTATTATCCATTTGTTGTAGTTGTCATAGAATTTGATACTTGGATATTGACCTTTTATGATATTTCCTCAAAACCGTAGACATTGGGCATAAGCTTACTTTTGTAACCTTTAAATGACATTGACATGCTATATGAACTATCTATGTTAATTTTACATGTGGATTAATGAATGTTACTTTAAGATAGTTACAAATATGCAATTTTTGTGTGTACTAATATTGTTATGCAGATATAATTAGAAGCCTATAAAATTGAGGAAGATTCTTCTAGCTGGTCATTCGCCATACAGGTCAACAAGGTGATTGTTCAAAAGTCAATGAAGGGAAGACTCTTAGCAAGAGGGAAATTCCTAGTTCAAATCAAAGGATTGTAGCCACCTTGTAAATGGTATTAATTGTTTGTTGAGCGAATATAGGAGTTATTGTTGTGCTAGATCTACGCTAAGGAAAACATGCTTGACTAGATTCCACACATTCATAACCTCCTCTCCACTTTTTATGCTTTCCCTAAAGTGGCATCCTCGTAATCTGTTGGAGTTGACCACCTTGCTAGGTAGTTAGTTAGTAGCTTTCCTTCATATAAATAAGACTCGAATGCTACTTCTCAAAAGGTTTATTGATTTGATGTTGTATTTGCATTACTATTTTTTTCAGTAATATAGTTATGCTGCTCTATTGTACTCATGTTTTCCAATGAAAAAAATGAAGTTATATGTTCACGCATTTGAGTTTACATTTTTTTAAAACTAGATACTCATCCAAGGGGGCTCACTTGGTGATAATTCCATCCTTTAGTTAATACTTTCTGTTCAGTAATTAGTTAATAATCTAGCACTGTCTGTTCCTACAGCCACTAGAATTCCATTATGTGACTGTTCCTGCAGCCAAAGCATAATAGTATTTTCCTGTTTGTTTGCTCAGATTTTCATTTTTGTTGTTCACTTTAGCTTAGTATAGTTGTTGGTTGATGTTCAACATTTATTTTACTTCTTTCCAAGCAATTTACTTTCAGTATTATGTCTTTCTTAGCTTTAGGATAAATATGGCTACTATGGATTCCTAGTGCACTTACTATGATGGCCCATTTCAAGTCTACATCCTTGGGTTGAAAATTTAAATGCATCTTCATGGTGATTAAGACAACTATTCAAATTAGATGTCCAATCTCTGAATCACAACTTTATACGATTAGTTGTTAAATCATTATAGGAGGCCAACACACACCACCAATCTTTCCACCATTTCCCCTTCTAACATCAAAATACACACCAATCCAAGGTTTAGGGAAACCCCCTTTACCCAAAATACCAATCCAAAATCAATCAAGTCAAAATAATCCTCCAATCATGAATCAAGTCAATATACCAAATCCCTCAAGCATACCACCGATATCGCAACCCAATCAATCAAGACACCATCTATAACACCCCAAAATGTGGTCTTGCAAGGACCTAGCATATCAACCACACCATCTACCACACAACCCCTTATCATCACTCAACAAGCACCTCCACAACCACCTCAACAAAATATCATCACACCATCCAACATTATTCCAAATCCTCCACCTCCACCACCAAATCCAAACATGGAAAATCAATACACAATCACACTACAAGTGGCCCAACAAGCCTATAGAAAGGAACTTCAACAATTCCAAGCTCAACAAGCCACACAACAAGCATGGAAAGCTACCCAAGTGCAAGACCAAGCTTTATTACAATGGCAACAAGTCGCACAAGTTGCGCAAGCGACACAAGCCACACAAGCTACACAAGCCGCACAAGATGCCCAAGCTATACAAGCCACTCAAAAACCTGAAGTTTAGGCACAAGATCAATATCAAGTGTAACAAATCCAAGCACAAGCCTTGTTACAACAATAGGCTTATCAATAAGCTTTGCAACAATACCAAGCACAACAATAAGAAGCTCAACTACAAGCCCAACAACAAGCATTGTTGGCACAACAACAACAAGACCAACAACAAGCATTGTTGGCACAACAACTATAGGCATACCAACAAGTGATTCTTGCGCAACAAAACTTACAACAACCTCCCACGAATGTTGAACCAAATGCCTTGAACACAAACACACAAACCACCCCACCCATCACTCAAGCAACCATACCACCCCAAAACACATACATCCCACCACCTGATCTGCAAAATGAGTTGTTCACACAAATTAAACTACTTTCACAACAAGTGATAGACATACAATCAGGAAGGACAACAAAATCACAAAGGAATTTGTGTCCCTATTGATTTGACAGAAGCATTGTGATGGTTCCCTCCCCACAAGGATTCAAGATACAAAAATTTGAAAAATATCATGGGGCTGGAAATCTTGAAGATCACATCAAGAATTCCATGTACACATGGAAGTTGCATACGATGATTATTATCTAATGCAACTCTTCTCTCGATTTTTGGCTCGTCCAACAATGGAATGGTTCTCCTGCCTTCCCCAAAATTAAAAAGTTTCAAGAAATTGTGGACTTATTCATACAAAATTACTCATTTAACATAGGCATGGATGTGAGCTTGAAAGAATTGTTCAACCTAAAACAATCCAAGGGTGAAACATTCACATACTTATTGCAATAATGGTGATCCAAGGCCAACAGGAGCTAGTCGGCTATGCCAGAAGAACAACAAATCAGACTATTATCTCCAATCTTGAAGGAACCTTGTCCTTTTATTTGAAAATTCAATGCATAACATATGACCAGTTGATCCCCAAGGTTCTCAACATCGAAAGAGTCCTTATAGCACAAGGGGGAACACCCACATATCAAGACAATTGACCATCAACCAGTTACAATGAAAAACCTCACACATGAGCAAAGAACAAAAATGCCACTAACGATGGTGTCGTTGATTCAAAAGTTATTATCAGTGCCCCAAGGTAGAATACAAAAAAAAAATCATACCAACAACCACCAGTCAATGCCCAAAACAACACACAAATCAACCCATCATCACAACAACCCACCAATAAAATGGTCAACATTCTAAATGATCAAGGGGGACCACCCCCAAGGAAAAAGTATCCCCCTAAATGAAAATACACACCGCTTGGGGAACCAATCAAATCTGTCATGCAATAGCTAGTAGAAGTAAATCTCATCAAAATCCCAGTCTATGAAAATTATCAAGAGCCTCAAGTTAAACCACCATGGTATAACGAGAAGCACCTTTGTGACTTTCACAAGATAAAGGGACACATGACGACAAGCTGTATGCGACTTAAAAAACTTGATGGAATATCTCATTGACAATAAGACCATAACCATTGAACAACCAACTGGTGATGAAGACCTCAAGATATACACGAATCTGATGCCAGATAATAATAAAGGAAACAAAATGGTAAAGGAAAGAGCTACAATAATGTAAACCATATTTATGACCATGTTGTTACATCCTTGGATGAATGGGTCACAATTGTCAGTATCAAAGGATCTAGAGCCGAGTGTGGAGTCACCATGTGTGGCAGTAGAATTGCCATTCTAAGACCTTCACCACAACCCAAGGCACCCACCACCAATCCAAAATCTGTCCCTAATGATTATAATGTCTATAATCAAATGAAAAGAACCCCCGCGTAGATCTCCATCATGGAGTTGCTGAAAATCTTACCCACACATAGGGACATCCTAGAAAAAGCATTGGCCACATCTTCCATTCCCACAGATCTTGACGCTGACCAGTTCCAAGCTATGGTCGGACATATCACTACACTACATGTCCTAAATTTCTCAAAGCATGATCTTCCAACCCAACCATCTCACAACCATGCACTCCATCTTGAAGTCCTAGTCCATAAGAACAAAGTCAAAAGAGTCTTGGTGGATGGAGGTGTAGGCCTAAATATTTGTACTTTGAAATTGGTAAAGAATTTAGGATTCTCTAAATATGTCATCGAGAAAGGAAAAGGTATCACTATTAGGACCTATGATGATCAAGAATAGGTGTCTCAAGGCACCATTCAACTCCCTATTCAAGTAGGGCCAACAATCATGGAGAATACATGTCAAGTCCTTGATCTTGAACTCCTGTACAATATCCTCCTAGGGTACCCATGGATCCATGGGATGCAAGCTGTGGCATCCACATTCCATCAATGTGTCAAATTACCTTATCAAAACCAAGAAGTCACAGTCCATACTAATCCCGAACCATTCTATTACTGCAAAAATCTAGAGGCCAAGTACTACAAGATCCTTCAAGTCCTGAATAATGATGAGGGACCTACATCTCCTTATATAAACCCATCCACCCTAGCCTCCACTTCTTAGAAAATGACACCTCCCATTTAGGATATCCCAGATATTACAGTTATAATCCAAGATAATGGGTGTGGAGACTATAAAATGAAAAAGAGTGCCTTTGTGATAGGGGATTTGCCTCAATCTCCTAGATGTCATAGTAAATCACAACCAATTGATACAACATACCAGACCTTCAAAGCAGAACCCACCACCTTTAGAAAGTGGGGAGAGCTAAGGAAAGAGATAGTAGATGAGAAAGATGTATCAAGCCTATTGTATCAAGATGAGAGGCCCATACCTGATCTTCCTATGGGTGATGATAACAAAGGACTAGAGTTAATGCGTGGATGGGGCTATAACAAAATTGAGAAGCTCGAGAAAAATGACAATGACCTGTTAGAACCCATTATTCCTGAGAAGCACATGAAGAATCTTGGCCTTGGATGTACACCTACTAAGATAACCATTCTTGGCAAAGGTACCCAAATTAAAAAGGTCAAAGCTCCTCTTCAGTTACTAATTTCCATAGGTCTACCTCTAGATAACTATACCTTCGATATAACCAACGTATGTGACAAAGATCCCATCACTGATTTACCCATGTTATTTGAGGATTCCTCCCTTTTTATGATCACTACCATGTATTTTGATTTGAGTAATTGAACCACTAAACTTAAGCTTATCTACCCCCAATTGATAGATTGTGACCAACAAGGACCACTGATCTTAGACACATTCAAAAATGATGAGGCTCTCTTAGAATTCATGGGACTTCAGGATACTCTACAATATGGAGATCATAAATTATGGTTTGATATTGAACTAGACACACATGCATACTATGGGGAAATGATTGAATCTCTTAGTTGCAAAATTGAAAATCTAAGAGTAATATCTAGGTCTTTAGGTGAAAACAACACTATGACACTTTCTAACCAGAAAATAGTAAAAATAAAGGATGTATCTGATGGTGAAAACATCTTTGAGGCACCAAAGGATGAGGGATTCAATCTTCCCCTTAGTGCTATTCATCAAGAAAAATCAACAGTATTGGCAGAAAAGTGCAACCCAGTCAATCTAGGAACTAAAGAAACAACACACATCACTTTCTATGCAAAGTCACTTTTGATCGAGGAACAAGAAATTCTAGGTGCATTTATAAGAGAAAGAAAAGTAAAATTTGCATGGACCTATGCTTGAGGTGATGGTTCATCATCTAGCCATCTATCCAAAGGAAAAACTAGTAAGACAGAAGTTGAGAAAGATGCATTCATATATCACATTACTGTTAAAACTTGAATTGCAAAAACTCCTTGATGTTGGCTTCATATGATCAATTGATTATCTAGAATGGGTTTCCAACCTTGTACTTATTTCTAAGCCATTGGAGGCATCCATATCTACACTAGCTTTAAGGACCTAAACAAAGCATGCCTTAAGGATGATTTCCCTCTCCCAAATATAGACATGATTGTGGATATGATGGTAGGACATGAAATGATTTCATTGATGGATAGATTTTTAGGGTACAATCAGATCATGATAGCCAAGGATGACCAACACAAGACAACCTTTAATTTTCCATTGGAACTTACCACTGGAACATTATGCCATTTGGGTTAAAGAATGTTGGAGCTACATACCAAAGAGCTATGATGCTAATTTTCCATGACATGAGCCACAAATATGTAGAGAATTATGTAGATGACATATTAGCCAAATCAAGAAAGCGTGAAGACCACATAGCAACACTAGGCTCTATTTTTGACAATCTAGAAGAATACAAGGTTAGACTCAATCCTAAGAAATGTGTCCTGAGTGTGCAATCAGGAAATTTTCTAGGGTATATTGTATCAATGAGGGGAATTGAGATAGACCCTACAAAAGTAAAAGCAATTATTGAAATGGAAGCACCACAGACATTGAAGCAATTAAGGGGTTTGTATGGAAGGCTCCAATCCATTCACCAATTCATAACATAGTTAGCAAATAATGCTATCCCATATTCTCATCTACTCCACAAGGGGGTAGCATACAAGTGGGATGAGAAATGTGATTAGGAATTCAATAAAATCAAGGAATACTTACTAACACCACTAGTCCTCATGCCACCAATCCAAAACAAACCATTGATACTCTACATATCAGCAACAATAGTAGCCCTTGGTGCTCTCTTAGCTCAACATGATGAAACAGGGAAAGAGAGAGCCATTTAATATATCAGTGGAACCATGGTGGGACACGAGTTGAATTAAACATTTATCGAGAAGGCTTGTCTCACAGTTTTGTTTGCTGCACAAAAATTCAGGCACTACATGTTGGCTCATCAGATAAATCTCATCGCCAAAATAGATTCTCTCAAGTATCTACTTTCTAAAGCAACACTCATAGGATGAATGGCTAAGTGGGTTATGATCTTAATAGAATAAGACATTGAGTATGTGGAACAAAAATCCATCAAGGGACAAGTAATTGCAGATCAACTAGCAGAGGCACTTATATATGTAGAGAAACCATTGGTATCAGAATTTCCCAATAAGTCAATCTTTAATCTAAGTACAAAAAATCATTGGAAAGTATATTTTAATGGGTCCTACACATAACAAGGGTCAGGAGCGGAAGTCTTCTTCATTACACCACAAGGAGATTATATACCAAAGTCATATAGGTTGTTCTTTCCTTGCACCAACAATATTGCCAAGTACGAGGCTCTAGTCATAGGACTCCAAATTGTAGTAAAATGGCATATCATGGCCCATAAACTTGTCATGGCCCTTAAATTTTATGGAGACTCTCAGCTGATTATCAACCAGGTCAATGTTGAATACCAAACAAAGGATGACAAGCTTACCCCATATAAGAAACTAGTAGAGAGTCTCAAGGAATTCTTCATCGACATCACATTTGAGAAAATACCAAGGGAAAACAACAGAACAACTAACACTATGGAAACAATTGAATCATTACTGGATATCCCATGCAATGTCCATAAACATGAATTCCTGGTAGAGCAGCTTCTCATACTAGCTTTCGAGGTCCTAGATTCCATGTTCATGTGTGAAATTGTTGGTCCTAGTGATCCTTGGTACCATGACATATAAACCTACCTAAAAATAGGAGTCCTCCCTACCCATATCACCCCAAACTTTGAAAGAACCTTTATCAAAAGGTCATCATGTTTCATTATCTTAAGTGACACCCTATATCATAGAAGTATTGAAGGAACCCTCTTGCAATGCCTTAACCTTGAGGAAGCTTTGTCTGCTTTAACTGAGGCACATGATGGCATTTGTGGTTTTCATTATAGTGGTATGACCTTGGCCAAGAAACTATTGAGGACTAGGTATTACTGGCCTACAATGGAGAAGGAAGCTCATGATTATGTCTGAAGATGTTTGCAATATCAACATGGGGACCTCATCCATGCACCAGCTTAGGAGCTTCAACCAATTATAACACCTTGGCCCTTTCCATAATGGGGGCTCAATCTCATCAAAAAAATAACTCCCACCTCATCCAATGGAAACAAGTTCATTATCACTTCCATAGAGTACTTCACAAAGTGGGTAGAAGCCATTCCCATGACCTACATCACAAGGAAGAAAATTTCCATGTTCATCTTGAACTACCTCATTTGTCGCTACGATGTTCCACAAGCCCTTATCTCAGATAATGGGACACCTTTCAAGAACTAGGATGTTTAAGAGTTATGCCAAAAATTCAATATCCAACATCACTTCTCCACCCCATACTACCCCCAAGGTAACAACCAAGTTGAGGCTTCTAATAAAACCATCTTAAAAATCCTCAAGAAGACAGTCAATGGAGCTAGTCATGACTGACACCTACATTTGAATCCCACCTTGTGGGCCTACTGAATGAGTATCTACATACCTACAGGTGCAACCCCTTTCTCCTTGGTCTACGGATCAGAAGCCATCCTTCCCATTGAGATTGATCTCCCATCCTTAAGAATATCATTACAAAATATCATTATTGATGAAGAATATTGGGTGTCACAGCTGAATGAGCTAGAACTACTGGATGAGTGATACATGGATGCTTTGAACCACTTGTAGGTCTATCAGGACCATCTCAAAAGGAGATATAATAAGAAGATCAAGAGTTGGTCATTTCAAGTCAGAGAGCTCATATTGAAAGAAAATCAAAAGAATGTACCAAATCCATGTAGCAAGGGAAAATTTGAATCCAATTAGTTGGGACCCTTCATCATCATGACAAGCTACAAATCAGGAACATATCAACTATCTACACCTGAAGGTGAGCATCTGCAAGAGCCCATCAATAACTCCCATCTCAAAAAAATTTATGCCTAAGCTTCCAAGGTATAAATCCAGAAAACAAAAAAATAAAAAAAATACAAAAATCCAAAAAAAATAGAAAAAGGATTGAAAAAAGTAAAGAAAAAAATCATCCTCTAGTGAAAACCACTTTGGTGGTGCTTTGGGCAAGTACCTTAGTGAAAACCTGGAAATCAGGTGCCTTGTGTAAATAAACATTTTCCATCCATCATGGAATCTTTGGCTTGTTCTACATCATTCACCCATCACTTTCCATCATCCATCACACTTCCATATCTCCATCCATCACCCATTCATGTCCATATCATAGCTTGATCCTATGTTGGTAACATGTTCCATCCTAGAACTACTTGGCACATTCCTAAGGTTAGTTTGTCCTACCTATATTAGAGTAGTCTACCGCATCACATTGGGGGCATGTTCTTATACCTACATTGGATCAGATTTGTGTATATTCTTGCAATCTTCCTTAAAATAAAAAAAATCCAAAAACATTCATAAATTAAAAAATCCAAAAAAAATCAAAAAATAAAAAAACCCAAAAACATCCAAAACATGTCAAAAATCCAAAAACATGTCAAAAATAGAAAAAAGTCAAAAAATAGAGTCGTTGTGTCAAACTATGGGTCTTTAAGCTTGAATGTAGGTAAGGCCATCATTGATGTGCCCCCGAGACACATTAGGTTAGTCCTTTAGGAGTCTGTCATAATAAACTGGCAATCCAATTGTCCATTCTTCATCAATAAACGAGTCTGTGTCAGTCAGACTACATGGTCTCTGCATGTATAACATAGGCAAGGCTAATCTTTGATCAGTGCTCGAGGCCCCTAGGGTAGGTCCTTAGGTTAGGTTATTGATCAAAATCTCCAAAAACACAAAAACATTAGAAAATTTGAAAATCAAAATATTTGTAAAAAATCTTGAAAATCCCAAAAACAACCTCAAAAAAATTCAAAAATACCAAAAATATTCAAAAAACCCAAAATCATCCATCCCACTTTAATGATCACCCACAATAAACATTCACTCATAGTAAATGATTGTCACGTTCAAACTTTGGTAAAATAATTGGAAACAAGTATGACAAAATAAAAGTGAAAACTCAAGTGTCAAGGGTCTCAAGTCTAGGTTAGCAGGTAAACAAGTTGGTAAAATTTTGGTATCAATAGGCCATCATCCTATTAGTCTCAAAATAATATGATAACATCATGTCCTAGGATGCATCCTTCATACAATGGACATCAACAACATGCATCACCGTAGTTTAGTCTTCGCTAGAGGTATGAAGAACATTAGCTTGTTTGTTTACTTGATCTTTTCTTTTGACTTATCTTATTGTGCCCATCTTGATGACCTCTCGATGATATCTAATCAAAATGATTAAGAGAGAAAGAAATGGAGCATTGATCATTATCTTTTGTCTGTTGTGCTTGTTGGATATTCTTGTAATATAACCTTGGTCATGTTTGCTTGGTTTATTTTGTAGGGAGAGCATTTTAAGTATCTTGTTGACTATTACATTGAGAGGTTTTTCCTCTCTATGTTTTGGTCGGAGATGTTTGAAATATATAAAGTACATCCTAACAAGATTTTTGTATGCCAAGTGTGAACAAGAATACTCCTATCTGATTGTTGAGTCAAAGTCCATCTCACTAGGTACAATGCCATCTTGGTTCTTTATACCTCGATGCATCATATCTATGTGTGTTATCAAACATAAGGAAAGTAATGCCCTTTATTTCCCCAATCTCTGATAAGCAAAAACATCATCATCATCATATCTAATAAAGTCTCAATGACTCATAGACTTGTTAGACTTCTAAATCATCTCAAACTCAAGGGTTGATCCCTCTTTCTTCTATCTTCTCCATATACTAATACTAACATGGTATCATGACATTTAGAAGTATGATATATATATATATATCTGCATCCATCCTCCATCCAAAAACTGTCAACATACTACACATCATACATATCATCATAATAAGAAACATCATTCATCTCACATGCATTGCATTATCATTTATTATCCATCATAATATAGATTGGTTAATCTAAACATCTCATTAAACCACACATTTTCATTTATATCCATTGCATAACCATATAAAATTATCATAATCATCAAATTGTTGTAGTTTCCATACATACATACATCACATATAGAAAAGATACTAAAAAATAAGTTAAACATATCATTTCCTTGCATCCATCATATAAAAATGCATCCATATAGATCCATGTGCATTCATACCATACATCGATAATATCACATCACATCATAACATAAAACATCATAATATAAGCATTACATGCATCCATCCATATCATTTGCATCCATCACATAGAATTAAATAATATCACATCATATAAATTTCATTGAAACCATTTCATGTATATATATCAAAAAATATGAATGTCATGATACAATCGAGATCAAATATATAGTATCATCATCGAATATACAAGAGGCTAATCAAAAATTGACCAATGAATGTATATACATCATAAATTAGGCTATACAATCAAAAAATGTGTCTAGTGCACTATTAGTGCCCTGAGCTACCCTTGCTCTGTCTATTCCTATGATGGTTGCCTCAACTCTGGTGATGAGACCCTGATGGTCTCCCTGATGTCCCTACATGAGGGGTCTTGGTGGAAGAAACCTAACTAATGTGGGAGAAACCTGGCTCTTGTCACTCCTATGCCACAACCCTGTAGTATAGTAGCTTGTAGTACGATGCCTCCTGCATCGCTCATTTTTACATCTTAGTTGGGACGATGGCCTACCCCTACGCCTGTTGCACTACTGCCTCTAGTTGCTGTCTCTGTCCCTTCTCTAAGGCCAATTTGAGATCGACATCCTATCTGATATGGAACTCCTATGCCACCTCTTGTCATTCCTGATCCCTCTCCTGGATTAGGGTTTGAATCTAAGCCCACGTCTATTGTAACTGCCCTGTCAATTCCTGTACCTATGCCTACAGCACTATTTGACCATCCCAATGATCGAGAACTGGTGGTGGTGGCCATGGTGCCTTTTGGTGTGGCTGTACTGGTGGCCTCTGTCCAATGGGTGGCACTAGTGGTGGGGTCTATCCATCATTCCCATCGTGCCCTACATGTTTGTCCTATCCATCCTATGCCTGATGGCCTAGTTGTTGAGGAACCTATCCAATCCAAGGACCTTTGACCCAACTTGTGCTTGCTACATGAACCACTAGAAATTTCAATAAAATAGGAGTGTGAGCCTGGAAGTATGCATCATAGGCATGTGTAGTGCCCACATCTGTGAGACCATCAAAGTAAATCCATGACATCATCAAGAGTTGTCTGAAGTTGACAATGAATTGCTGAGGAGGGTTCCTCTGCCCCCATGCTATCTCTCTGATCCTCCGTGCAAATATAGCTCTTTGTCGATCATCAGGGGCATCTTGTACCTCTCTGAATTGGTGAGCAACCCTATTTGAGAGGCACCGCTCTATCATATGATGCTCTCATCCTTGCAGGTATCTGGACTGCCAATAGTAGAAAAGCTAGGCATCATCATCATGCCACCTATGAAAGTGGAGCCATGGTCTCCATCGAAACACTATCATTTCATCGATAATCCACCTCTAGTGCAGGATACTTGTAATGCTTGTATAATGGAGGGTGGTCATCCCTCCATACCTATAAAATACAAGATCAACGTGGTCAGTCTAAACATCTACAATCGTGGGACTCAAAATGGCTATATGCTCATATTCCCACACATGAAGAAGTCTAACTCCTACTCCAATGTTGTAGGACCCATAGTACATGACCTGGTGCATATCATGATACAACGATGTTAGGACGACTGGCCCCTAGGTGTAGATAGTCATCTCCTCCATCATGCAAGACAAAACAATCCCTCATCCAATGTTGTAGCCTCTCACTTGCCTATCAGGAATGAGGACTCTTGAGATCAATGCACCAACAAACAAGGTCAAATCAAGGGAAATACCCTCATATTGGTAAAGGTCGATCTGACCACCATCGGTCTCGTACTGATCATTACCAAATAGCTAAAATATGGCATAACCTCTAGCCTCCACATCATATATGATCCTCTTTCCGTGTATGGGGATCCACATGATCTTCCATACGTCCTCTAAGGTAATGGTGGCCTCGTCAGTTGGTAAATGGACTGAAGAGCTCTCACTTTTCCATCTCTCCACTAATGCAGTCATCATCGCAAGGTGCATCCTCACCTTGAGAATCTAAGCTATGTGGCCAAATTTAATCGATCCAAGAAAGAACAACACATCATCCGTTAGGTGCCTCACCTAGCATAAAATTTGAATCCTTTGGTCCTTTGAGTGGAGAATTGGTAGGACCTCCTACATCCAAAATTCCCATGACGTTAAAATTCATGAACTTGGCACGTTTTCAAAAATTAAAAATTCTCAAAAAGAAAAGGCGAGTCAACTTTTACAAAGGTGACGCTTTGTCATTTTGCAAAAGTGGCACTAAAATCAAAAGTGACACTCTATGTCAAAGGTGAGTTGGTATTTTAGGGTGACGCTAGAATCTTTTGGGGTGACGCTATAATCTTTTGGGGCCACGCAACATAATCCTACAAAGGAAAGTCAAGATTTTTTTGGTGACTTTGAGACCCTATAGCGTTGTGCAATGCTATGCTACAAATGTGGGTCAACATCCACAAAGGCGATGTCGAATGTAACAATTGCGGTGCCCTAGGGGATTTATTTTGATTGACCTAAAAGGACCCTAATAAATGCATCAAAATCATGTAAAAGGAGAAAAGTTTCAAAAGGCGTATCAGGAGTGTTACATCCTGAGGCCATTGGAACTCGTGAACCCAATCTGTTTGATGTCTGGGGAGCACACGAGCCACCATTCTGTCAACACCTTAGAGAAAAAGTCAAGATTTCATAAAGCTAAGAGTGCAAATGATCTGAAAGTGACCCTCCTAACCCTATTTATGCAATTTTTTTAGGGTTTTTGAACCCATTTAATCCATTTTTTGCTTAATGAAGCCCATTTTGACCTGTTTTCATCGCTATAAACTTATTTTTGCACCCTGTGGGCTATTTTCCACTCCTAAATCATTGTTGAACCTTTTTCATGAGCTTGACCTAATTTTACAATTTTCACCCGATCTCTTGAGGGGCCAATGTAGTAGCATAATTTCTTCCACTAGGGCAGTAGTAGGGTATCTAAAAAATCATAAATTTTTTGAATTTTGATCATGGTAGTGTTATTCTTTGAACCGACGCAACAAGTACCTCTCTTCAAAGAGGGGAAAAATGTAGACACTAAAAAAGTCCTGATTAAGACTATGCATTTGATTCTAATTAACTAACACCATTTCTTCCTAAATCACCTCAAATTAACTAATTAATTAAATAATCAACATTATTTAATTAAATTCAACAAATACAACTATTAATCAAATAATTAAATTTATTGATTAATTCACCCTATTTCTATCTAATTTTCATCATATTTAATTAAATCAAATCATTTAATTAAATCCTCCTAAGTCTTATCATTTGATTAAATAAATCAAATCGAATGTCACAATTTCCTAATTCATTCCAATTAATTAATTTTGAATTAATTAATCCTAAATCACCTTTCTAATCATCATTAATAATTCCTCCAACTTTTAACTCCTCAAGAGTTAAATCAGCCCATGGTCAACTAACCAGGTTGCACATGAAAATATTTTCTATTAATTATTTAATTCCTCTATTTTCCCTCACAAAGGTATATTCCAAAGAATATTCCTCTCAACAACCTCTCATTCAATTTCCCTCGAAAGGTTTTCAAAATCCTTTCACATCCTCAATAGCTCTTTTAAATGCAATAAATTATCTTACATCTTCTCAAATCTCAACCAATTTCATTCAATTCCTCTTACAACCTTTCAAATCCTTAACCAATTTTGTTTATTTCTCTTCCATCCTCTTCCAATTACACATTTCCCAAAATATGCTCCACCTTCCTCCAATAGAATTGTGACACTTGGTACATTCTCATTGGCTCCCATTTTATCCCACATTTATCAAATTCTCTCAATCTTCAACCCTTGGCTTCTATAAATAGAGACATCCTTTTCATAATATGGATCCACAACTTCAAGCATTATCACTATAGGCATTTGAGTTTATGGCAATCCATCACTTTCATCAGTTTTAGTTAGTTTATCACCATTTAGCATCATTTCCACACTTGGAATAATCTTCAACATCAAGCTTATCAATTGGGATTGGGAAAGGGCTTCTTTCCACATCAAAGGAGCACCAATCCCCCTATGGGATTGAGGTTTGGTTAACTTAGTTGATTACATGCTTTCTTCTTGTTTTATTTTATGTTTTAGCTTCATGTTTTCATCTTTGTTCTTCCAAGAATCTCATAGGGAACACTAGATTGAGCTTTCTAACATGTTTAACAAGTGTTTGTTGTTCTTATGTTAACTTGTGCAGGTTTGGTGTTCACACCAACACTAGAAGTAAGAGAGCTAAATAGCCCAAAACCCACAACAAGTGTTTTATCACAGGATACCATGAGTCTTGCACTTCATCTTAGTATAGTATTGAAAGTAGGACACCAAGTAGTACAACTATTGAAAGGGATAAACCAAAGAAAGTGCAACAAACCCAATATCCTAGATGCTAACAATTACATTTGAAATGAAAGAATTTGAGATGACAACAATTCTGCAAACTGTAACAGAAAATTGAAAGAAGCAAACAAAAGCACAAAAAATCAAATTCAAACCCTAAAAAATTGCAATGTCAAAGTCAACAGGGACTAAGACGCCAACAAGGGCGTCTGGGTCTTGCTGAAGGAATTTTGAGGTTCCAAAAATTGGAATAGAGAGAAAACAACCCAAACAGGGTTCTGAGCCAAAAACCCACAAAGGGACTAAGACACCAGTAAGGGTGTTTTATTCCCAGTAAAGGCTTTTTTCAAAAAAATAGGAAAATCTGAGTTGAAAATAGTGTTCCCAATTTTCCTACTCAGGGAATTGATGTTTAGAAACAAAATAGTGTGCAAATGAATGCAAGAAAAAGTAACTAATGATAAGAAATTGAATGCAAAGTTGAATGTAATTTTGTTTTTTCAATTTTTAATGCAATAACAATGTTTCTAAATTCAATTAGGATGATTAACAATGCAGTTTTCAATTTTTCAATGAGATAAGATGATGCAAGAAAGAAAAAATGCAACCTATATGCACTTTCACTAATGCAAATAAGAGAAACCCTAGATGCACCTTCACTGATGCAAGATGCAATGCAAGGATGAATGCAACCTAGATCTAGGAATTTAATGAACTCCAAATCAGAAAAATGAATGTTTAAAGCATTAGGTTTACAAAAATGATTAAAATGGAAAAATGTGTGCTCTAAGGCCTAGGTCATATAACACCACTCTTCTCCCATTGATAATCAAATATGCCCTAGGATTCCAAATTGGATTGACTATGAACACAAAGGTGAGTCAATTCTCAACAAGGAATACCTAGGGGGGTTGATTAGGCTTTTAAGGGTTCACCACCAAGCAAAATCTCAGAAAAGAAAACTTGACATTCAACTCACAAAACCTAGTAATGTAAGCTAAATGATGGATGCAAATGACAAAATTAAGTAATATCAAGTTAGGATGTACGTACCTAGGAAGTCTGGAAATGTAATGAGGATTCTGGAAATGCAAAAATGCTATCAAAATATGCTAAGGAGGACTAAGACGCCCTTATTGATTTCTTAGTCTCACTACTGTTTTTCAAGGGAAATGTGAAATCTTCGGATGTCAGAACAAAATCTGAAAGAATCTTTGCAAAATACCCTAGGGAGGACTAAGACACCCTTACTGCCAACTTAGTCCCATCTTGAATTTTTGAAATCTTTGAATGTGATCTCGAGGCTCAATTTTTTCACTTCCTTCTTAGATCTTAGGTCCTAAAACTTCCAGGTCTAGCCTGTAGGTGAGTTTCTGTGAAGATGACAACTTTGTAATGCAACTTTGCAACTTTGCACTTCAAATGATCTTCAAGTCTTCAATCTAAATCTACAAACACAAACATGCAAGAGAGGAAAAACTTGTTGATTGTTAGTAAATGGGGGTTTTCCTTGGTCAAACCCCTTGTTGGTAATTAAACCTTGGAATGAAATAGAATAATGAAGGGAAATGATGAATGAACAAAATTCTATGTTGCAACTCACCAAACACCTATTATGAAATCTACAAACTTGTGTGAAGTGGCTAGCTTGAATATAGATCTTGACTTGAAGTAGTGCTTGATAGTACTTGACTTGAATTTCTTGCTTGAATCAAAACCCCACATCACAAATGTTATCTCAAAAACACACATGATATAATGATATACTTGATATGATGTTTGAATCTTGATGATGGCTCCAAATGCTTGATGAATTTCTCTTGAATGCTCTCTTGATCATAAAATAATGCATGAATACTTGAATACTAGGATCAAAATGAATGAAAGGAACCTTGTATTTATAATTATCTATGCTTAATATCCCAAAATTATGCCACAACAAGCTGACATATGAATTCATTAATTAAAGGAGGCTAAATCCCACCAAGATTTGAAATTAAATCTCAAAAATAACCTAAGAGGGCCTAAGATTCCCTAGGTGGCGTCTTAGTCCCAGGGCATGAAACTTGGGGCACAGAGTCCAAAAAGGGGCCCATTTAAGGTGCCTTTGAAATTAGGGTCCCAAGACCTTTGGAGGACAAAGACGCCCTAGGTGGCATCTTAGTCCTAGTCCAAAAATCAAGGACACACAACTAAAATTATTAAATTATCATTTACCCTTTGATGTTTGTTGGGATTAGCCATAAAAAGATACAATTCATTAGGCTTGCGGATGCAAAATAGGACCAATGAAGACATAAATAAGGATAAATAAAGCAAGAATGGCCCAAACAAGTGTGAAAATGTAAGGTTATGTATTTTCCTACACTACAACAGATACAAAACCGTTCATCACCCTGATACTGAGGTACATACTTTAACAAGTTGGTGAAATTTTCCCAATACTTAATCACAGTCATATTTCCCTGGGTTAAGTTATGAAATTCCATCACTTTCTTGTCAAAGAAAAGTTGTGGTAATCATCTCTTCCTAAAATCTTGGAGGAGGAGTTCCCAAGTGATCTTAGGAGGCTATAGGTTTTGTTCTAACTTCTCATTATCCCACCAAGTCACTGCTTCACCTGAGAGATGATACATAGTCCATGCCACCTTAGTCTATTCAGAAAGGTTACAAATACCAAAGTATTTTTCCATTTCTATAATCCAAGCCTCGGCTCTCGTTCTAATAGCCTTAACATCAAACTTGGGTGGTGATACTCTTTTGAGGTCTTTCCCAAGCTCTTCATCTCAGCTCTAGTTCTGATAGCCTTAACATCAAACCTGGGTGGTGCTACTCTTTTGAGGTCTTTCCCAAGCTCTTCGTCAATTCATCCTCATGGACTTGCCCCTAGACCACCATTTCTAGGATTTCCTTATGCATTCCTATGGTATCAGTCCTCGCATGCCACTCATACTTCTTGCTCTATGTGGTCCATGCGAGACTCTTGCTGATTTAGAAGCTCTAGAATTTTCTCCAGTCTCTTGTTCGGTTCGTTATTGGAACCACTACCACCCCCATCTTTCCTGGTGGTCACCATGATATCCCAAACTTATCCTGCATCATAGTCACATTTATCGCATCTCAACACAAGGCTTTATGAATAAATGTTCTTATGCTACATCACATAATCTTCATATGCATACATCCCTCAACATATAATACATACACATTCATGCAAGATACATACATTTTAGAGTATCTCATTGAACACACCAAAAAGAATATTATCTAATTTTATTGTGTTGCCAAAAAGTGTATACTTTGCTTGATATGGGAATAATTAATGAAAAATTGGACTTAATGAGGCCTTGATTTGGTGTTGTGAGGTGTTTTACACATCCACACTAGGTCTTGGGCCCTTGCAAATTGAATAAAATATATTTATTGATGTCTTGCAAGAGTGTTGTAAGGTGTTGTAACACATCTTCACAATTTTCTAGTACCATAATGTTATAATTCACCTAAATAACTTTACCAAGACCTATTTCAAAATGTTGTAAAGTCTTGTAACAGACTTTCACACTTTCCTAGGCTTGTCATCAATATTTACACCTTTCTTATGTTGGCCCCTTTATGCACTTATAGGCCTTAAATTAAGTGTCTTGTTGAAGAAGAACCCAATAAACAACATTTAATACATCTTAATATCTGAAATCCACTCAAAATTTCCCAAGTGGACTAAGTCGCCACCTTGGGTAAATTATGGTATATGTAGGATCATGATGCACCAAAAAGTGGTGCTATGATGGGTATGTGTAAGGTATGTGGTTGACGA
Source organism: Sequoia sempervirens (assembly GCA_007258455.2). Taxonomy (NCBI): domain Eukaryota; kingdom Viridiplantae; phylum Streptophyta; class Pinopsida; order Cupressales; family Cupressaceae; genus Sequoia; species Sequoia sempervirens. The sequence goes on from VDFB02075321.1 coordinate 401,249,552, forward strand.
CTTTTTTTTACCCAAAATTCATGAAATGAAAAGGGCTTTTAAAGGATATTTTCAGCTTTCCACCAATATAAATTATTATTTACTTTGAATTTAATAAATAATTATTATTCATTTTCTATTTGAATTGTGACTAAAGTCCTAATTGATAGGTTGGTTGAAAAACATCTATAGGTTTCAAACGGTATCACAGTTTTTGAATCTGAAGCATGCATCACATTCTATGCTTTGCATACTATAGGATTAAAAAATAAAAAATTGAATTTAATGAAGTTTCACCAAGTTAAGTTGGTCAGACATACGAGTTTTTATATTTTTTAAAATTTGTAATAAAAAATCATAATTAATTTTTTACTTGGAAAAAAATTACAAAAAAATATGATCACATTGGGACATGAGTCCTCTACTTATATCTAAAATATTATAAAAAAATAATATCATTTTACTATGGTTAGGGTGGTCAAACATACACCTACTTCTTATTTTTTCCCTGAAATTCAAGTACTACTACATTGAAATTTCAAATTTTCACCAAATAGATTTTTTTTCTTAAATAAACCTAGTAGTTTAGAAACTACATTAAATTTTCTATAGATTCTATTCTTACATATTTTTGAAATAATATAGATAACTTATTCAAATTTTTATGTCAAGTTTCCTAACTCTGATTTTTCTAAATTTTCCGCCACTTAAGGGCCTATTTTTTCCATGGTGATCTTGCATATACCAATTAGTCCCATGTGGTACAAAAATCAAAATTAATTCAAATTTCTTTTGGGTTTTTATTCTTTAAGACCTAAGGTCGGCCTATGATAAGGTATTCTTCGAGAATTTAGGCATAAGAGTGTATAAATCAGTGTTTTTCTCCCCATTTTACATCTCTCCTCCTACAATATCCTAACTCATCTTAAGTCATAACTCATCATCATGTTCTCAAGTCAAACAAGCTAGGGTTCTATGATTGCAAGTCATCAAGATAACTTCCTAGGACATTCAAGGACATAGTCTTCATATTTTTCCATAGAAAATCAAGATCAAATATCATGGAAAGGTAATAAAATCCATTATTTCATGTTTCATTCCATTCTTTCATCATTTTGGTTTAATTATCTAAAAGGGGTTTGACCAAGGCAAACCCCCATGCCTTAACATTCAACATTTCTTCTTCTCTTCTTGTGTGATTACAAACTTAGGACTCTTGGAAGCTTGGAAATAATTGGAGGTGAATTTGAAAGGTTTCTCAAGTCTTATCTTCATTCAACAAGTCAAAATATCAATAAAAACTCATTTTCAAGTTTAGAAATTAGAGTTTCAGAAGTAGACACCTGTGGGAAACCAGAATGCAGACCTAGGGCATTTGTTTCCACTTCTGAATTTTTAGAGATTTAGAAGTGGACTAAGTTGCCACCTTGGGATACTTAGTCCCATTGGACCTGACTTTCAGTGATTTTTACATATCTGAGCACCCATTTGACAAGTTCCTGTTCTGACAAAGTTTCCCGAAACTAGGACTAAGTCACCCAAACTAGCCTAAGTGTCCCAGTTGACTTCTACACCATTTTTATCAGGATTTCAGACCTTCATGCCATCCATTTTCAACCTCTAGGTGTACACATTCTATTTCATAGCTTTCTATTAAGTTTTGTTTGCATATCTATGTCATAAATCACATGTTTGCATATCACAATGTGTTTTCTAGCATTTCACATTTCTTAGATTTAGCATCAATAAAAATCTGTATTTTTTAGTTTATTTCACTTAGGACATTACATTTAGAAGAATTTCATCCCTCATGACCTTAATCTTGAGTGTAGAAATTAGAATTTTGGCCCATCTCTCTCTCCTTTTAGGTGAAAAACCCTAGAAGAGTTTGAGAGCATTTGGTTTGCCAAAATATTTGTTTACATTTTGGTGAACACGCTTTTCAAATATCTCTCTTTTCTGATTTTGGAGTCCCTCATCATCCTAGAATTAGCTTGCATTGCATGTTACATTAGTTATGTTGCATTCTAGGGTTTCAAATTTTTGCATTAGTGAAAGTGCATATAGGTTGCATTTTTTCATCTCCAATCATTGCCTATCATTGTTAAATTGTATTTTCATGTTAGGTATACATCATACAGTGCATCAATCATCAAAATCCATTGGAAATTCTTGAAAATTCTAAAAAATACCTTATTGGGACAAAGTCGCCAGTCTGGGCGATTTAGTCCTTGTCCTAATTTTTCACTGTCAGTTCTGGCATCAAAAACTTCATTTTTGTGCTTCCTAGACCTCCTAGTATCATATGCTATAAGTCTGGAAAGTTTTGGGATCATTTTTTTTATGCATTTCACTCAAAAACATCAATTTATAGTAGTCATTTTTGTAATCATCTCACTTGGAAGCATCTTTAGATATGAAAATGCTCACATTTCTGACATTTTGCATCAAATGGATAAAATTACTTTTCACTTTGGCATATACAATGTTTTTATTCATAAAAATTTGCTTAATTTTGATAAAAGTTCTTTTCATTCTTGCATATACCTTGTTTTAATTTTTAAAACTTTGCATATATTGGATTAAAATGTTTTGCATCTTTGGAAATACATTGTTTACATTGCTGAAATATTGCATGAAATGGTTACAAGTGCTTTTCATTTTTGTTCATACAATGTTAATACCTTGCATATTTAGACATGTTAAGAAATATTTCCTATCCCTTCCCTATGAGAGTGTTTTTTTGCAAGAGACCACAACCTTGGACATTCCTAATGATCATATTTGTTCCTCTCCTAATATCTCTCCTATTAGTGACGAAGATATTTTGGTAGAAGAACCAATCAATGAGAGTTTTGCAAATCCTAGTTGTTTCTCTCCTCTTACATCTTTTAGTGGAAATAACAGTTCTAAACAAGACATCACAACCTTGAGTAATCATGACACTAACATTTTTTCTTCTCCTAGTATCTCTCATAGTTGTGAAGAAGATACTTTATTGTTAGAAAACACAATCGATGATGGTCATGAAGATCTTAATTGTCCCCCTTCTCCGAGGAAAACCTTTATGGAGTAGGACACTTCACCCATTGATCATTCCCCTACTAATTATGAACTTCCTTTACATGAACCAAAATTTTCCTATCACGAACATTTGGATTATCAACACTTTCCTCCTAGGGAGAATATCATGGTACACAAACATATGAACCTTGACACACATCCTTTAAACACTAAACCTACCCTCAATGAAAATAATCAAATGACATTAACACCCCTTCACCAACACCTCCTACACATAAAGGTATGATTCTTGAGGTTTTGATGACCCAAGTAAGATCTCATTTAATTAGTGTGCTTCCTAAATCACCTTCCATTAGTGAATCACACAAAAAATTTAGAGTTTTCTTGAAATCCATGATGAAACCCAATCATAACAATGTTTTGCAGCCACTAAGTTGTCACTTAGTGATTCAAACATCTTTTAAATCACACAATACTCCTACTCCATTACCTTTTCTTCCACACTGTGTGCCTACTATTGAGGACCTTAAAAAGAATCCTACTAATATTTCTATCTGGGAACCTCTTCAACTATAACCTACAGTTAAATTTATATTTAATGAAATGTTGGAGATACAAAAGGAGGAGATACAATCTTACTTAGAATCACAATGTGTAATATCCTCCCCTTCTCCCATGCAAGTTACCCATTTAGACATCACATTCCCTACATATGAAATGCCCTCACTTGCAATTCAACACCAGAATGATCCCTTGATGATAAAGGTGATCATTAATGACACTTTAATTAGGCACACTATCATCAACAATGGATCTGAAACCAATGTTTGTAGCATTGTTCTCCTCCACAAACTCAGAATAGACAACAAACTCATTCACCCTCATGATGTTCATATTTGTGGCTTTGGAAATGTTACTAGGAAACCACTGGGATTGATCAGATTACCTATTGAGGTCAGACCTATAGTGTTGCCTATCCCTATCCATATCATGAAAGAACCTCTTACATACAACCTTATCCTAGGGAGACCATGGATTCATGCTATGAAAGGAATCCCATCTACACTTCACCATACAATGAAATTTGAATACAATAACAAGATATGCACAATTGATGCCGATGAATGCAACTATCAATCAACTCATCACACCATTTCCAACTCCCCTAATATTACTAAATCAAAACTTGAACCTCCACCGATCGAGGCTAATTCTTCACCTATAATAGAACTCTTCATGATAATTGGGAGTCGTTTGAATCTACACCCCTTTTAGTGGACTTTCCACAATCTCTCCTTCATGGCCCAAAGAGTCATCCACAAACAACATATCACACCTTGAGAAACCTTGTGTTTTATACCCTCACTTTGGTTCAACATCTAGAACATTGACCTATGATAGTTATGGGGGAAACATCACTCCCATCCCTCATTTAGGAAATGACAAGTAACATTAAAATGGATTTGTGTTCTTGCAAAGAAACCAATCCTCCTCAGACACATGAATCCCCTTCATCTCACTTGGAAATTTTCTATGATAATGGATCCAATATCTCTCCTACACATTGATGCAGTGCACATATAATGAACATTGATATATCATACTCTTCCCAAAATAACCTAGGCATATCTCCATCATCTTCACTTTCATCCAAATCTGGGTCCACCCAAATTCAACATCTTAAGGAGAATGGTGCTCTTCCTTGTGTTGAAGCACCTAATGCCTCTAATTGATATTTCCCTTCATCATATTTGGCTCACCTTTGTCCTTCACTAAGTGGGGGCAAGGGTTTATGTAGCCTTATCCTCGTATGTCACTTGTTGTTGCCTCTTTTGACATGTTGTTAACCTTTCATGAACATATAAGAGCAAGCTTGGGATGTGGACTACATGCCTTAAGTCAGCTCACATGTGACATACTACCTTTTTCATGACGTAGCTTATCAGAAACATATGACTTGGCATAGGGATTTTTGAGTAAGCTCTCATGTCCTCTTCGTCTACTTTAAAGAAATTACTCATAGTACTGGTGTTCGCAACTGCTTTAAAGTGGGGGTATACATCACCACTCACATTTCATTGTGTAATTTCTTCCTTCTTGTGATGTGTCCTTTTCTTGGTGGAGTCATTGGGCTTGATTTCCTCCAAGAGTGTAATATTTCTTTGACTTGTCCTCTCTTGGAAACATTAGAGATGATGTTCCCTAAGAAGAGACCTTGCACGAACTAAGAAAATTCACTTTGAACAATCCTTGCACTATTTTTCATTAATAATATCTATGAGTGTCAAGCATATGAAGTTTTTCTTACCTCATAGAGATCGAAAATCATTTTCCTTTTTGGCACCTTGTTAAAGTTATCAAGAGGTATAACTTTGATATGGTTAAGTGGGAAGCCCATTCTGAGGCATTACTTTCCCCATAGCCACCTATGTGCATACCAACTAGTGTATGATTATCGTTTGGGATTTCTCACCCAGTGGACAACTAAGAGTTTCGTCATCCCAGAGTGAGTATGCATTTTATTTTTGGACAAACAGCCTAGATCTGATCCACAACTAGTTGGACAAATGGTCAAAGCTTGATCCACCTTTTTATTTTTCAAACCACTTCTTTAGAATATCTCACCCCATGGACAACCAAATGTTTTGTGGCCCCGGAGTGAATATACTTTGGAACTCTCACCTGACAGACAACCAATAAGTTTTATCAGCCCATAATTAGTATACACTTATTTTTCCAAACAAACAAGCCTAGATCTAATCCACAACATGTTAGAAAAATGGTGGAAGCTTGATCCACCTCATTTTCATTTCCTTCTAGTTCTTGCCATTGGATGATCATGTATCTTGTTTTGTTGCATATCATTCACCTTGTGTGTGTCCTTTTGCACTCATGTTGGTTTAACTTAGGATCTTGGACCCTAGGGGCTTGTGCAACCTCCTTGGTCTTTCTCATTCTTTGTCATCCGCATTGGTATGATTGGAATCCGATTGAATGGCTAATTTAGTGAGAGTTTGAAGCAAGGTCATCCTCTCACTAAAGTGGGGGATTAATGTATTGCCAAAAAGTGTATACTTTTATTGATATGGGAATAATTAATGACAAAATAGACTTAATGAGGCCTTGACTTGGTGTTGTGAGGTGTTTTACACATCCACACTAGGTCTTGGGCCCTTGCAAATTGAATAAAATATATTTATTGATGTCTTGCAAGAGTGTTGTAAAGTGTTGTAACACATCTTCACATTTTTCTAGGACCATAATGTTATAATTCACCTAAATAACTTTACCAAGACCTATTTCAAAGTATTGTAAAGTATTGTAACAAACTCTCACACTTTCCTAGGCTTGTCATCAATATTTACACCTTTCTTATGCTTTAAATGGCCCCTTTATGCACTTACAAGCCTTAATTAAGTGTCTTGTTGAAGAAGAACCCGATAAAAAAAATTTAATACATCTTAATCTCCAACATCCACTCAAAAATTCCTAGGTGGACTAAGTCACCACCTTGGGCGAATTAGTCCCATGTGTCACAAAAATCAAAATTAATTCAAATTTCTTTCAAGTTTTTATTCTTTAAGACTAAGGTCGACCTGTGATGAGGTATTCTTCGAGAATTTAGGCATAAGAGTGTATAAATAAGTGTTTTTCTCCTTATTTTACATCTCTCCTCCTACAATATCCTAACTCATCTTAAGTCATAACTCATCATCATGTTCTCAAGTCAAACAAGCTAGGGTTTTATGATTGCAAGTCATTAAGATAGCTTCCTAGGACATTCAAGGGAAAATTCTTCATGTTTTACCACATAAAATCAAGATCAAATATCATGGAAAGGTAATCAAATCCATTATTGCATGTTGCATTCCATTCTTTCATCATTTTGGTTTAATTACCTAAAAGGGGTTTGACCAAGGCAAACCCTCATGGCCTAACATTCAACATTTCTTCTTCTCTTCTTGTTTTTTTGCATATTTAGGACTCTTGGAAGCTTGGATATCATTGGAGGTCAAGTTGCAAGGTTTATCAAGTCTTCTCTTCATTCAAAAAGTCAAAATATCAATAAAAACTCATTTTTAGGTTCAAAAATCAGAGTTTCAGAAGCAGGCACCTATGGGAAACCAGAATGCAGACCTAGGGCATATGTTTCCACTTTCAAATTTTTAGAGATTCAAAAGTGTACTAAGTCACCACCTTGGGCTACTTAGTCCCACTGGACTCGACTTTCAGTGATTTTTACAGATTTGAGCACCCATTTGACAGAAACCATTTCGACAAAGTTTCCCAAAATTAGGACTAAGTCACCTAGACTAGCCTAAGTGTCCCAGTTGACTTCTACATCAGTTTCATTAGGATTTCAAACCTTCATGAAATCCATTTTTAATCTCTAGGTGCACACATTTTGTTTCATATCTTTCTATTAAGTTTTGTTTGCATTTCTAGGTCATAAATCACATGTTTGAATATCATAATGCGTTTTCCAGCACTTCACATTTCTTAGATTTAGCATCAATAAACCATCTTTATTTTTTAGTTTATTGCACTTAGGACATTAATTTTAGAAGAATTTCATCCCTCATGACCTTAATCTTGAGTGTAGAAATTAGCATTTTGGCCCATCACTCTCTCCTTTTAGGTGAAAAACCCTAGAAGAGTTAGAGGGCCTTTGGTTTGCCAAAATCTTTGTTTACATTTATGTATATTTAAGATGAGTCAATAGAATCTTATTTACAATAGAATTTGAGTTACATCATTTCAATTTCTCGGTATCAGATAGAGGACAATCCTTTGGGTCATCATCCGAGTTTACATCAAACTTTACAGAAGAGGATGGTTGAGCATGTAGGCTCTCTTTTTCTTCTTGGGTCAACAAGGGTGCATTAGGTCCACACCCTAGAGGCTAGTCCCAGATTGCAAAAAGATTTTTGATGTTGGGTGTTTGCTTCTCCTCAATCTTCAAGCATCTCTCTAGCTTTAGTCACATAAGATCTTGAGCAAGATTTTCATCATCGAGAATTTTTGGTCAAACCTTTGTCTTGGCATTTCCTTCCTTTATGTCATTCTTATGTGGGGTTCTAACAAATTTCCCTTTCCTTCGTCCTACCTTTGACCTTCCTATTCCTACATTCAATTCAGGTTTGGTCAATTCTCAGGACTTCCAATTTTGGTCAAGGGTCAACTACCCTAGTCAACTATGGTAGACTAAAAAGGCCTACAACTAAACCCTAAGCTCTGATACCTGTTACCATATTTTCACTCATAGGCTCAATTAGGTGAAGTTTGTTGATTTTGAACTGAGGAAAATGAGGTACATTTTATTAACTTTCCTACACTACATTTAGATGTATAAATGAAACAATCCAAGAAATATTACAATTACAAATTACTGCATTCATACACATGCATGTAATAGAAGAAAGAATCTGATATTTTCATAAAAGAGTAATCTTTATTGAATGTATAAGTGCACATTATCTCACACAAGCCGTGAGATTGAGTTAGCTTATTCAATACAAATTATGAAAAATATATACATGAATAAGTAAGGAAAAGAAATGAATGTGCATAAAAGGAAGGTAACCAACCATTTCCTGTGAATGATTGGTTTTGATGTGTCTTCTTCTCTTGCTGCTATCCCAAGCTTCATCTATTGTTCCTAGTTCATGTTCCTGAAAATAAGTAACAATGGTATTAGAGCATGATCTAAGAAATGAATGATTACAAACATTATATACACATTCACCCTATGCATGTATAAACTAATCATTATGTGCATTAAATAAGCTATTTCTACATTTTAGGTGTCCAAGAAAACCATTGGAGTCATCAAACACACCTAAAATATACATGTTTTTTCTAACTTGTTTGCTTCATGTGCTTGAGGAAATGAGATATTCAAGGTGGTTCTTAACTTATACCTTGTTTTATTTTAATATGCATATGAGCAATACCAGGTATGTGTCATAGTTATGCTTTTGCTGCCTCATACAATTTTGTCCTGACATTGGCTGCCTTTCCTCTAGAGATTCCCAATCTGGCATTTTATTGCCAACAAGAATGAAATATCTCTCAAGAAAAAGGTAGCCAATGCCAAAAGAAATTTTATCACCTGTAAATGTTGGTATAATTCCCAAATGAGGTGATGTACCTGGGAGTCAAGTGCTTTATCAATAAATGTAATTGGATATGTGATTATTCAAGATCATCATCATATTGAGATAAACAAAAAGGTCACCATAAGGGAAACAAAATAGTAGCACCTATTAATTTGAGCTTTCAACATCATATCAGAGTGCACAAACAATTTTTTGCTAGTTGATAGTCACAAATATCAAATTCTTATGGGAAGAGTTCAACACAATACATGTTGAAGATCATATGAAAATAATATGCTTGTTTTGTAACATCTTAACAAAGGGAAAATTTTATGACTGTCATGTGAGCTGAAGGATGTAAAGAAAATATGAACAAAAGCTCATGTACAAAAATAAGTTTTATTAAACTCATAGTCACAGAGAAGATAATTCCACTAAATCTCTGAAGCAAATTTCATATAAAGGAAAATTGAATCTTCAGAAAATGAAACAATTAATATGTGAGAAGAGTGGAAATCTACAGAAAATGCTACTTCATGAAATACAATTATTTAATGGAGATGGGTCATTATAGGCACAAAGAATAAAAATGCATATTGAAAGAACCTAGTATTTAAATGGAGGCCCAACAAACATTTGTAGAAGTCGCAACTTTCTTATTTCCAGAAATTTACTTTTTCAGAAATACAAATAAGGTGAAGAACCCAGTCAATAGTGAAACCCATAAAGCAAAGAGAAAAAGTAAGTATTCATAAGGGTTTATAGCCATAGCCATAAAGAGAAGAATAAAACTCTAGATCTTCAGAATCGAAAAGCCTACGGCCATAGGTCTAGATTTTTTTTACATATTCTAAGGTATATAAACAAAACTTCAAAACCCTCAAAAGCTTTTGAGAGGGGAAACAATAAAAGGCTGAGTTGTTTCTTTTGAAGGATATTACATAGAATTCTTCAAATGGAGGAGAATGCAAGTATAAACTATGTTGATTTCCATGCAAATAGGCTCAAATGTGAGCATAATAATGGTAGCCTAAAGAAAATGATGTAAGCAACAAAAGGTTTGCTTACCCAACCACAACTTTGTTTTACTCTTCAAAACCTATAGAAGATGCATTCCCATATCCAAGATAGAAATTCTCCATGGCGGCCATGAAATGCAGACCTAGAATGCATACAAAGAGCAATAAATATGTGCATGGAAAACCCAACAAGTTTAACATAGGAGGTACTATTTTATCTGTAAGAAATATATAAGAAAATCACAAAGGTCGTGGCCTATACAGGAAAAGAACCATGGACAGAGGCATGGATTTCTATTTATTAACCTAGCAACAAACACAATTCCTAAGGTCCTCATATAAATGGCACGACTAAGTAAAGAGGAATCACAAAAGTGATGAACATTTAAAATGAGTAAGAAAAATACATAATGTCGTGGCCATGGAGGATTTATACAAGCATAAAATAGATGGAAAACTTCCAAATTCCTCAAGAAAATCATTAAAATGCTTACCAACATGAGTCCATGTGAAGAAGATCGATGGAAAGTGCAGGTCAAAGAGCTCATGAATTGTAGTAGAGAAGGAGCTTGAAAATATTTCCAAAAACCCTTGGTGTTGGTGGGCCTAACTTCTTCAAGAAGCTTCATGCAAGATTAAATGAATGATAATTTCATTATTTTTTTTTTCTTTAGGGTTGAAACCCTATTGATGACCGATGGGAAGTTAGGCATTTTTTTCCTATTCTTTTAAATTTTGGTGTGAAAACTAATCCTCCCATGGGTTTTGATATGCCTTTACTTTGTATCTTAGGCTTCTCTATGTTTTTTACTTTGCAATTCCTATTGCTTAGGGTTTTGGCCAAATGAAGGTAGAGTTTTTTATTTTTGCATTAAACTATATTGTAATAATGCTTTTTTTTATTTTTCCATTAAACTATATTGTAATAATGCTTAAATATAAGTGATATTTAATAAATCACTTGTTTCAAGTTATTATTTTTTTCTTTAAATGCAAAAATAGGAGCATATGCTTATGTGACCAAGTCATGAATAGATAGAAGATATATTTGCATTTATGACTTGGAGGGCATATAGGGGAGTTGGAGTTTGTTTACCAACACATGGAGGAGATTTAGGAGGTTTTTTTGACCTTTTAAAAGTAAATTTGAGAGCATATAGGGGTATTTTATAATGCCTTTATCTTTTACATGTTCAAATTTAACCTTTTCCACACATTGGAGCTTATTTGGATGAAATCCAATGCCTAGATTTTAGGCCTTATTGTTTCATCCGACCCATAGAGCTTCTAGATCCTTTTTTGATGGATCTTGTTGGGAGTTGAGTGATATAGTCATTTATGTTTCTTCATTGTAATTGGTTTAGATTATTCTTTTAATGTATGAATGACTTTTATAGTCCTTTGATAGAGTTTTTCCATCTTTTGAAACTCTTGGAGAAGTGAAATACAGATAACACCTTGGTCATTATTGATTTGAATTTTTCCCTTTTGTTCTTGTAGTCTTGTGCATTTTTAGGTTATTGATCAAGTTGCTTGTGAAGGTATTTTCATTCCTAGTGACTTTGTCTCATGTCTTTATGCCTTTTTTGCAAAAGTGTGTTTATACAGGTTATAGGTTGTGTTTAGTTTACATTTATCTTTGGATTGTGAAGGTAATTTCCCTTTTGAAGATTAGTGCACACAAAATATCCTGTGAAATATTTATGTATGAAAATATAGAAACAAATTGTGCTTTTCAGTGTCTGTCTTTAATGACTAAGAGTATTAAAATCTAAACCTTCATACTCTCTTTTAGCTTGGTGTATCACCCTTTTCCTTTAAGTTTCAGTACTTCATTTTCAATTAATCCTTCTCCTTTTTCCCCTCAAGAATAAGTAGTTAGGTGATAACCGATAGGAAGCTGACCTTCTCCAGAGGTTTGGTCTCATTTAAGGTACCCACACCTTGGGATCATTCCCATGTTTCACTAGATTATTGAATTCTAAATTCAACAAGGTGCAGATTTTAGTGATAACAATACCAAATGTAATAACCCATTCCTAAATTATTACTTAATTAATATTATTGTAAATGACACATGAATATACTCCAATTTAAAAAGAAATAACTAGTGGCTAAAGTTAGTCATAGCTACACATGTCCATTTAAAATGAGTCAAAAAAATTTATATTCACTTCAAAATTCAAATTGCAATATCAAGATTTCTTTGGCACCTAAGGCCACAATGTCATTACATAGTGCATTTCTCATCAAGTACATGAATGAATTACATCAATTTAAATCATATATTATAATAGTCTGGTGAACAGCTAAGGTTCTCCAATGCTCGCCTCCATTGGTGGATGAGAACATGGTTGAAGCACTTTACCGCCCAACCACAAAGCTTATGCTTCCCCAGTATTCTTCCGACTTGAATAATGTCTGACCTTGCACATAAATTTTAGCAAGAGAACAACCTGCAAGGTGGAATTTAGTGCATGCCCATACATAAAAAAATGCAATTTCTATCTACAATTTATAAAAGAAAGTGCAAGATCTATGCTAGGAATGACAAAGAGTGAAATCACAGAGTTCATTCATACATACATAATGAGCTATATTGCTTGGCCAATCATAATAAGTGTGTTACAACAACAAAAAATAATAGGTTCTTGTAAAGAAAACCTATACTCTCTAAACTCCATCTCAACACCCATCCTAGAAGGTAACTTTCTACTATAATAACTATCTACCTTCTAGCAGCAACTACCTATAGGTTCTCTAGTCAACTAAGGTATCACTATTCTATTCAAATATTTAAACATTCTTTCAAAAATTTCTTTGAAAGAAGAAAAAATAATACAAATTTATACTCTAAACAAAAATCAGATTTTATGATTCACAGAATATTTCAACAATCATTCATATCATTCATATGACTATTTTCTACTTAACATCTTAAGCATTTTTCCTTTAAAATGCACTAAAAACAAAAGAAGGTATATCACAAGTATGTGTATGTACATAAATGAAGTCTATGTGCATACACATATATGTGCCTACTAATGTTAAAGTTTGTGCATACATTATGAAATAATCATTATCCAGATTGCAATCTTTAAATAGTATTCTAATTGACGTTTCATTGTAAAAAATAAGTATTCTAAGCAAGTCTATGTAACATTTTTTTAGATACTATTATATTCTAACATTGTTGTTTCCATATGAACATTTATTATTCTAAGAAAATATGTATTGTTTCCTACTAAATAGTCATAAATTAAGTTGTTGACATATGACCATTCATTGATTGAGAAAAATAGGTATTGTTTCCTACTAAATAGTTGTAAACCTAGTTTTTTACATATGTACTTCCATTGTTTGAACAAAATAAATTGTTGTTTCCTACTAACAGTTATTGTAACACCTCTCCATGCAACCTTAGAGGAGGTTGCAATTAACTACTCAAACACTAATTGTTTTTTTTTTAAGTACAAATAACATGCTAGTTCACTACCCATTGCCAACAACCTCTAAGGTTACTAGACTGAGATTACTTTAAAACCCAAACAAGAAACATGAATTGATACCATCACATTTATTTACTTAAGGAATTAAGAACACATATATTCCATACAAGATAAATTACATCAAAGAATAAGATATACCACACGATTTCAAAAAACATACTTTATCAATAAGATTACAAATCTCATTCCCCAAATGAGGTAAATCCAATAAGCAAGGTTACATAATACATCCTTCACCTCGATAACAAATGAGGGGTAATAAATTACAAGTTCAACTGAAATACATGAAGCATGAAAAGAAACTAGATCCCACGAGCTCTCCAACTAGAAATCTCATCCACACGAACAAGAAGAAAACCCAACAAATTAAGGTGCACGTTCCACCCAACCATGTGATACCTGAAGGCTCACCCCCCATGCTAGGACATAGTAACAAGGAATCCTATACAAGGCCATCAACCTCTAGACACAGGCTAACTCACACTAACACAACCAATCACATGAACCAAACAACCATAAGAATTAACACAAGAACAACTCTAACATCACTGACATAAGTCACATTGCTTCCAGAAATAAAACATATCAGGTATGATAAGACCATACACATAAAACCAAATACCAGCTATTTTTGTAGAAAGAGTGTCATCACATAGCTCGACATGGGATATCCTCTGGGAATCTTCATAGGATTCGACCCCCACCATGGGTTGTCCTGGTGGCCTCTACCAAATCCTGACCCTCATACTCACTCATGTAGAATCAAATACATCTCGTAAAGATAAGATAGATGATCTTGCCATTCTAGGCCTTCCCACTCATCCCAAGCCTATACGAGCACTTGCATCTATGAGTGAGGCTAAATTATCTTGATTATTGTGAAATACTACCCAAACTTCTAAGTACATTGTTTTAGTTATCACTTGATTAAACCACCTCTGAAGGTTACCCAGTTTACCTCTTTGGGCTCTGGCGCCTAACATAAGACACTCTTCTACTTGACAACATACCAAACAAAATCAATCACCAAGGGTGCCAAAGTGCATACAAACAAGATAAACACTCACTCTAACTCTAGGAGGAACATATAATGAAAGCTCATTCCAAACATTGGAGGCAACAAAACACATAATCTACTCCTTCCAAAGGAGGCACAATTCACATAATTCACTCCTAATCCAAAGGAGGCACAAACCATCCCCATTCGTGAAAACCAGGTAAAACAATAGGATACATCTATACACACTACCCAAGACAATACCAAGGTTGACTAACATTTTACGACAACCCAAAATTAAAAGAAAACCCAATCTAGAAGACTTACATAACAAATAACTCCATTGCCCAACATCAAGAAAGAAAGAGAGATTATGATGAAATGACAATCAACAATTCAATAACCTACTTTAGGATTTCCTAAATCCAATTAACTCAATTAACATTACTTGCAAATACTCAAGAGTAAATAAAATTAAATTTGCAACGTTGAAAAATTTAAAACTAATAATTTAATTCCATGTTTCTCAATCATACATAATAATCAAAATCAAATTTTAAATAAAATCATTTGATTATAAAATCAACTTTTTTGCTTCTATTATAATAAAATAATCATCTCACAATATTTATATTTAAATATTAAAATATATACTTAATGTATATATATATTTAACTATATAATTATTATTTAAATATATATTTAAAATCAACCATTTAAATTCCAAATCCAATTATTTAAAAATACATAATATATACATTATATATATAATATATGCATATTATATATATAATATACATATTATATATAAATAATAATAAAACAAATTTATTTAAATAATAATATAATATATATACATATAATAGATATATTATATATATAATATAAAACTATTATATATAATATAATATATATTATATATATAATATAAAATTATTAAATAAAAATAACATAATAAAAAAACTAAAGTTTTATTTTATAAGGCCGAAGCCCCCAAAAAGGAGGGGACGCAGCCATAGGCTGCGCCCAGCCTCCCTTAGTGGAGGCGACGTTGCCTGTGGAAGTGCTTCCCCCACACACAGTGTGGGGAGCGCTGCCACAACAATGCCCTCCATTGGGGAAGGCGTGGATGTGCAACCATTGTTGCCTTCCCCCCCTCCACACATAATAAAAAATTAATTTTTTATTTAAATAAAAAAATCTCTTCTTTTCTATTAAAAAAATAGAGCACAACCAAATAAAATTCTTTGTTTTGGTAAATTCTAGAACATGATTTTTGTGCCTAAAATTTTAACAGGAATTTTTTTTTTTGTTTTTTTTTTAAAAACAACCCAGACTCAATATGCAAATATATATATAAACATAAAATCTCCATTTATAGTCAAATTGCACAAATTTTCTACAGAAAATTTACAATAAAACTAATTTTCAAACACAATTTCCTAGTTTCAATTTCAATTTTAATATGAAACATTTCAACTCCCAAATAGATGTTTTCAAATTTCATTTTATTTCTTTCCATTTTTCTATTGTTAAAATTGAAAATTTCTATTGCAAGTTTTGTATTTTCTACAAAAAAAATCTAAATTTCTTCAAGATTTCAACAAGGTTTTCAAAAATGTTTGCAACAAGTTTTCAAAACTAAAAACCAGATTTTCAAAACAATAAGAAAAGAAACAAGAAGAATCTGTTTGAAGCATGAAGGAGAATCTGGTGTTGAGTTGTAAAACCCAATTCTTCCAAACCCTTTTCAAATATTCACTCCAATCCCAAGTGCATCCACAACAAGAGAACATCCTTTCTTTCTTCCTCACAGCTCCATTTTTCAAGAATGAATCCCCTTCTATATTTTTCCCAAATTTGATCAAATATCCTCTAAAATATCCAAGATATTTTTCAATATATTTTCTTCTTCCAAATATAAATATCTTTCAACACTATAGATATTTTCATGCATTTACAAAATATCTTACTTTTAATAATTTAAAACAAAATTCCTTTTCAAATAAATTTAATTCTTTTAATTTATGCATTTACAAGATATTTGCATTTTAATACTTTAAAACACAATTTAAATTTCAAATAGATTTAAATCATTTACTTTATTATAAAATTTCTATTTCAAAATGAATTTAAAGCTTTTAATAATTTCTTTTCAAAAAGCATTTAAACTTTTAAAATTTTCTTTTCAAAGAATTTAACACTTTTAATTCCAAAATGGATAACTTAATTCATTTCAATACAATTAATTTAATTAATCAATAAAATAAATCTAATCCAAGATTAGATTATTTTATTAATTAAATTAAATTAATTAATAATTAAATAACATTTCTAACATTATAACTAGATTTATTTAATAAACAACTTAAATACATGAAGCCATTTATTTACCTTTTCCACTTGCAATTAAATAAAATCAAGGAGAGATGAACAACAAAGAAGTAACTTAACCCGACTAAAACCGACACACTATGACTAGGGTGATGACTTGGCATGAAAACCTAGCTATCTCCCAATCAAATACCGTTGGTCAATGGACATGCTCAAACCTGTGAAATCAGGTGGAGTCAATGTCCTATACATTGTCAACCTGTGAACATAGAGTATATCGAACATGCATATATATAACATAATAAAACACACCGTGAAGAGGAAATTATAGAATTGTAGGGTACTCGCAAGCGTGTGATGCGATCTTGTCCCCTTCACCAATACACTCATCATAGACTAATAGTTCCATCATAAACAAATATCTCATGCAATAACATGTTACAATAACTAATCATCATTACACCAATTAAAACATGTCAAATAAAGCATCAGATAAGATACATCACATCACACAAATAGACTATCGCTCTATAAATAGCGATCAAATAACACACACACATGATAAAGTATCTCAATAACCAAAAGACACACCAAAGCAAACAAGGACACACTGTCCAGCCTGAAAACAAAATAGAGGGGTATTACAGTTATAAAGGAAGTTGTTCACACATATACATTCATTGTTTGTATAGATTAAATACTATTTCCTACTAAATAGTTGTAAACCCTACTATTTACATATGTAATTTCATTGAGCAATGCAGTTTACAGCTATATTGATAACCTTTTTAAACATAATAGAGTTGTTTTCCAAAGTTTAGCTCTAATTTCATTAACACAATATTGTTTCAAACAAACAGTTACATTTAAGATAAATAATGCCATTTACTCTGTTTGTTGTCCTCAACCTGTTTACATGCTACATGATCACTTTACAAGTAAAATTTCACTACTTAATACAAAACTGGTTTTACATTATGAATTGAAAATAAACAAATCAAATAGGCTCGTTTCAATCATATGGACAAAATGCCTATTATCCAGATCTTGAACACTATCATCACTGGAAATACAATGAGTGATTTAAATGATATAGAGAAACTAGGTTCAACATGTCTGATGATTAATTTCTTGAGGAAAACCTCAGTGAAAGATAGAATAGAAGCTTTAAGTTCAACAATTTCTAATGCCTATATAGGCTGCAACAGAACAACAATAGCAACTTAGGGTCAACCAATCTCTTTGGTCGGGTATCTTCTCCCTAAGCATCAAAAGTATATATATTAAATCACCCATGAGGGCTTACTATTTTATCCCATGCATGTTGCAATATTATACATGCAAAATTTACACACTCAAGGGTTAGCCATCGATAATAAGATCGAACCCTGCATGGCTTGTTGTTTCTTCAAACATAGAAAATCATTTCCACCATTCTTAATGAACGGGGTTGATTACCCATTAAAGGCAATATATTTAAATGAAAATCTCTAAGAGCTTGTTCATTCCTATTACAAGCATCAACTCATCAATAATAAACTATAAATACAAAGAAATACAGAGAAAATGTACCCTTATCATAGGTTTGCATTTTGATCCTTCTTGAGGATCATATTTACAACATATCAGCATAATTTTTGATTAACCTACATAAGGCTTAGCATATTTAAACAAAGAAAAGGGTGGTGGATGATCCATTGAAGGCTCTCGTGCCTCAACTTGGCTCTGTTCAATGGCCACAAAGGCTTTAACTAAGTTGGTTTCCCCACTGCATAGGCCATAGGCCATGCACTTGCATGTGGTGGAAATGTTACATATGAACTATTCAAACATGCGGCTTCAAGTCATTTGACATTCAGAACAATGACCTCTCTTCTCATGATGTCATAAAAATACTTGAATAAAATGAAGAGAAAACCTCTTGCAGGAATCAATAATAGCAATAAAATTAGTTTATACAAAATATGGGATTGAATTACCTCCCATACAAACTATGATGTCATCTTTCCTCAGATTTTTACCAATCTTTTAGTTCAACCTATTGCTTTTCCCTTCGAATTCCTTTGAATTCTTTTCTTCTTTTTCCTACTTTTTTTCCCCAGTTCTCTTTCAAAAATATATGATAAAAATGATAATAGAAACAACAGTGTTTTTGCATGTTTTTGTAGGGGTGAAGTTGTTATGGCCATGTCGTCAACTTCTATTTTGAGTTCACTGTCTTTATGACTCCCAGAAGGCCACATCCTTCATGGTCTCTTGCCTTAAGATTTTCCAATAATTCCCTAGTTCGATTCATTATGCATCGATTATCAATTCAAATTTCAATATGAATACATATGTATATGTACATATATATATGTGTGTGTGTGTGTGCGTGTGCGTGTATACATATATATTTGCATCTCTATGCATTTAAATGATTTCATTCACATCTTACCATGCATTTGAATAAGTATATATATATGTATGTTGTATATGTGTGTGTGTGTGTGTGTTTGATTTACATACACATAATATACATGCATAGATATATATATATATATATATATATATATATATATGTTTTAAATAAAAAATTCATATATAAGTTGCTTGTTTGGAATAGGTCAAAAGGTTCCATACAATATCATTTAAAGAAAAGAACTTGAATTTTCATTCCGAGATTCTTTATATATATATATTTTACATTAAAGTAAAGGATTTTCCTTATGATGCTTGTTTTCGTTCCCTTCAAATAATAGAGTTTAAATAGACAATTAAATCTACTAACCATTCATTTGCAAGCACTGAAACAATTCAAATCAGAAAAATTTCACTTTCTTATAAATGCAAATCAATCAAATGCCAGTCACCATGCCATTGTGGTGTGTGCACTCATATTCCAATTGGCTTACTGTTCAATCTAGCTAAACAATCCTACTTCAACTGTGTTCTCATCCTTCAACTTGTCACCCTACAACTGCACACACTTGCACTTGCAAATTGATCAGTAACGTTCAATTCTTGATGACATAATAATTTTCAAAATTTCACAAAGTCAACATCAGTCAACACCTTTCATTCAATTTTTTGAATATTCCAAAATCTCCATTAATATTTAATTAAATTTTCATCAATAACTCAATTTTTCTATATTTAAATAAACATGCAATAAAATTGGGTTATGGAATAACCTCTCTTTTTTTTGGTCAACTCAACACTATTTGACCTTGCCAACTTGGAATACATACTTGCAAAATATATTGGTAGAGAGCAATGCAAATTTAGAAAGAAGCATAATTTTTATTTCGTGCATCTTGGACCAAAACTGACTACACCAACACATCCAAGTGGAAAATTAAATTCTATGGAAGGGATGTGTTCATTCTCCAAGTCACTCGATCATTTTGGAGTGCACTGTTCTGATATAGTCTCTTAAGAGCCTTAAGAGAAAAAAAACTACCAAACTATGGTAAAGTGGTTCTTGGAGCTCATGACACCTAATAATTTTTTTTCTACATATGCAAGTCCATATGGCATCCCTCCACATTAACCTCTTTTAGTTTTGATCAAATCAACACTATTTGACCATGCCAACTTAGAATGCAAACTTGCAAAAACTATCAATACAGAGCAGTGCAAATTTGTCAAGAAGCATATTTTTTGTTTCATACATTGTAGACCAAAACCAACTATGACAAAAAATCCAAGATGGAAGGTAAATGATAGGTAAGGGATTTGTTCGTTCTCCACACATGATCATTTTGCAATGCACTATTCTGACATGGTCTCTTAAGAGCCCTAAGAGAAAAAAATTGTCAAACTATGACATAGTGGTTATTGAAGCTCATGGAACCTAAGAATTTTTAATCTACACATACACATCCATATGGCATCATTCCAAATTAACCTCTCTTATATTTTTTCAACTCAACACGGTTTGACCATACCAACTAAGAATGCAAAATTACAAAAATTGTTAGTAGAGAGTAGTACAAATTTGGAAAGAAGAATATTTTTTTTCATGTATCTTGGACCAAAAACAACTATGCCAAAACATACAAAATGGAAGGTTAGTTATAGGGAAGGGCTTTGTTCGTTCTCCAAGTCACCTAATCATTTCAGAGTGCACTATTTCGACATAGTCTCTTAAGATCCCTAAGAGAAAAAAACTATCAAACTATGATAGAGTGGTTCTTGGAGCTCATGGAACCTAAGAATGTTTCATCTTCATGTAAAAATACATATGGAATCATTCCAAATTAACCTCTCTTAGTTTTTGTCAACTCAACATCATTTGACCATGCCAAGTTAGAATACAAACTTGCAAAAACTATTAGTAGAGAGTAGTGCAAATTTGAAAAGAAGTATATTTTTTGTTTAGTGCATCTTAGACCAAAACTAACTGCACCAACACATCCAAAAGGGTAGGTAAATACTAGGGAAGGGATTTGTTCATTCTCCAAGTCACCCGATCATTTCAGAGTGCACTATTCCAACATAGTCTCTTAAGATCCTTATGAGAACACACATGAGATACATACACATGAACAAGAATACACTTGAGATTCATGAAAATACATACATACACATGATATTGCATACACCATGAACATGTACACACATGAACATACATACATCGTGAACATACACACATAAACATACATACACATGAGATTACATACACCATGAGCATACACACATGAGATTACAAACTCCATGAACATACTCACATGAACATACCTACACTATGAACATACACACATAAACATGCATACACACGAGATTGCATACACCGTGAACATAGACACATACATACACATGATATTGCATACATCATGAACATACATACATGAACATCATGAATATACCTACATCATGAACATGTACACCTATGACTATGCAAATCTAATCAATCTAGCTACATACCATGAGTATTGTTAGCTTACACATACAACATCACAACCATCATCAATCTAGCTACATACCATGTCCATTGTTAGCATACACATAAAACATCACATCCATCATCAATATAACTAGTAACATGCATATCATATTTTCCATGTCCTCATGTAAAAATAAATCAATGTACCAACCTAAGGTGATCCCTATCATTGTCCTTGTATAAATCATCCACTCTTTGGCTACATGCCATTCTCATCAATCTACCACTCTAAGGTGTAAAAATTGTATGCATATAATATTTCCCTCTCTATAAATACACTCCATTCTCATCTCTACCACCCTAAGGTGTATAAATTGTATGCATATCATATTTCCCTCTCTATGGCTATATGTCATTCTCATCTCTACCACCCTAAGGTGATCCATGCCATTGTCCTTGTATATTTCATTTGTCCTTGATCAATGAGATAGGTCATTAATATACCTCAAAATTGTTAAACTCATACCATAAATAGACCTGCATATAGATATTAAAAATTTATTGAGCATAATCAACATGCAATAAAATTTTTTAACTTAACATTCTCTCAAACTAAATATGATGCGAGATTAAGAATCGCTAATTAGAATTTTATCGTAGATGTCATCTTATGAATTATATGTGACTACTACAAAATATATAACTATTGATCTCAATTTCCTATCCACGGTAACTTTATTCTCCAAAAAACATAATTTCCTATCCACGGTAACTTTATTCTCCAAAAAACATACATATATAAACAAGTAAATTGTTAAGAAAAATAATCTTGAAGACCTATTTTAAACTCAACAATGGTGGATTTATTGTCATTGTAACCTCGTCATCCTCCAAACTTGAGTGAAATAGACTTGCATATAAATATATAAAATTGTTAAGCATAAGCAATATGAACTACACAATTTTAAATGAATACTCTCTCAAACCAAATATGATTTAATATTAAGAATTGCCACTTATAATTCTATTGTCAATGTCACCTTATGGATTATATGTGACCACTGCAAAAGATATAACTATTGATCTCAATAGCCTTTTTCACAACATCTTTATTCTCCAAAAAACCTACACATATAAACAAGTGAATTGTTAAGAAAAATAATTTTGAAGACCTATTTTAAACTAAAAAATGTTGGTTTTATTGTTATTGTAACCTCTTCATGCTTCAAACTTGAGTGAAATAAACCTGTATATAAATATTAAAAATTGTTGAGCATAAGCAACATGAAAGTTACAAATTTTTAGCTGAACATTCTCTCAAACCAAATATGATGCAAGATCAATAATCACTATTTATGAGTTATATGTGGATGAATTACCATCATAATCTCATCGTACTCATAACACAATGGTGGATGTATTAATTTGAATTGCTTGAAAAATATACCTTTGTTCTCCAAAAAACCTACATTTTTATATACTAGTGAATTTTTATATATACTTTTAATCCAATCCATAAAAAAATGAATTTAAGTAAGATGATTAATATCATACCTATCCCATAGAGAAAATAGATCCAATACTCAAGTGTGCATGAGGGGTCATCTCTTATCTTCAAAATTTCCAATATTGCCTCATGATCAACATTACTAATCATCTATAGTTCTTTTGTTCTTGGTTTTCATGATGCTTTGAAATAACTTAATATTCATTGCTACAACTAGGTGTGAATACATGAGCATGGTTTTGTGCTTCTCAAAGTCCTCAAATGCAAGAATGACATTCCTTCTAATCATATATGTTCACAACCAAGTTCCAGCAATAACAACTAATCTTGTAGGATATCTGAACCCATCATCATCTGTCACATGTTATATTAGCTTTGTTTTTCCTTAACACATCGTGCCAACCAATATTCTAATATTTCTTCATTCCCATATGGTGTAACAACTACATAAACATGTCCTAGTTGAACAAGGTTTGAAACATGGTCATAGTCAAATAAACTTTCCATTTCACTAAGTAAAGATGAATGAGATTAATATAAAGGGGTTAGATATTGTGGAATCCATGTATCTACCCACTCACTTGACTCACAATTATCCCACTCACATTTAATACAACTCTAACAAAAACAAGCTAAATCTCGTGTCCAAATAGTCCATGTACTTGCATTTGAGCTTCAAAATGAATGCATCTTTGATGATTCCTTGATTTTTTGACATTCCAATCTCACTTCCACTATCCCTTCATCAACCAACTAGAAGAATATACACACTTCTAAATCAAGTGCTCCTCCTTGTAATAGTGCATAGTTACACCACTCAACAATTGAGCTTGGATCAATGAATGCAACACCACCTCTAATATTATTTTTTCTTTAAGTAGAGCCCTCTTTACACATGCATCTACTCTATCATGCTCCCCTTTTCCATGTATAGCTTCAAAAAAACCCCAAATATGAGGTATACCCATCTCTACGTACATTCTATTCAACCAATAAAACATATGAGCATTCTTGAATTGATCAGTTCAATTATCTGACCAAATGAAATGTTGAACCATTGAAATATATTTTTCCTACAAGAACTCAATATTTTTTTTGAAAATAATATTGTACATACTCTAATGAATGAGATCGATCATCACTATTGTAAAAATAGTACTCCTTAACTATCTTCCCTTTCTTTGAACTATACTATTAGGGGCATGTTTGTATGTGATGTGAACAAAAATAACAATCTGAATTGAATTGTAATATTGATATTGGACTTCATTTTGTGGTTGCAATGTGTAGTTTTTTTTGTGAAATAAACTACAAAGATAATAGTTCCAATTGGGAAAAATCCTTACACATCCTAAATTATTGATCTAACGATGTATACTTGTGGCTATGTCTTGCATACTTGTAAAAAATATTTTTCTTCAAATATGAAATAAAATCAGCAACACTTACTTCTCTTGTAACCAACTCATATGTAGAACCTTCACCTCCACTCTTCAAATTTTACTTCACTATCTCAAATCTATTTTTCTCAACCATTTTATTTCCAAAATTATGCTTGCTGCCCTCATGAATACATGATATAAAATTTGATAACCCAATATATTACAAATACTTTTCATTTAAACAATCATTTCTATAGAAAGTGTAACCATCCTCTCTAGAACATAAAAGTAAATCTAATAAGTCCCTCGATGACCTTGGTAGTTGCATTGCATCAAACTCATGTAGCATTTCATTAGTATGCAAATTAAAATGAATATTACATAATATTTCATGATACATAGAAAATTCCACATGGTATTTGCAACATGTATTATGAATTTTAAGAGGCATGGCTTACAATATTCAAATGCCCTTTGTGATATTTTTAAAATTTGGATGTGTTTCACTAAATATTTTGTACAATGTTGTTTGGCTATGTTCTAAGAATTTTTTTCTTTCCACCCTCTTCCTTAATCTATCTTTATCCCTACTTGCTTCAATTTCCTCCACTTGAAATTCCCTCTTCCTTTTCACTTTATGATGACTACTGCTTCCCATTATACAAACTCGAACAAGTACCTTGATGATTGATAGGATAAACTTTGTTGTAAAAGAGTGCATAAAAAGTAAAATTTTATCTATATTGGATACAAATTATGATATTCTCAACACTACAGAGAATGTGAGGACTGTTGGAATACCCAAAATGGAAATTGTGTCAATTTATCCACTCAAATAAAATGAATATACATTTTGTAAAGAAAAATTTATATTTGTTTTGTAAAGCAAAATGGATATCTGTTTTCTAAAGAAAAACAAATATCCATTTTGTAAAGTAAAACAAATACTTTACAAAATGGATGTCTGTTTTGTAAAGAAAAATAAATACTTTACAAAATAGATATCTATTTTGTAAAGATTGTTCTCTTACATGTGAAAACAAGATTTACAAAATGGATATCTATTTTATAAAGTAACATGAATATTTGTTTGTAAAGCAAAATGGGTACCCATTTTGAACAAAACAATATCTACTATATTGAACTAAAAATAAATTTATAGAAATCATATATATAATGCATGTAAGTTATAATATAATATATGTTAAATTATAATATTTATATAATATAATATTATAATATTATACTTATATAATATAAATATTATATATTATATTAATATTAATATACTCTAATATATTATATATTAAATATTAATATTAATATGTTTTAATGTATATTTTATTGATATTAATATATTCTACTATATATTTTATATTACATAAATATTTAAAATAATCTAGAGAGAGATATGGAGGTAGGAAGGGAGAGGTAGAGAGAGAGGGGAAGGTAGAGAGAGGGAGAGGAAGGGAGATACAAGGAGGTGGGGGGTTATAGAAGTGGGTGGGACATGGGAGATGTGAGGATTGGGAGCCGGAGGAGGACGGATGGGAGATGATGGGAGGTGGACTGAGGAGAGGGTAGGGATGGGATGGGATGGTGTGATTCAGGAGATGAGGACAGAAAGGAGATGGGGTGGGTAGTGAGGAGGTTGGGTGTAATGGATGAGAGGTGGGTGAGAGAGATCTCAAGGTTGGAGAGGTGAGGGTGGGAGTGAGAGAGAGATGTGTGAGAGGGTGGGAGGTGGTATAGAAATGGGAGGTGGTTGGGAGGTGGGAGGGAGGGAGGGAGGCCGGGAGAAGGCAAGGGCAGGAGGTGGGTGGGAAGGGATAGAGGTGGAGAGAGAAGATGTGGGAGGCAGGAGGTGGAATGAGGTAGGTACCCAAGAATAGAGGTAAGTAGAAATTCAGGTGTTAGAATTGAGATTGGATAAGATACAGTAGATTGTACAGAGAGTGAGATTAACGAGAGGCTGAGGAGGTTATATTGAGAGAGAGGGTGGAGGTATATGGGTTGAGTGAGAGAGTTGGGTTGGGAGGTAGAGGAGGGGAATGGGGAGATGGTAGAGGTGAGGGTGGATGGATGGGAGGAAGAGAAGAGGAAGGGAGGATGAAGGATGGTGAGAGATAGTTAGGATGGAAGATGAGAGGTTGTGCATGTGAGAGAGATGGGTTGGAGAGGTGAGAGGGTTGTGTGAAAGAGAGAGAGGTGGAGGTGGGCATAAAGAGTGAGGAGAAATGGGTTGGGAGGTAAAAGGAGGGAGAGAGAGAGGGAAGGAGATGGGAAGTTGGGGTGGGAAGGATGGGGAGGAGGGAGAGAAGGGAAGGAGGAAATAGGAGGTAGGTAAGAGAGGTAGGTGCAAGGAATGTAGAAGTGTAGGTGAGATATTTGGATGGTAGATGTGGGTTGGTAGAGGTGAGAGAGGTTGTGTGTGTGAGAGAGAGAGAGGTAGGGTGGGGGAGGTAGAGAGAGGTTGTGTGCATTTGTGTGTGAGAGAGAGAGGGTGGGAGAGGAAGGTATAGAGAGAGTGAGTGAGAGGTAGGTTGGGAGAGGTAGAGGGAGGGAGAGAGAGGGAAGGAGAGAGATAGGGAGAGGTAAGGTGGGATGGATAGAGGGAGGGAGAGAAAGAGGGAAGGAGGGAGATACAGAGAGGTAGATAGAGGTAAGGTGAAAGTAATAGAGAGAGGTAGGGAGAGAGGGAGTGATAGAGGGTGGGAGAGAAAGAGGGGAGGAGGGAGATAGGGAGAGGTAGGTAGAGATAGGTAAGGTGCAAGGAATAGTGATAGGTGGGTGGAGAGAGAGAGAGAGAAGTGCAGGTGGGAGGATAGGGAGGAGAGAAAGATGGAAGGAGGAGATGGTAGAGGTAGGTCTTTGGGAGGATGAAGTGCAATTAGGTACAGAAAGAGTGAGAGATATGTAGGTTGGGAGAGGTAGAGAGAGGGAGAGAGAGAGAGAGGGAGAAGGTAGGGTGAGAGGGATAGGTAGAGAGAGGTAAGCTGCAAGGAATAGAGAGAGCTAGTATAGAGAGAGGTAGGTTGGGAGAGGTAGAGAGAGGTTGTGAGAGAGAGAGATGGGGGAGGGAAATGTGGGGAGAGAGGGGGAAGGAGGGAGGGATGGAGGGAGGGAGGGAGGGATAAAGGGACGGGTAGCTGAAAATAGGTTATGTCTATGAGAGAGAGAGGGAAGGAGAGAGATGGGGAGAGGTAGGGTGGGAGGGATATTTTGAGGGAGAGAAAGAGGGAAGGATGGAGATAGGGAGAGGTAGGTAGAAAGAGATAAGGTGAAAGGAACAAAAAAAGATAGGTATACAGAGAGAGGTAGGCTGGGAGAGGTAAAGAGAGAGGTAGGGAGAGAGGGAAGGAGGGAGGGAGAGAGAGATAAAGAGAGGGTTAGGTGGAGAGAGAGGTAGGGTTGGAGGGATGTAGGGAGGGGTGGGGGGAGAGGTAGATAAAGAGAGGTAAGGTGGAAGGAATAGAGGGAGAGGTAGATAGAAAGAGAGTGAGAGAGAGGTTAGGTGGGAGAGGTAGAGGAAGGGAGAGAGATAGAGGGAAGTATGGAGATTGGGAGAGAAATATGGAAGGATAGAGATAGAGGTAGGTAGAGAGAGGTAAGGTGCAAGGAATAAAGAGAGATAGGTAGAGAGAGGTAGGGTGGGAGAGGTAGAAAGAGAGGTTTTACATGTGTTTGTGTGAGAGAGAGAGGGAAGAAGGGAGATATGGAGAGGTACATTAGGAGGGATGGAGGGAGGGAGAGAAAGAGGTAAGGATGGAGATAGGGAGAGGTATGTAGAGAGAGATAAGTTGTAAGGAATAGAGAGAGGTAGGTAGAGAGAGGGAGAGGTAGGGTGTGAGAGTTAGTGTGTGTGTGATAGGGGAGGGAGAGGTAGAGATAGGGAGATGTAGGGTGGGAGGGATAAAGGGAGGGAGAGGAAGGGTGAAGCAAGCAATAAAGGGAGGGGTGGGTGGAGAGAGAGAGATAGGGGGAAGGAGGGATAGAGAGAGGGAGATGAAGGTTAGGAGGGATGATGGTAGAGGAGAGATAGATAGTAGAGGGGGATGAGGTGGAGGGAGAGGTAGCGAGGTAGTGTGGGAGGAATAAAGCAAGAGAGAGGGAATGAGGGATACATGGAGAGGTAGATAGAGGTAAGGTGGAAGCAATAGAGGAGGAGGTAGGTAGAGAGAATGAGGGAAGATAGAGAGAAGTAGAGAGGGAAGGGGATAGAGAGGTAGAGAGAGGGGGAAGTTGGGAAGGAGGGAGAGGTAGGTAGAACGAGAGATAGGATGGGAGGAATTGAGGGAAGGTAGGTAGAGAGGGAGAGGGTGAGTGGAGGTAATGATGGATGGGGGGAGAGAGAGGGAAGGGAGGTGGGAGGGAGGGAAGGGAGGTGGGAGGGAGGGAAGGGTAGGTAGAGAGAGATAGAAGTAGGGTGGGAGAGGTACAAAGAGAAAGGTAGTGTGTGTTTTTGAGAGAAAGAGGGTGGAGGGAGAGGTAGAGAGGGGTAGGTAGAGAGAGGGATAGGTAGGGTGGGAGGGAGGTAAAGAGAGGGAGGGAGGTATATAGAGTGAGGGATAAAGGGAGGGGTAGGTGAAGAGAGGTACAACAGGAGGGATGAAGGGAGAGGGGACATAGAGAGAAGTAGAGGGATGAAATTAGGGAGGGGATGTAGTGCCTCTCCATTCTCATAGTGGATGTGCAGGAAGTTTGGCTTTGGAACTTGGAGATAAAAGTAAAATAATAGAGACATTTAAAGGTATGTGCTAATGATGTTAAACAATTGATATTGTATATCATGAATTTATGGACTAAGTAAAAATGTTAGGAAATGATTTATTATATGTGTTTAAGGATATATTTATCATGATGTGTGTGTTTAGACATGACCATTATTACGATGTATGTTATTGACATATTGATGTGATGAAAGTGTTTTGTTACCTTTGAAGTTTTCACTTGATTCTAATATATTATCATTGTATTGTCATATTATTATGATTTTGATTATGGTTATTTTTATTATTATAAAATATACTGATTTGTGTTCAAACTTTGTGGCTGCAAGATGGGGCATGAGCTTCTATTAGTGTTGTGGTGAGTATGATGCATATTGTTATGTTATTGTTATTATACAGAGATTTACTTGGATAACTGAGTGATACAGTAGTATGTTTGTTAGGATAAGTGGAAAGGGCGGCATCGTACCATTGGACATATGAGAGACATACGAGAATGAGATACGATTGCTAGAGCCTCTTTCCTAGTGCTTCAGCTATTATGCACATGTGCTCTAATTTATATATTTAAGTGAACAGGTATTAGGCTACGTCTCTACCTAAATTAGTAGGTCTGAGCGTGCCTCTAATCCCAATGGTGGTTGAGGAGATAACATCTAGGCCCAAATTATAACTTAACCCTGACCATTGTTCTCAATTAGAGACAATTGATGAAGAATGTGTTAACTTTTTCGGGTTGTCATGAGACAATGTCCGATCTTCTTTACCCTATGTTTGGAGTGTTGCACTTATTCGGTTGTTTCTTATGTGATATGTGATTGTTTGATTTTGTTGTCTAACCTTAGTTTTGGATCCCAACCTGTTGGTGTTAAACCCCGTGGTTAGTTGTGTTGTTATGATTGTGATTAGTGTTATTTATCTTTTGATGTGAATGTTGCTCTTTCATGTGAAGTTATTTTATGATTTATATTTTACCTTATTTGTAAATTATTTGAGTGAAGTTAGATATTGAATCTATCATATTTATTATTATGATTTTTATTAATGTGTTTGAGGTGTGATATAATATTGTCCATAAGTGACATTTATTTATGTTATGTTTTATTATGTTATTATTTTGAGGAATAATTATTTAATTATTGTTTATTATTATCATTATTTGGTATATGATTATTGTTTATTGAGTAATATTTGTTTTACTTTTGTTTAGATATAATTTTTGCATTATTAGTCTATTGATTCATTTTATTAAAATGGTCACTAAATTTATGTTTTATGGAGTCTTTATGTGGTTTTAATGATTTAAAATATTTCCTATGTGATAGCTTTATGGGTGAGAGGTATTTTTATTTTATAAAATTATATTTTTTGAGTCCAGAACCCACCCTAACTACTCCATTATGAAAAGTGACGAAAAGGGAAGTTGAAAGGGGGCTGGGAGGTTGTCTTTTGGGGGGAGAAGTGTTCTCTTTATTCTGGGAGGAGATAAAGGGTTTCTGTGCTGTTGGGTTATTCAATTTTTGGCATGCATGTTGGATTTGGATTGGAATTTTTTTTCGGGAGAGATTTTTTTATGTTTGCAAAGAGGAAGGAGCAATGGGAAATTTGTGGCAATTTGAGGGTTTTGAAAATTGAAAACTTTGGAGCTCAGCATCAAATTTCTGTCATTCCCAAGCGTTGGATCCAGGTTGGATTTTCAGATCTTGTGTTAAAATTTTCTCTCGCATGCATGAATGATTTGATTGATTTCTTTCTTTTGATTTTTTAAAAATAAATATTAGATGGTTTTATTTCTGTGTGTGAATGAAATATTTATTCTACAATAAAAAAATTAATACATATTTGTTATTCTTGGTATTTACCAGTAAAAGGGTCTGATTGCGTTGCTCATAAATCTAAATTTACAAACTGGGTTGGTGAGATTTTTAAAGGGTTTTTTCATTTCGTTGTCATTTAAATCCTGTCCAAAAATCTCAGAAACCCAGATTATAGTTTGTGAGATATGGTTGAAACACGGGACTGCTGTCAAGTTGCTCCTCTATGACTGCAAATATCTTTATTTCTCTCTGTAAAATAGTCAATGAAAGATTGAGATTTTAAATTTATAGGGGTTTGAAATAGCTTAAATTAATTTTAATATTATTATTTTTATATATATTTTATTTTGGATAAAATCTGGTTGTTAAGTTAGTCATTTTGTCATTTGACTGTAATCGAGTATTACCGAAAAGAGGGTTTTATAGAACCTATCTGTTGTTTTGCATTTTATGAAATTATTATTCACTTTTAGTCAATTTCTTCCGCGTTGCTGAGTAGTCGACGACCAAATCTGAAATGGGTATTTTACAGATTTTGATCTTGAGTTGATATGATTATTTTATGGCTGTTTTATTGTTAACAGATTTGACTATTGTCAAGTGAGAATTAGTTTAGTTTTAGAAGTTGTATTTGAGGGTATAACTTTATTCTTTGATCTGTATTGTGTTGTACCATTTTTATTTAATTGTATTTACTATTTTCATGTTATAAATCTCTTTATATTTGTGAGATCTTGTATTGAAGCTTCTGTATTTGTAAAAATCAATTATGTCAGGGATGTGCATTGTTGGTCTTGATTGTGAATTACTAGACTAAAGTGAGTTATTATGCTATAAGATTATGAGATTGATGTAATATACTTTATTATAGTGTTGTGGTTTAATGATAAGCTTTTTAGTTTTCTATTCATTTGTGTTATGTGAATGAGTCTATAGAAGTACCTAGAAGTATTTGTGAAGTTATTGTAATTTTTCGTTGATTCTTATTTTGGTAGTCTTCTTGAATGTTTAGTGTCAGCCACTTGTTATTTTTGTTCTGTTGTTTGCTTGTTTGTGGGGCCTAGTGTTGTCTTCTAGCATGGAGGGAGTGGGCCTCAGGGTTCCACGTAGTAGGGTGGTATTTCCGAACCATCCATTGAGATTTAGGTGGTGCAATTCGTGCGCAACATGGAGATTCTTTTTTTTTCTTCATTCTATAGTTGAATTTATGTGTAGGTGATATTTTTATTAAAAAATTATGTTTAGTGTATCTTATACATATGTACTTCTTAGATTTCTGAATCGTATTCATGGTAGCATTCTTGTATAAGAAAAGTGAGTGAATTGTTACAATCTTGATTATACACATTTTTACTATTGTTTAGTATATAATAGAGAGGTTTAATATAGAAATATTGTATTTATAATGCATAAGTTTAATTAAATAGTAGATATGATATATTTTTATGTACTTATTTTATAACATTGATTAAGAATAGATTTGTATTGGCATAGTGTTAGATGTGGTTGAAAATAATTTCGATATGTTATCATATGTAATTTGATGTATGGGATTAATTTACATTCAAGTGTTAGTAAAATATGGTCATAGTATATCAAATATGTTATTTAGACTTAATTAGCGTAGGTGTATCTTAGTAGCGACGTTAGGGGACCATGGTGGATAGGTGTGCAAATGGGTTATGTTCAATATTATTTTTAGGTTATAATGTGATTATAATATCATGTTGATGTAATAATGTTATTCATATTAATTGGTTGAGTTGCATTAGTTAGTGTTACTTTAGGTTCTTTAAAAAAAATAATAAAAGAAAAAAAAATTGGCTTGATATTGATGGCCTTTTGTGTTAATCCACTTGGTCCCTTAGCGGGGCGTTACAGGGGATATAGAGAGAAGTAGAGGGAGAGGGGTTCAAGAGAGAGGTAGATAGAGGGGGAAGAGAGAAGGGAGGGAGAGGTAGGGTGAGATTGATTGAGGGATAGGGTGAGTGAAGATAGACATAAGTAGAGAGGGAACGTGAGAGAGAAGGAGAGAGAGATGTATATATTGCTCTCAGCTCCTTTTAGTTTTATTATAATAAATATGATAGTTAAAAATCCCTTGCAACAATCCATCAAATAATTTTTTTAATAATATATCATATTATTATATACAATATAATATTATATAATATAACATATAATATTTATTCTTTGCAATGATTTATGACTTTGATTGTGTGAGAATTTTTGCTTCAACTTTTCAGATCACACTCTATGATCCATCATCAGGATGAGAGCAGAGCTAAAGGAGAGAATGAAAAATGCAAACCAAGAGCTAATTAAAAAGAACAAAGGCAGGGAAAGGAGAGAGAGAGGGGGCACAAAGACCAAGAAGGACATGACAAAAGAGAAAAAATAATTAATTAATTAATTAAAAACCAAGGGAGAATTAAGCAAAGGAGAAAGAAGCACTAACACACTTAAAAAGGGCAAGCAAAAGAATTCCAAAATAATGCACCAAACCAAGGAAGGAAAGACAAAGGGCTCGCAAAAACTAAACAACAAGGAGGAAAGCAACCAAATGAAATAAACAAAAACAACAATCACTAAACCAAAAAAATCCAATAAAAAAAAACACCAACCCAATAAACAAAAGACACAATCCCAATAAGATTACAAAAATAACAAAAACAAACCAACAACAAACCAATGCAAAACAAAAAACTATATATATATATATACATTTCAATACAAAAAAGAAATTTTCAATCAAAATACAAATATATATATGAATTCAAAAAAAAAGAATAAAAATTACAAATAAAACAACCAATTAAAATAAACACAAATCACCCAACCAAAACAAATCCAAAAATACAACCAAAATACAATATGAAACAACAAAAATAAATTTTCAATAAATATATATATATATATTCAAAAATAAATAAAAAGAATAAAAATACAAAGAACACAACCAAAAAAATGTAAACACAATACCAAACCAAAACAATTACAAAAGAAAAACAAAAACAACCAAAAACCAATATGAAACAACGAAAAATCACAATGCAAAAAAAATTGCACTCAAATATATTTGTATTCATACCTAATTCAAAGCAATTATGTATGAATACAAAAGTATGTGGAAATGCAAATGGCCTGAAAAAAAATAGAAATAAACCAATACAAAAAAGAATTGCATTCAATTATATATATATATATATATATATAAAATTGGAAACAAATAACTAAATATATATAGTTATTCTCTTAATATATATATATCTTAAATTTATATATATGTAATTTCTTAAATAAATAAATATATATATATTTATTTATTTATTTACGAAGGAAAGAAGGTCAAGACCAATAAAGGAAGACAAAAGCAAATAGAACCAAAAAAGAAGAAAAGACACTAAGGGAAACAAAGGAGGAGAAAAAGGGGAGGAGGCCAAGACAAACTAGAGGAGCATAATAGAACAAGACAAGGAGACCAAAGCATGAGAAGGGAAGAAAGGGCACCCAACGAATAAGGGAAAGCAGGGGGATCAAGATGAGGGGCAAGGGATGCCTCAACCTCCACCCTTTGTCCTGATTAAGGTTCAAGGGGTGGTTGTTGATTTCAATGGCTTCTTTGAGCTTCCTTTTGACAAAATTATCCTCTTTGTGCAGGATTTGGGTGCTTTCAATACAAATATGGTGCTTTGTGAAAGAAGAGTGGTCGGCTAAAGTAGATTTGAGGACCCACTCATGTCTAATATCAGCTATGTGCTCTTTGATTCTAGTGTTGAATGATCGACCGGTTTCACCAATATAAGGTGCACCACAAGAGCACATAACCTTGTAGACACTAGAGTGGAGAAAGATGTCCTTGGGTTCTTTGAGAGAGGGGAGTTGATTCCTCACAGTGGAGAGGGGTTTGAAAGCACATTGGAAACCTCTCTCAAAAAAGGTCTCCAATGTGCTTTAAAACCCCTCTCCACTGTGAGGAATCGACTCCCCTCTCTAAAAGACCCCAAGGACATCTTTCTCCACTTTGGTGTCTACAAGGTTATGTGCTCTTGTGGTGCACCTTATATTGGTCAAACCGATCAATCATTTAGCACTAGAATCAAAGAGCACATAGCTGATATTAGACATGAGCGGGTCCTCAAATCTACTTTAACTAACCACTCTTCTTCCACAAAGCACCATATTTGTATTGAAAGCACCCAAATCCTGCACAAAGAGGATAATTTTTTCAAAAGGAAGCTCAAAAAAGCCATTGAAATCAACAACCACCCCTTGAACCTTAATCGGGATGAAGGGTGGAGGTTGAGTTAGGCTTGGCATCCCTTGTTAGCCAACCTTCAAACCCCTCATCTCCCCTCCTCATCTTGATCCTCTTGCTTTCCCTTGTTCGATGGGTTCCCTTGCTTCCCTTCCCGTGCTTTGGTCTCCTTGTCTTGTTCTATTCCGCTCCCCTGGTTTGTGTTGGCCTCCTCCCCTTTTCTCCTCCTTTGTTCCCTTAGTGTCTTTTCTTCTGTTTTGGTTCTTTTTTCTTTTGTCTTCCTTTATTGGTTTTGGCCCTCTTTCCTTCGTGTGTATATATATATATATTTACATATATATAAATTGAAGATATATATATATAAAGTTACTCCAAACCTTGGGTTGGAATCCCAAGGAAAATCCAAGCCAAAGGCTTGGAAATTTACAAAGAAAAACATAACACGAGCACATTATAACATGCTTGCATTACGTGAATGCATTCATATAACATGAGCATGTTACAACATACATGTATTATGTGAATATATTCACATAACATGAGAACATTATAATGCAAGTGTATTATAATATTAGTGCATTATAACATGCTCACATTATTATTTTCTTTGAGAATTTATCTCTCCCTCACGTTCTCTCTCTCCCACTATCAATCCTTCCCTCTCTCCATACCTCTATTCTCTCTCTCTCCCCTCTCTAGGTCTCTCCCTCTCTACCTCTCTTTCCCTCCCTCCTTAGCCCTCTCTCTATTCTTCTCTTCCCCTATCTTCTCTCTCCCCCCCATCTCTAGGTCATTACCTCTCACTTTTTGAATTAGGTATTTGTTTTGAAATTATGTGATAGAGGATTTTATCTTACATATGATGGAGCTCATAAAATTCTGAAGGATTTTCATTTCCCCATGGGCTTAATCTGCATTTTAAACCTTTTTCCCCATGATTGAGTGGGGTTTTTCTTGTGAGAACCCTCAAACATCCTAATCACACGTTGACTTGCTATATCGGTCTCTGGTCCCTTTAAGTCACCTTTTGAGCCATCGTGCACATTTGCTTATTGATCCCTTTGGTTAGAAGCACCGATCACCCAACGGTCCCATCGACCTTAGCTTTTCCCTAAAGTTAGGTCTTATTTTCCTAGTGAGTTAAGCCTAAGTCATCATCATGTGAGGGTCATATCACCATTGGCCTAGCAAAGGCCCCTTATTTAATGCTAACTTTATCATGCATGCAGGTTTTGAGATTCGAGACTGTGTGAGGAGATCTCCACTGTACCCTACCAGCTCATGGGTTGAAAGTGTATACTCATTAAAATTCATGAGGTTAGTGAGATGAAGATGCATGTCTTCATGAGTACGTGGGGCCCAGTCTCCACTACCAGGCTTATGGCACGTGGTTCCAAACAGACGGTCAAGATCATATTTTGGGGACAATCTCCACTATTCCCCATTGGTTCACTAGAAAAAGGTGCTCGCTCGTTAAAACTAGCAAGATCAATGAGATCTCGATGCATGGATTGATCCTCTTAGTATGTGAGATGGGTGGAGCCCGCTAACAGAGAAGCTATCATCTGAGATGGGTTAACACCATTCATTGAGGACACATCAACAAAGTACCGCTGGAATTCAAAGGTGGTCAACTTGGTGCACACCATTCAATTCACCATCTCAACAGAAGATCAATGACTTATATTCAAAATTGATGAAAAGGAATATGATAGCCATTTTCACTTTGCAACCAACTCACATTAATGGCCAAATTTTTGCAGAAGTGAGAAAACTGATCTCCGTGTGTGTGAGGATTTAATTATTGGTAATCATGAGGTGCAATCCACATATTTTCATGCACTTAAGAATTAAATGGTGATAGTATGCACACCAACGAATTTCTCTATTTGTGTTTGTGTATTCATTAAGCATTAGTGATTGGTATCATCACTTTTCTCAATAAATAGAAGTGATGGGTTTCTATTTTCGCTATAGCACTTAAGCTGCTAAGTCCTCAAATTATTCCAATGAATAGAGGTTGAGTGTACATATTCTCTAGTCACAAGATGAGTAAGCCAGCAGCTTCCGTCAAACCAGCAAAGAGGTCCACTCGATTTTGTTCATAGAGGTTGGGTCTGAGTGTTCTTGAATGTGATTCGACAGTAAAAATGGATGCCCCTGCTAGCAATCCCAGTATTGCACCCACAAGGTGTAATTGGAGGTTGCAGTTCCAAAATGTTGTTGTGGAAAAGAGAGAAGACAAAGGAAAGAATCCATTGCAGTCCACTGCTAGGGCAGGTAGAAAGATAAGGTATGGGCATGGCTCCTTTAGACGCCAGAATTCACCCATTAACCTCACGAGTAGCTTGTCAGATAGTGAGAAGAAGACCAACTATGACTACGACCGATACCTCACAACCTTGGGTCAAAACTCTGGCCCCTGGTGAGGAGGTATTGTCTGTCCCTCCTTTGGCTATCAGGACTTCGAGTGGGAGAGATGTTGTGATGAAGGAAGATAAGGTTGAGGAATGGGTTGAGGTCTCATCCCCAACCCTCGCTACTACTTGGAGTGGTCGTGTGTACCGGGGTTGATGTGTTGAAGATAAGAGGCCTTCTTGTCTTTGAAAAGGTAGTGGTCAATGATTTTTGTGTTGATAATGATTTCCTTGGTGGTGGCTTTGTCTCTATGTGCGTGGTACATTTTTTGGTGTTGAATGTCAACTGTGTGCCCTCGTGGCAGTGTGCATGCCTAGTTCGTTGCGTACATGGTGACAAGGGAATTTTGGCGGTACTTTGCATTTCCCTTCTGATGATGGTTACAATTTTTCTTTCCCCATTTTCACCATGTTCTCGTAGAATCCACACATGGAGAATTTTGAAATGTAAAGTAAATGTAAAATGAAATGAAATTTTTGTATTAAGGTTGCATTTGAGCTGGTAGCTTGTTGACTCCCTTATCTATAAAAGGGAATTTAGGGCTCATTTGTGAGGGGATGGAATTCTGAGAAAAATTTTGAGTCAGGTGTTTTGTTTGGGTAGAACATTAGTCATAAAATATAGTGAATAGAGCAGTTATTTTTCTTGGAGCACTGATGAACATATGTAATCATCTTAAATAGTTTTGTAGAAATGGTTAATATATAGATAATGAATGTATAATTCTGATATATATGTTCTCCTTGTGTAAATTTGTGTGAATTTTGAGTGACATGTTAATGATATCTTCATTCATCTTCAAATATTTGTTTGAATGTGTGTCTCTATTTTCACTTTGATTCAAGTAATCAATTAAAATGCCTAAATGGGGTCATGAATTTGCAATTATTTACAAAGGATTTGATAAGAAACCATATATTAGAAGTTGTGAGCTCCATGATGCAAAGTTGTGAGAGTAGTCTATTTTATCAGAATCAAAATCATTTATGTATTACTGGTCTTTGTATATGTGACTCCATTGCCCTATGAAGCAAGGCACTAGTCTATTTACAAATATTCACATAAAGGACCTGTATCAAATTGTCAAGTCAGTAACCGACTTGAAATTAGAATGCAAATTCATTTATAATGAGGCATGTGGATGAAGTATTTCCCTTGTTCCTAGTAGATTAATGGGTATTTGCTTGAAGATTAGCCAACCTTTGGGTGAATAGTGTTGTCTACCACTTATGGGAACTGATATGTGGTTTGATTTGTCATTCACTAGAAGTGTCAAGTTAAATATCTCTTAAGAACACCCTCCTCGGTCCCACAGAGCCTAAAGTGTAGAAGATTCTATTCTTCATCTTGTCAGTTGGTCATTCACTATAAGGGTCTTGAATATGAGAATTGGCTATTCTTTAGATATTCCTTAGGTGTACTAGAGAAACACCAACAACATACATGAATAAAGGTCTTATATATCATTTGATTCTTTGGTGGATAGATATCAAAAATATGAATAATGTTGAATACAATTAAGGCTTGTTGCATATGTTGTCATTGATGTCAACAAAGTAGTATTGTGGAAGGTTGCATGTGATGCAATCAGTGCGATGATCAAAAGTATTGGGCATGCTGATGAATGTCATGACCATCTTGTACTTAGTTGTATTAAACCTCTTGTTGCTCATGAATAGATGAATGTTGATGAAGAGTGCTATAATTGTTATCCATAATTGTACTATCTATCCCTTGATGTAAAAAAATGAATAATATATGAAAGAAAGCATGAAAGATTTTCATGCAGTTAATGGCTTAGGAAGTTGTATTGAAGAAGCTCAGGAGAATGCTCCACTTTCCTCTACATCTAAAGATATGAACTTGAATTTGGAATCGAGATAGAGATAGATGTGAAGTATGTATGTTCCTATTTTTAGAACATAAAAGTTATGATAGAAGTTCTAAGAGCTATTATAGTGAAGTTTGTGTTGATTGTAGTCAAGAAGGTTTAGAGAAATGCTCTACATTTCTCCAAAGTTGATTTTATGGTCCTATATTTTGGACAATAATTTCAAATTGTCTTTATATTTTCTCATTTCAATTTTCAGTTGTTGAGGTATACTGCAAGTATAGTTTTCAATGTTTTATATCAAGACTATGTTTTTTGGGTTTGTAAGTGATGTTGGGTTCAATGTCTATTTGCATTTTCCAACATAATGTAGCATGAAGTTGTAAAAGGGGGGTATGAATTTTTTTTTGAATATAATGTAACACTTATAAAGTGCTCCACATATTGTTATTTGGTCTCTTCGGTACCACCTATGGTATGGAGTCAATGCATGGAAGGTTAAGTGTTTACTGGGTTGACTTGGTATATTGGGTTGTTTGCACCAAGTTCTTATTATCTGTGCTAGCATGGGAATGTGTGTTAAAGTAAAATAGGTCATGCTTATCTCCTGGTTTGGAACACATTCAATTTTCTCTTTCCACAGAATTTTTGGAGCCAACTTATTATGGCCATTGAAAATTTCATGTAAATACACATTTCATCTTAGTCAACAAGGAGAAATTGTTTGAAGCTTGCAGAGGATATAAATGGAAGATCAATTTTGTTGCAAAATATAGGAGTGTCTATACGAAATGTGAAGAAGTATATGAGAAGTGATGAAGGTAGTGAGTTGAAGGAAGCATTATTTGTGTGAGTGTGTTGAAGGGAGTGAGCTAAAGACAGTAGAGGTGGTTGTGCAGAAGTTGTCTGGTGGTGATTTATTAATGGATTATTGTCAAGTATGTTGTTATGAGGTTGTATCCCCTGTCTATAAGTGTTGTTTCTTGTAGGGAGTTGTAAAATTCCTTTGGTTATAGCCATAAAATAGTCTTTTAGGGAGTTGTAGCTTCCTTTGGGTCACAACCCATAAAACCTATTGTAAGTCTTTTTTACTTTGTGCAGCTGGATTTGGACAATAGCTCCAAGTAGCTTTCTCACTGTGTTTTTTCCCTTGTATGGTTTTCCATGTAAATTTGGTGTTATGGTTGTGTGTTTGTGATGTTGATTTGAATTTGATACTTTATTTTCTTTAAGGAAATAAGAAGTTTTGATTGATAAAGTTGAATTGGATAAATTTGTGGGATATACTGATTCACCCCCCTCTTAGTACATATGTGTGTTCTAACAATTAGTATCAGAGCTGAGTTCCTTGATTTAGCCTAAAAGCTGAAGGTAGATCTTGGTTTAGAACACATGTATTAGAAAGAGTCCTCTAAAGCATTGTTGTTTGATAGAAGCAACTATTCCTTCTAGAGTGTGAGGATGGAAGCCTACCGTACTTCACTACGGTATGATGTTTGAAGAGTTGCAAAGGATGATCATACTAAACTTGCTCATCCTATTATAGATGTTAATACAAAGAAGGCTCATGAGAAAAATTCTAAAGCAAAGAATGACACATTGAGTGGTATAAAAATTTTGAGTATGTCAAATTAGTGTAGTGCAAGGTAGCCAAGGAGATATGGGATAAACTCAAAAATCTCTATGAAGTAAATGATAGTTTGAATCAAGAAAAATTGCAATCTTAAATAGGCTATTGTTTGAGAATCTAAAGATGAAAGAAGAGGAAAACATGGCCATCTATTTCAATCAATGGAATCAAAGCACTTAGTGAAGATATAACCGATGAAAAGTGGTTGTGAAGAAATTTCTAAGAACTCTCCCTCATTGTTTTTATTCAAAGGTCTTTGCCATTGAAGAAGCTAAATATCTAACAAATATTACCATGGAAGAGTTGTTTAGATCCCTCACCACCTAAGAGATGAGAAATGAAGTCAAGGTATAAAAAAAAGTGAAGCTACTTTCAAAGCTATCAAGAAAGAAGGGACATCTAGTTCACACAATGAATTTGATGAAGAAGAAGAAAACTTTTTGAGAAAGCTCAAGAAAGGATTAGGAAAGTATAAAGGTAAATTACCTTTCAAATGTTTTGATTCTAGAAGAGGGTCATTATTCTTCTATAGCATCGTAGATTATCACCCTTGACAATTTCACACTATGTTTTTCCCCCCTTAAGTAATTGAACCTAATTGTACATATAATGTCCTAAATTATGCATTATATAGACTAGCTTTGGATATTTACCAAGAAAACCATGTACAAAACCAATGCATACATTTAATATTTTTCTCCCAACACTTTACAAAATAGGGCTAGGACTAAGTCTCCCTAAGTGTCTTGGTACCCCTATTTTGCCTCCAAATTTTAATATGTTGGAGGTGATATTTTATTATTTAAATTTAACATGTCTAATGTTGGCTATTAGGATTTATTTTTTTAGGAAATTAGAATAATTGCATATAAATACCTAGTCATTTCACCATTTGAAAACTAAGTAGAAATTATTGGAAAATTTGGTGAACAAGCAATAGCTAGCAAGAATTTGAAAATCAAGAGCAAGAATTATTTTCAAGAGCATTGTCAAGCAAGTCAAGAGAAATCAAGAGAAAATTTATTGCAGCAATTCAATATCAAAACATCATGTTAAAGTGTATGTGATTTTGTTCATGTTTATATTATCATATTATTTGTGAGATCGTAGGTCTTCAAGAAAATAAAGAAAACAAAAATCAAACCTTGAGGAGATGTGCATGACTTCAGTCCTTCAAGGAAGCCATTTTTGAGTGGTGAATTGTAGGTCATTGTTGATTCATCATTTATCTATCTTTCATTGAAATTGCCATTGTGGATATGGAAACAGCAACATAGGGTTTGATTGAGGAAAGCCCCTGTATGACACAACCCTTCTTCTCTCTTAGAATGTGCAAGTTTCATATCTGAAGAAGATTGGGTGAAGTTTGAAGGTCAATTATTCATTATTGCATTCAAACCCTACACCTTGACAACATATGAAACTCAATTATCTTATCACTTGACAAAGATCTAATAGTGTGACAACTGGGAAATGAATAATGTGATCTGGCTCCAAGGGACTATGAAATTAGATCCAGGATTCCTCTACTAGGATATAGTTACCTAGGGTGGCTAGATCCTCAAAAATCAAGTTCAACTTTATATCATAGGTGCACAGTACTCTGCTCTACCCAATTTTGAAATTTGGATTTCTCTGTGATATTCCAGTTTTACTATTTTTGTATCAAAATAGTTAGTTGCATCATTAGCCTACTTAAATCATTGTATTTCATTCCAAAATCCATTCAAAATTTGGTCAAGGGTAGGTGGGTAAAAGTACAAACTTGTGCCACACTTTATAAAGGAATCGACCAATAGTAAAAAGATTATGAACTTTGACCACATAAAAGTGGTCATTATGTTTTGAATTTCGAAATGACACAAACTAATGAAATGTAGAACTCTTGATGAATTTTATTTCTATAATTTTTTAATATTTTTTAAAAATTGTTTTCATAATTTTTTTTAGATCAATTTCATAGAAGATTTTGGAATGCTGAAAATTTCAAGAAAAAGTGATGTTCAGTTGATGCCAAGAAACAAATTGAAAAAAACTTCATTTTCCTCTAAATTTTTTTCTCCAAATAGGTAACTTCAATATCTAGTGCATGGAAAAAAAATTTCAAATTTTGATGTATATTTTTCTTGTAATAACGTTTTAAAGTCAAACTTGCCAGAATTTGATAGTTTTCATTTGATGTCAACTATTGTCTACTTTTTTAATCATTTTCAAAAAAAAAATTATACTCTTTTGAAGAGGATTATCTCCTCTATTGCACCATATATTTTTAAATTTTTTAAAATATATTTTACTATTTTTTTTA
This sequence comes from Sequoia sempervirens, assembly GCA_007258455.2. Lineage (NCBI taxonomy): Eukaryota > Viridiplantae > Streptophyta > Pinopsida > Cupressales > Cupressaceae > Sequoia > Sequoia sempervirens. The sequence goes on from VDFB02075321.1 coordinate 401,293,257, forward strand.
ATTTCTAATCGGCCTCTTTTTTAACTTTAACAACCTACTTGCATTATTTAAAAATATATTAAAACTACTCAAAATATTAAAAAAATTACATGTTTGGATTCACCACTCCAAGCTCTACAAAAGGGTATTTTTCTTTTTTTTAAAATAATTATGACTAAAGAAATACTTAGTTGAAGTTGAAAGTTTTAGAAAACTCTAAAAAAGGTTGAGTTGGCTGCCAAGTAGGATTCCAACTAGACAATTTTGGCCAGACCATTTTCAGCCGAGTATGTTCTAATCAAAAGTGTTTCGGCCAAGTATGTTCCAGTTGAAAGTGTTTCAATTGAGTATGTTCCAGTTGAAAGTGTTTCGGCCTAGTATGTTCCGATCGAAAGTGTTTGGACCAAGTATGTTCCAGTCGAAAGTGTTTCGGTCGAAAGTGTTTTGCCCAAGTATGTTCTGGTCAAAAGTGTTTCAATTGAAACCCTTTTGACTAGAACATATTTGGTCGAAAGCCTATTGACTGAAATTTGTCCAACCAAAAACATTGATATAAACTCTTTTTTTATTTTTTTCCATTCAAGGATATTCAAGAAAATACAAAAAATTACATATTTCAATGAAAGAAGAGCTATTTTTGAAGGTGCATTGATCTCCAACTTGTAATTGATTATGTAACTCTTTTCACGGGTGCATTTGAAGTTATTTTTCACTGTTTTTCATTTGAATATGGTTGAGAACTGGGTTATTAGGTTATGATGTACACATACAAGGACTCACAATTTTGGATCATTCTTGCACCTACAAACTTGTACTACAAACATATGCTTCACTTCACCTAATTTTAAACTCAACTTCTTTTGTGTTTCTTTTAATATCTATTGGTCTTGTTAGTGTAGGTATGTATTGTGACATCATTTTTAAATGAATTTGAAAGATAAAATAGAAGTGCATTATAGTGTATTTTTATCATAGGGTAAAGAAGTTCGGTCTATGCCCATTCATATATTGAAGATTTTAATGTGTTTTTACAATTTATTACATCTTAACCATGGACCTTTGAAGGCATTATTTTCATCTAACCACACATATCTATAATTTGTCCCAAGTGCTCTATGCATACATTAATTCATATTATTATTTTTGAATCTTTCATAGAACTTATTATCGCCTTTCCATCCATTTTAGAGGAATTTTTCATTCATTTTTTACACGTTTCATAATGAATTATATATCTTGTCTGGAAAATGATGATGAAGGCCTGACCATAATTTTTTATGATACATCATGTGATTTTATACTTAGCAAACATATTTCTTTTACATCTCCTTGTAGTTTCTCTCTTACATCCAAAACCTCCACTATCCATGTCTTTATTCCTAGGCATGTTTCCTTAAGGATCTCATAATGTATTTTTTATTTGTCATAGTATTGATGTTTCCTTAAAGATGCTTTGGGTTTACTTATCTATGGTGATTATCTGACTGATGCACTATATGATGATGGTATTACTCATACCACTAGAGTGATATATCTTTTCACAATAGTGCATGTTCTTTATTTTATTATGATTTGATTGATGACTCTTTGATTCATGTTGTACACATTGATACTTATTATGCTTCATCATGTGATTCAATATTAAGTCTAGTTTATATTTCTTGTGAACACATTATTTCTAATCTCATGTGCTATCTAAATATAATGCTTTAGCCCTATCTTCTTTGAATACATTAAGGGTTGTGATACATGTAACAATACCCCTTCTTTGAATACAAAAAGGGTTGTGATACATGTAATAATACCCCTTCTTTGAATACATAAAGGATTGTGATACATGTAAACTATTATTGTAACAAGGTGTAGACATCTAAATTTAGTCACTTCCATATGATTAAATTTACTGCCTTCCTGTCTATCATGTTAATATTAATTTATCAAACTAATATTACTCTTTTTGTCTCATACCGATAAAGTATTTAATTTAATAATTAATACTTTGCCTTTCACCTTACTCCTCTCTAAATTAAATAAATACACTAATTTTATTTAATTTAGTCATTTTCCCCCTTTTGATTTAAAATCAATTTAAAATTCCTCACTTTCTCTCTCCTTGTCACATCCTCCATAACCTTGCTCTAATCTGAATTAATTTAATTAATTCATGATTATGATGTGCATCCTCTTAATCAGAGATTAATGTCACATCCTCCTACATTTTCCACTTGCCTCTAAACTCCCATTAATTAGCCTAATCCAATATTTGTACAACCTTAACCAAGGTCATTAGCCATTTTTAGCACCACTTTTTGGTCAATTCTTCCATCTTTCCTCTTTTGACATTGACTCTCCTTCCCATGAGAATTTTTAATTCTCATTTATTTATCCCATGTCTCTCTCCTTCCCATGTGAATTTTTAATTCACATTTTGTCTTTCCAAGGCTTCTAGAACCTTGGACCTGTCACAATCTCCACAAGTGACCAAGTCCCACCTTTTTGGAGCCCACCTTTTACCCTCTAGATCATCCTAGGAATGTGAATTTTTAATTCACATTTATATCCCCAACCACCTTTCATTTTCCAGAAAGGCGGAAACGCCCTCTGGTTTGTTCCAGAAAGTAAGTGCCCCACATCTCAAAGTTTTACTTTCCTCTAACGAATTACAATTAGGAATAAATTTAAAAGGTTTTTCTAACACATTTCTTGTAGTGGGGGAGGCACAACTTTCCTATTTTTCTTAAAAATCTAACAAAGTTTGTTGCAGAAAGGTGGCAACGCCTCGCCTGTACCGCAGCACCCCAGCATTTTACCGCGCGCCCCCTTTGTACAGCGCCCACCTTGTACGCAGCACCCCACCTTGTACGCATCACCCCACCTTGTACGCAGTGTCCCGCTTCTTATGCAGCACCCCACCTTTTACGCAGTGCCCCGCTTCCTACACAACACCCCACCTTTTATGCAGCGCCCCATCTTGTACGCAGTGCCCCGCTTCTTATGCAGTGCCCCACCTTGTACGCAGTGCCCCACCTTTTGTGCAGCGCCCTTTGCCTTAACGCAGAAAGGCGGTAGCGCCCTCATCTTGCTGTAGAAAGGTGGCAGCGTCCTGTCTTACCATAGAAAGGTGGAAGCGCCCTGATTTTTGCTGCAGAAGGGTGGAAGCGCCCCAAAATAGCACAGCTTGGAAGGTAAAACAGTCATTTTTTCTTCGTTTTTGCTCCCATTTTTTGCTGTTTTCAAATAGTAACCCTCTAACATTATTTTGATAAGGATATTGGTGTTTTTTGCTAATGTTTTGCAACATATTGTGGCATAATTTGACCAAGGAAGAAGAAGAAGATAGCCAACCTTTGCTTGTAGGGCCATTTATTTGAGCAAATTTTTGAAAAAAAAAGAAGATTTTATTATCTTTGTTGTTCTTAAACATAGTCTAATTAGGGGGATTAAACTTCGCTACTTGCTGTGATTACTTGTTTTTGTGTTACCCAAGGAGGCATTAATTTATTTTTGCTTTCCCCTTGCACTTCGTGTGAGCCTGGGGAGTAGTTGGAAACAGTTAGTGTCTTCTTTCTAGTGGGACCTACTTGGGGATTTCATCACCCCGAGGGACAATTCCAACCACGTGTATCAGCGGGGTATATAAAGGGGGGAGAATGAAAGTTGTACCCCAATCCAGTTGCATCGTAATTGGCAGAGCGTCGAAGTTAGGGTGATACCTAGATAGACGTGAAGAGTTGGTCTGAACCTTTCAGTATCTCACTGGGGTTTCTGACTCACGCTTGTGACAGACTGGTGTTCACGATTGTGCCTCACGTACCGAGAGTATATCAAGGACTCCCTAGAAGCCTTGTGTATCCTAGATTAAGACTTTGCCTTGCCATACCCTTAATATTAATCATAGGATTGTGCTTGCTTGAAATGTTTTCTGTGAAAAATTTGTGAAATCTTTGATACTTTGGCCTTACTTTATCATTTTGCGTCCTTGCCATAGCCTTTACCATCAAAATCAAGTTCTATCCCACTGCAGAAAGGCAGAAGCGCCCCTATTTCTGCTGCAGAAAGGCGGAAGCGCCCCTGATCCTGCTGTAGAAAGGTGGAAGCGCCCATGATTCTGTTACAGAAAGGTGGAAGCACCCCTGATTTCACTGCAAAAAGGCAGCAGCGCCCCTGATTCACTGCAGAACACTGTCTATGCCCCTGATTCACTGTAGAATGCTATCTACACCCGTGATTTTACTGTCAACGCCCTGAAAGTACCCCATTTGGATTCATTTACCCTCTAAATCACCACTTAATCATTCCCAACCATTATCCCATCATCCTAGGTCTCCATTTTGTCATTCTAAGCCTCCCGAAGCCTCCATTTGATCCGTTTGAACCTCCATTCTATCACTCCAAATCTTCGTTAACCATTATAAACCCCCATTCATTCTTCACAAATCATCTTTAATCCACCTTGTTCATTTTAATTTTCCATTCACAAGTCAGTACCCTCACCTAACAAACATCACAACTTTATCATTCACACCTCCCAAACACCATCCATAGCCAAACTATCCTAACCTTGTATCACAAAGTGGTTACCCAAATTGACTATAGCACTTGAAGTTGATTATTAGTCTTTAACTTCAACCCCAATCAATTCGCTTTCATCTTGAGGTGAATTCGGTGTTGTAGGTTATCATCCTCGGCCCAATCAATCCACTCCTAGATTAAGATGGATTCGACGCCGTAATCATCCTATTAATCAATCAAAGCTCTAGGGTCACTAAGGGTAATCTCACGTGATCAAGCTTAAGGTCTCTCTCTCACATCCTTCATCATCCAACCATACCCATCCAATATTCTAATCTAAGTCCAATCCAAATCAAATCCAATCCTAATCCAAATCCAATCCAATCCAAATCCAATCCAAATCAAATCCAATCCAATCCAATCAAATCTAATCCAAATCCAAATCAAATCCAATCCAATCCAATCAAATCTAATCCAAATCCAAATCCAATCCAATCCAAATCCAATCCAAATCAAATCCAATCCAATCAAATCAAATCAAATCCAATCCAATCAAATCCAATCCAATCAAATCTAATCACATCCAAATCTGATCCAAACCCAAACCCCATCCAAATCTCACCTCATCCAATCATAATCAAATCATTTGACAAGGTCATTAATCCACTCATCCCACATTTGCATGCCCGTTCAGACCCGTTCACAAGCAAAGAAAATGGCCGACCATCAAGCTCAAAACACCCAAGCAAACAACCCTCAAGATCCCAATAACACAATCAACGTCTCATCAGATCCCAACAAGGGTACCAACATCTCTCACGATCCTCATAATGGTACTTCATCGCACTCCAACACTGAGAATCAGAATAACTCGCCACATGGAGAAGAGAGTATGGTTAATCAACCTGAACTCACACTTGAGGAAAAATTTAGTAATCCCGCCAATGTGCAAATAACTGACCGTTTGCTTGAGAAACATGGGGAAGAAATCTTGGCCCACTTAATTGAGAAGGGTGTTAAACCCCCCTCCAATGTTGACTTGTCCAAATATAGGGGTGCCCCATCTAACATACTCCATGAGTCCCAAAATGCACCCGAAGGTTCATACTTATCCAATGTTCCCCCAGGGGGTTGGCATCAACTTGAATTTGGCAATGTCGTTCTTTATCAGGTTAACTATCCCCCACACACTTTGACCTCAGCTATAGGTGGACCTCAAGTGCCTGATCCCAATAATCCTTTTGCTTATGGTATGCCACAGAGTGTTCCACAATCTCCATTAACGACACCCCCTCCTACCAACCAACCTCCAGTTAACATTGGGGGCACCTCCTTCGCCACATCGCTTCCGTCTCCTGGGACCACCAACATACGACCTCAACAGGTTCACCAATCTGCATTCTGCCACAAATACCCCCACAAGGCACACCCTAGCTGAACATTCTGAGCAGTACCCAACAACCCCCTCTACAAAATATGCCTACGCTCCCCCTACCATCTCATCCACAACAACCCATACACAATGCATTAGCCTCTTCACAACAACCATCCTACCAAACACAAGGAAATCCATCTCAACCTGCTACCTAGACCATATCTCCCTTTCTTGCATCCCTTTTGCACCCGAAGGCTCAACCACAACACAATATCCCACTTCAGTCCATACAACATTCGACGTCACAACAACAACCTCCCCAACACTACTACTACAAAAACCAACAACAATTTCCCCAACAACCACTTTACACAACCTCCCAGTCATCACAACAATACCCTCGATGCCAACAAACCAACATACAACGTCCCATCCAAGTTCCTCAACAACCTACTCCACATGTTTATCAAACAAATTCATATTATGTCCCACAACAACAACCCCCATATCAACAAAATCCCCCACCTTACCAGCAAGCCATGTCATCATCCAATCATCCAAACCCGTATTTCAACAATTTGACGCCCTTTCAAGATCCTTCATCATTCTATCATCCATATCCCCCCAACCCGCCACCAGCTAGCTCAGATTTGTTGGAAATCAAAGCCGCACTTAAGGATCTTCAAGCTGGGACTACAAAACAATCATTCAAGTTTGAAGATATATGTCCATATCCGTTTGATCCCTCCATCTCATTGGTCCCATTTCCTAAACATTTCGAGATTCCAAAATTTGACAAATACAAGGGAGACAAAGACCCTAAGGCTCACTTGCAGGAGTTTTATTCACAGTGTCAAGAAGTCATGTACAGTGATAACTATCTCTTGCGCTTGTTCCCATGAAGCCTAGCGAGCCATGCCCTAGATTGGTTCATGACTCTCGAAAAGGGGTCCATAAAAACTTTTGCAGACTTATCAGAGAAGTTTGTATCCTACTTCTCTTTCAATTTGTAGAAGGATACAGACACCTTAGATCTCCTAAAAGAGAAACAGTGGGATGGAGAGACCTTTACCAGCTACCTCCAATGGTGGCGTGCATTAGTTAGTCGAATGAAAAGTCCTTTGAAAGAAAAAGACATGGTCACCCTTTTCGTGGAAAATTCTCATCCTGACATGGCCCACAATTTTAGGCTACATTGTGTCACCACTTTCGCCGAGATAGTGGAAAAAGGACCTATCCTTGAACGTGCCCTTATTGCCAAAGGACACATCAAAATACACAGTCATGATAAAGAAAGGTCATTTGGAGATAAACCATGATTCTGGAACAAAAACAAGAATGCGGTGAATGACGGAGTGATAGACACCAAACATGTCCAAGTGGCTAGTGCATCCCAGAGTCAACAGCAGTTCGTACCCAATGCCATATCGGTACCCCAAGGGGCACCTCATCCCTCTCAACAGTCAAACCAAAGAAATCATGGGAACACCAAACGTCAATACGCCCAACTGGGTGAACCTTTGAGTGTTGTTTTTAATAAATTGTTGCAAATCAATTACCCCATCGCATACCCTGTCACCAAACCATTCGATGAGTCCAAACCCAAGCCGGCATGGTTTCAAGAAAATGAGTATTGTGGCTTTCATAAAATCAAGGGACACTCGTTAAATAAGTGTCAGGGTTTGAAGAATTATGTCCAAGATCTCATCGATCGAGGAGATATCAAAGTTGACCCTAGTCAACCTTCATCATCCAATGCTCAACTGCAAATTTATCAAAATGCCTTTCCAAACCACAGTCAAGGCCCTAGTACCTCCAACAGCAATCCCCAAAACAATAGCACAAATAATGTGAATTACAAGAATGTGCCCTTCAATTATGAAGGTGTCATTCATTACATTGAGCAGGTGGAACCCCGAGTATCCATGATACACGTTAAAGCCAAAGACCCTCAATGTGCTGTAACTACATGACAAGCCCGCATCACCATCCCTGCAGCCTCTGCACCCACCCAACCGACTCCTATAAACTCTCAGTACAACATCCTTGATCATCTAAAGAAGACCCCCGCTCATATATCCATTTTGGATTTGCTTAAGTCTTCCCCGATACATCAAGAGATTCTCAACAGAGCCTTGCAAGAGACCCATGTACCAAATGACATCGACCCCACACAATTCCAAGCTTTGGTGGGACACTTGGCTTCATCTCATCACCTCCATTTCAGCCAAGATGATATGCCCAATATCGATGCCAATCACAACCGCCCCCTACACATCGAAGTCATAGTCGCCTGTCATAAAATAAAAAGGGTCTTGGTAGATAATGGCTTTGCCCTCAATTTATGTACTTTGAAATTCATAAAATAGGTAGGGTATACTCAAGCGGACCTAAGCAACTAGATAATTACAATCAAAGCTTATGACAATGCAGAGAGAAATTCAAAAGGAATCATCAGTCTTCCTATCCAAGTGGGACCTGTGCTCCAATATATTACCTGTCATGTCCTTGATCTGGACTTACCATATAATCTCCTCCTTGGCCGCCCATGGCTCAATGCTATGCAAGTCATACCCTCCACATACCATCAATGCCTCAAATTCCCAGTCAATGGACAAGAGGTCACCATCTATGCCGACCCCCAGCCGTTTGAGTATTGTTGAGCTTTGGAAGCATCTTTTCCCCATTTACATTATTGTCCTGGGGTCGAAATGGGGGCATCCCAGTCGTCATCCTCCAATCCATCATCCACCGTGATCACCACTCCATCCTCCACCACTGATCCTACAGTCACAAAAGTCCAGATCATTGACAAAGGGTGTGGTGAGTACGAAATGCATACGGCCCTCAATGTAGCCACCATGCCACCGTCACCACATGAGTACGGTCAACCTTCACACGCTACACAAAAGGAAGATAAGATCATCATCTTTAGTGGTAAAAACATTCCTACTACCACTTTCAGGTCTCTGAGTGTCAAGGTCGATGCGCCAGAGGAAGACATCAGCCAATGGGTCTACCGAGAAGAGCCCAAACCAGAAAATCCTCTAAAGAAATATTTTCAGGAAAAGTATCCTTGGCCAACAAAGTTTGTGGAAAGACATAACTACCAAGGTAGAGGCCTAGGTAAAGAGGAACAAGGGTGATTGCAACCCATTGATACACCATAGTTACCAAAGAAGGTAGGAATTGGGTATGACAACAAACAGAAAAGCCCCGCAATATCATCTAATACTTCTCATGGTATCACCATGGACGAGGGCTCATTGGCAGACATACCCGAGGAGGAATCCATCATATATGCGTACGATGATGTCGATCACACTAACTTGTCGTCCATGTTCGAATGCCTATCTGTTTGCACCATCAGCCTATCCCTTCATCACCCTGAACTCATTGATTGGGACCTACACAACACCACACCTGTCAGTATGTCTACAGACACATATGTCAACCTTATGGGATTGGGGGAGGATGAACACTCCAGTCGCAAAAATAAAAATAAGAAAAATAAAAAGAGGTCATCTAGTGAAAACCTCCCTGAGGCACTTCCTGACCTAGAAAAGTAAAAATAAAGGACACATCTGATGGAAAAAACCTCGAAGAGGCGCCAGAAGATGGAGATGCTCATCTTCCCCTTATGGGAACTCAGCTATCGGCCAGATCATCTATCTTGATTGAAGAGACGCAAGAAATTAATTTGGGAACTGCTGAAAGTCCGAAGATCACCTATGTAGCCAAGTCACTCTCCGAACAAGAGTATCCGATCTTTGTGCAACTACTCCGAGAAGGAATCATTAACTTTGTCTGGTCATACTCAGACATGCCAAGCTTAGACCCTGCTTTAGTAGTTCATCACTTGGACATTCGCCCAGACGCCAAGCCTGTCAAGCAGAAACTCCGTAAGATGCATTTGCAAGTCGCATTGTTAGTTAAGAAAGAGTTGGAGAAGTTACTGGACGTAGGTTTTATCAGACCTATTGAGTACTTCGAATGGATCTCCAATATAGTTCCAGTTGCCAAACCCAATGGAGACATTCGGGTCTGTACGGATTTTAGGGATCTCTCAGCCCGCCTAAAAGATGATTCCCTTCCTAATATTGATATGTTATTGATTCTAATACAGGGACATGAGATGTTGTCCCCATGGA